>CM075943.1:51924180-52237854 GCA_038030265.1 Corythucha ciliata
AAAAGGCTAAATCGACCAAAAAATGACCAAAGTGACTATTCGCCTCTTGCCTTGGCGGACTATTTTGGGGGGGGGGAGTGCCGGGCTTTGAACTCGGCAGGCGCCTAAGCCTCCATTGGGTTTCTACGCCATACCCAGATCTAACTGTGCACTTCACACCCGTACTACGCGGGCGTTTCAGTCGATGCGCGGTTTGTTGAACGCACATACCGCCGGGAACGCCCTCACGAAGCCGAGAGTGTGCCGCCGTGTCACAGTTCGCCGCAGCCTTATAGTGTATAATCGGCAATGGCTGGATTCGAACCCAGGCCAGCTGAGTTGTGAAGCGAGCATCGTATCCATTACACCATCGAGGCGCCCTTTGGCGGACTATTCGCGTCCCCAAAGATGGCAGAACAGGACAGTTCGCGGTCTGAAAATGGCTCGAAATTGAGACGACTCGCGGTATTTCGATCCATAAAACCAATTTTGCGGATGTTTCTCACTTCTCACTAAAAAAACAACACATTTTCGCTTATCGGTTTCACCAAAAATCAATAATTCGCGGATGTTTGTTGCTGACAAACCGACTTCGAGGGTCGGCTTAACTTTGAAACCGATTTTGCTGATTTTTCTCGCTAAAATCCCATTTTCGCATGTACGACGCGCAATTTCGTGTGTTTTGGCTATAGCAAATCGAGTTTAGCCCGCTGTGTCATCCAGACTGGGCGAGGAAATGCCAGCTCTGTTTACCGTCTCAGGTCTAAAATTTAAAGTTTAGCTCCACAGTTATCACTTTCCGGGGGAGAAGTTTCAGTTTTTCGACATGAAATTCGAAATAGAAGGCTACAAACAACCCATTTTCTTGATTAATGTTTTTTGAAGAAGAAAAAAAAAAAGTTCTTTGACGGTGCCGTCAGCAAAAGAAGGCGAAAGCTCAGAAGTAGAAGAAGAAGAAAGCCAAAACCCTAAAAACATAACATTACTCAAGTTGTATGGCTTAAAAACTAATAATATTAATAACCCATTTTCTTCATTTTAGCCGTTAAAATGTCTCAAAAAACCGTGAAGTTACGTATTTTTACTTATTATTTCAATTGCGGCCAGCACTGGGCATAGCCTAACCGCGAACTTCAGCCGCAAAAGACCAGTTTTTCCTCAATTTAACCTGTGGATGAACGCAATTTCTCAATTTTAGCCACGACAATTCCATCAATCAACAACAAACGGTGATAATTTTGCCAATTCGTTTTCCCTCAATTTTAGCAGCCAATTATTGCTTTTCCCCAATTCTGCCTTGAGCAATTTTTCCCCCTTCAAATTGTAGCAGTGAAAAGGTCCACATAACCCGCATGTGAGCCAATTTCATTAATTTTGACTTGGACGTTGCATCGCGAAACCTTGAAATTGCTATTTTCCTCAATTTCACCTTCGAACGAACAATTTTCCTTAATTTTAGCCGTGAATATAAGCACTTTTTCAAAAATGTACGCGCTCTTTCTCAATTGTACCCGCAAACTTGCCATATACTATATGTATAAAAACGGTAAATTAGCACTTTTTCGCAATGTTTACCGAGATGTTTGTTTGAGAAACCACGATCTGGCGCCTTCTCTCAATTTTACCTGCGTGAATAAGCACCATTTCTCAATTTTAGCCGTGAACTGGCGTTTTTCCCCAATTTTAGCCGCAAATGAGTGATTTTTCTCAATTCTACATTGGGCAATTTATTTTGTCAATTTTAGCTGTGAAAAGAGCTCTATAACACGTGAATTAGCGCATTTTCTTAATTTCGTCGTGGACTTTGCATCGTGGAAACTGCAAATTGGTATGTTTTCTCAATTTCAACCGCGAATAATAAGATTTATGTCTCACGTTTATCGTGAATCAGCGCTATTACTCAATTTTATCCGTGAATGGGTGTTTTTCCTCAGTCTTAGCCGCAAAATGTCCTTTTCTGGGTGTCATCCCCCCCGGCCAACTATGAACCCGTGCCTAGCTGGCTGCCCACCCCTTGATCACGGGCTGGCTACGCCCCTGCTTTGAAATATTTTGCTGATATGTAATCGGAATGGAATAATCTACTCCGATAGGAGTGCAGTTTGAATCCTTCATTTACCATTGCGAATTTCAAATCCTCGAAGTCAAATCCTCAAACTTCACACGAAGCTCAGCCCGTAGGATTGGGTTTACCGGGGAAATTGCCTATTTATTTTGCTGTGTGCCTGTCACGTTGCTTTTTCAAGTTTCGCCCCTGAAATAATTATGAAACACATTCAAAGGAGAATTTAGGGGCGAAGTTTAGGCGAGGGTGGCAAGGAAGGGACCTAGGAAACACGGCTGAACCCCGCCCCCTTAATGCGTGTTTAATTTGAAACATGTAATTATTCTGATCATTCTTCAAAAGACGGAATTTTAAAGCAACTAGTAGGTATAATCATGTTTTTTTAATGTTTCGTGATGTGAATCAATTGTTCTGCTGGGCACTTGTGCAAGTATCTGTTCATAAAAGGGATAAGGGGTGATGTTGAGAGGTATTTCCTCAACCCCTTTCTTGTTATTCTTCGCCAACATTTTTCCTAGGTAGAATTTCCTGAAGAACAAAGTGAGACTTGGAAAGCAGAAATAATGGTCGATAATTTATTTATGAGGAAAATTGCTGGTGTGGATTAACTCCTGGAAGGTATCGAGGAAACTCATCTCCCTCCCTCTTGAAACGCACGTAAAAATGGAATACGTTTATGTTTAGGGGAAAATTTCAATGATAGCATGGTATTTTGAAAATTGAAAACGTGCAATACATAATACATGCATGGCCGGATCAGATTCAGGGGAAAATGGCTATAGTGAAAAAGGATTACATATTGCCTGTTTCAGTGGCGGCAGAACGTGTTAATTCTTGTGGGGTCTTCGAAACTCAAAATTTCATGAGATTTCGCAAACTGGCTTAAAATGGCAATCTGTGCCCTACAAAAATGGCCAAACTGACCATTCATGCCTTGAAAATGACTAAACCCCACATTCGCACCATAAACTTGGCTAAACTGACGATTTGTCCCCTGAAAATTGTCCAAGTGACCATTTCTATGCCCTAAAAATTCCGTATACTTGTACAGACAGTTTGTGCCCTTGAAGTAGCCAAACTGGCTATTTACCCACTAAAATAGGCAAAAATGACTATGCAGCCCTTAACTGGCCATACCGATATCGATAAACTGACAGTGCGTGCCCTACAGCAAGTTTAGTAATTAACGCTCAAAAAATGGCCGAAAGGATCATTCATGCCAATAATGACAAAATTGACTAGTCACGCCTCTAAAGTGGCTAAACTAAAGTTACGTACTAAAAGTGGCGTTCGCCTCTTGAACATGACAAAACTGTTAATTTGTCTCTCAACTATGGTAAAATGGTCTATTTTCGACTTGAAAATCGATAAACTACACGTTTGGACTTTACTAAGCTCACAATTACGTACCCTGTAAATAGCCAAACTCCCTCTAATCACGCTCCAAAAAAGTTGGCCAAAATATACGTAAAGTAATCCAACAATTTATTCATAATTTATAACATCACTCCATCTATGAGCAAAATACGAGATGAAACGAAAAATAAAACATGCATTTTGAGCTAATAATCAATTAATGGCTTTGGTATGAAAAAACATAAAATTCAGGTGCAATCTAGTCTACCGACGGTGTGCTTGTCTGGCATGGCACAGCCGTCCGAGTGAATTAAAAGGATGAAAGGCTGTGCTACATAGCCAGGCAGACCGTCGGTAAACTATGAATTAAATTTTAATGTTTGATTTTTTATAATGTTTTTTTTTTTTTTTACGTAAATTTGATGTTTTTACATACCCGTCATACCTGATCAAATTAATTATTTGCCAATTATTTGATAATTATCAATTATCAAATCGATTATTTGCTCAAAACACATCATGTTGTTGTTTTTTCGAACGTTTCATCTCACATTTGCTCATGGAATGAGTGATATATTTGAATTGTGAATGTTGCGTGTTGGAAAGTTCAGAAAAAGGAGAAGTTTCACTGGGGCTCGACGATCCACAGAGCAATAGCGACACTGTAATTATTAGAAAACAGTTTTCTCGGCCAGTATTTTCAATCAGCTCGATTTCTATTAGGAATTCGAGCTGATTTTTGGAAAAGTCGGTTTCACAGCAACGCGGCGCTTTGGTCGCGCACCGCACCGCGTACCTTTGAATTTTAGAAAATGTTGACGTTTTTTGCTCTCATTCCAATGGAATGCCCTCAAGACGTAACTCGACAACAAAAAGAGATAGGCCGCACTATCTAAATAATAATAAATTTGTACTGCATTTTGTGTGTACGTCATCAACTTTTGCTCAACCTCAACTGGTTCACCCTGTACAGCCATGAAAATTCAAAATTCGCTACCAGTCGATCTCATACAATCACCTCCTTCCCTTTTAACGTTTAACCCTAAATCCAGCCAGGACATTATTGCGCAACTCAATATGTAGACACTCAGACCCGCACAAGTGCGACAGAAAACATGGACCAGCCACTTTTCTCAACTATTACTGATGAATAAGACATAGTGCATACTAAACACGTTTCAAAAGTAGTGTATTCAGAAAGTGAGTGATGACGGCTGGGGATCGACCCATGGTAATCTCCGTCATTGCGTAAACATATAAAAATCCTCTTTGACCTTAGTTTGACCTACCAAAACTAGACCTCGTCTGCACCTGCAAAAGGAATAAGGAAGGATACGTTCCACAGCCTGTGGCCTATTTACTACCAAACAACCGCCTCAGAATTTCGGGAAATGTTTCTTTCTGGGAAGTCGCAAAAATCGAATTGGTGGATATCTGTATGGATTGCATTTTTCCGGAAATAGTCGATCCGCCACAGGATAAAATATTTGTGTGATGTGCGCGCAATCAACACATTGAGGGCAATTTTTATGCGTTAATTAGAGGAAGACACATACTAAAGCGACGAAAACCGAATTATGATAAGCGCTAATTCATGGCTAAATGTGAAAAAATCGCAAGTTCGTTGGCAAAAGTAAGAAAAGGCGCAAACTTAAGGTTAAAATTGAGAAAGAGCTCTCATATAAAGCTAAAATTTAAAAACACAATTCACGATTTCGTAGGCAACCTCATGACTGAAATTGAGAAAAAGCGCTAATTCACTGCTAAAATTGAGGGAAAACACTAATCCATGGCTTAATGTGAAAAAATCCCAAATTCGTGGCCAAAATTAAGAAAAGACGCTGATTCACGGCTAACCTTGAGAAGAAGCGCGTTGAGAAAACACAATCAACGATTTCTGGAGGCAACGTCATGTGAATTGATAAAAGACGCTCATTCGGGGCTAAAATTGAGGCAAAGCGCTAATTCATTGCTATTATGTGAATACATAGCAAATTCGCTGCTAATGTGGAGAAATAGCGCTAATTTACTGCTAAAATTGAGGGAAAGTGCAAATTCGAGGCTAAATGCGAATAAATATATTAATACACTGCTCGAAAAGAAAAAACAGCGCTAATTCATTGCCCTCATGGATAAAAACAGTAATTCACTGCTAAAATAGAGAAAAAGCGCTAAGTCATGGCTAAATGTGTACAAACTGCTAATTTGTGCTCAATTGTGACGACATCGATAATAACTGTAAAATTTAGGAAAAGCGCTGAATCTTTACCAAAATAGAGAAATATTGCTTATCGCTTAAATTGAGAAAAAACCATAATTTAACGATACATAAAAATTATATTTCTTGTTAATTTAGAGACTAAGAGGCCTCATTGAGATTTCCACCACAGGCCCTGATAAATGTAGTTTCCCCAGTGATTACACTTAAGCCGGCTTCGCACATGCGGTGTTTGCCAAATAACGAACAAAGTACTAAACCAAGAAACCGACCAAACGAAAATTGAAAAACATTTTGTTCGTTATTTGCCGAGTGCCACATGTGTGGAGCCGGCTCGACATCCTTGGGAATATCCTATGAGGGCAGTCTGAGAATATTCCCAGAGGGCACTCGGGGAATATTCACGGGGACACACTGTTGGGGGGGGGGGGGTGTCAACGTTTTGAATGGAAACCCAGATTATACAGAATTTATATTTTAATTTGTTGTATCAAGTGAGTCTGAGGGAAAAATTTTTTTTTCTTGGCATGCGGAAGGGCCCAGGAGGGGCAGTTACTCGGTCGGAACATTATTATGGTCGGGACTTTTTTGTATTTTGAACCTTTCCCGGTTAAAGCTGGCCCTTGCCCTTGCAATAGCAGCATCTGTCTACCAAGAGATAGAAAAAATGAAAATAATAGGTAGAGATTTGTTGTTACTTTCCCAATAAATGCGACAGATTTTTTGGCCCGGAAAAATTTTCGGCCAGATTGGAGAATGGTTCACAGGTCTCGGAGACTCCTGGCAAAAACCGGTGATCTGGCAACCTCATGTCAACATTGCATAATATGTCTTGGATTTTTAAAATATTCCTAGAGTACCTATAAATGAATATTGTGTTTACTAGGACGCTTATATTTTGTGTTTGAAAAAGTGCTCTTCTTTTTCCGAATCTCCAGTAGCGGATCCAGCATTTTATCAAGGGGGGGGGGGGCGAAGCAAAAATGTTCACCCCCCTGGAAAGAGGGGGGGGGGGATTTTACACTTCCAGTGAAAAAGAAAGATAAATATATAGGAGCCACTTTTCCTGATTTTTCGTGTTTCTTTTCCCGGAAGAATGAAATCAAAATCTTCGGCAGGAGAGGGAGGTCCTTCACCCACCCTGAGTTTCTTATGAATTTTTCCGCTGCTTTTGTAGTGTTTGTAGTGATGTGATATAACTGTCGATTCGCTCTTTCACATTTAATTTACTAATGTTATTCATTTTCTTACCTCTATTTTTCATTTTTTGTATTTATTTCTGATTTTTTACTATTACTCTAACCTTAGGGGGGATTCTGACCCCCCCCCCCCATGGTGCTCCACCACTGCGAGTCTCACTGTAAGCGAAATGAAATGAAGAATGGTGGCCTTCAGAATTGAGCGTTGCCGGATTTTTACTCGATGCCTAGCGTGTGGAACTTTTCGCGTCTCCTTGGTTCTTGAAAAAAAAAGAAGAAAAAGACGGAGAGAAGAGAGACCCCTTCGATCCCTTTCCCTAATTCACCGTTACCCAACATTACCCTCTTACTTCAAGGGAATTCCGCAGTGCGCCACCGTCAACTGTGGCCTCTCGATTTTCTGAACCCCCCCCCCCCTTAAGGTCACGTAACATGAGAAAAAATCGCCGATTGAAGGAAGAAAATAATTCGAACTGAACAAACCTATTCTAGTAGACTAGTCAAAACACTACTACGACTCAACTGGACTAGTTTTAGTGCTAATATGACACGACTATACTAGTCGTAGTGATACTACGACTCGATTAGACTAATCATAGTGCTACTATGACTTGACTAGACTAGTCGTAGGGCTAGTCCGACTCGACTAGGTTAGTCTTAGTGCCACTACGACTCGACTAGACTAGTAAGGCCCTTCGTCCACCGACGCAACGCAACTGCAACGCGATTTTTTTCAGACCGTTGCTTGTGAGTCGCGTTGCGTGGTCTTCGTCCACCGGAGCAACTCGTAAGAGACTACAATATTATCCTCTTCAGTTCTTTTCAAGATGGCAAAGAATGAGGTGCGCGTCCTTTAGATTTTGGGTGCACCCTTTTATACAAAAAAGCCGAGAGCATTATGCTTTCTCTCTCATGAGAGAACTGGAAAAGGATGAGGTAAAATTCAAGGAGTTTTGCCGAATGTCAAAGAGGCTATGTAAGGAGCTGGCAGCAAAACTTGGGTCGTATATAACGAAACGAGACACCAACAGGAGATCCATCTCAGTGGAAGAACGACTTCTCATCACTTTAAGGCAAGCTTAGCTTTTGCATTGTAAATGTTTATTTTATTTATTAAGTGTTCACCAAGAAAGAGACATTCTAAATTGCAAAAAAAGTCTAACCTATTGTTGGTTTTGACTTTCACTGGATGGCCACCATTGAGTCGGAGAAAGCTGGGACTGGTAGTGGATTGAATTGTACCCGCTTAGGTGCATGTAGTCTCGTGGTGATTCTTGCCTTGAGATCATCAGTAATCCGGTCGGGTCCGGGGACTGTGCCGTACTGGAGGCTGCGGTGTGCTTCCTGATGAGTTGTCGCTCCTAGTTGATGCAGGAGATTGCAAGATAATATTATCGATCAAAGGCAGCACTTCGATCCTGAAACATCGGTACTGGGCATCTGTCATTCTTTCTACATCTGGCACTAGACTCAGTAGAAACATTTGTCTTGGGCTGTCCGGCTTTTCTGATTGTGTGTTACAGAAATTTGTGAATGCCTTGTCCGCTGGTGACATAGCAGCCTGACTCTTCTTCTGTGGGTCCTTCCCCTTCGGTTTTACGAAGTTTGGCTGGGACTCCTCAGATTGACCGGGTTGAGCATGATTTGAAACTTCTTCTGTGGATTCTTCGACGTCCGCTTGAGTCTCCATTTCTCCACTATCTGGCGGAGACAAGTTTCCGGCAACGGTTGACAGCGACGGTCGGATGAAAGGAACTAGGAATTGTAGCGCGTCATTCAAGTAGTACGGCTTCTTTCGCTTGCCTCCGCTTTGACCCGGTTTCGTATGACGTGAAAATGCCGTCCTGATATTTCTCCATTTTTCCTTGCAAATAGCAGCTGAAACAAGAAATTCCAGAGAAATGAGTTGAATATTGTGCTCAATCAAGCAAACTTTTAGGTTTTTAGTTAAAACAAAACAAAGAAGCGAAAAAAAAATGTTTCAGATTTTTTTTTTTTTTTTGAAAAGGGGTTGATATAAAGCTAAATTCCGTTTTGTTTTTTTTTTCAGATTCCTGGGAAGTGGATGTAGCTTTTCATCACTGGCGTGTTATTTTGCCCGCGGGAATTGTACTATCGGAAGAATAGTGAATCAGTGCTGTGAAGCCATTTGGACTGTTCTAAAAAAGGAGTACATGCCAGTGCCGAATAATTGCCGTTGGAAACGAACGGCTCAACGTTTTCAAGAATTGTGGAATCTGCCGAACTGCGTTGGCGCTATTGACGGCAAAGCAACAAATTGCCTAAAAGTGGATCTACGAATTTCAATTATAAGTCGTACCATTCAGTAGTATTAATGGTTACTGCCGATGCAGATGTCAATTTCATTACAATCGAAACTGGATATCCGGGAAGAAACAGCGATGGTGGGATTTTCCGAGCTTCGAGAATGTACCATTCCTTACAACGCGGAACCCTCGATCTCAGCGATCACCGCTCACCGCTACCTTACGACAACACGGGATCACAGTTCACATTTTATTTCGTGGCTGATGAAGCATTTCCACTCAAAAAAAAATATTATACGTCCTTATCCTAAAAGGCGGCTGAACGACACTACGCGGGATTTCAACTACAGATTAAGTCGGGGGCGGAAAAGTGTAGTATGTGCATTCGGCATGATGAGTCAAAAGTTTCAAATTTTGCTCAATTCTATAACATGTAAAATTTTGAGGTTGTACATTATGAATGTGATGTCAGCTCGGACTCGATTTTTTTCACGAACACCACACTTCCATTCCCGTAGGGAACGTGGAAGTAAAAATGTCGTCGGTGAACGGTGATCAACATCATAAAAGCGGTATGCGTACTTCATAATTTTATCAGAAAGAAGGAAGGAAAAGCTTATTGCGCGAAAGACGTCAATTTCAGCCGCGACACCGAACAATTTGCACACATGCTGGTGGGAGAGGAAAACATTCTCCCCGTAGATGAGTCATCCACACCTCAGGACCAACGAAACTTTTTACCAAAACTTTTTGGACCCGTAGCTTTATCTTAGCAGTGGAACTATTGCTTAAATGATAAATGAATGAAACCAAATTCTTTTTCCTTTCACCAATTCAATTTTCTAATTAAATAAAAATGTTCTTACCTGTTGATTCAAGCTCTTTTGAAACTTCATCCCATGCCCTTTCCTGCGGTTACAACATCATCTGAAGCGGTCCTTGGATTGTAACTGAATGTTAACGCTCACGAAAGCATCAAAAGATATCGTTTCGGCAGCTGGCTGTCTTCGCTGTCGAATTGTATGCATTTCATTACTACGAATTTCAGTAAATTAGCGATTATTTGGCAGAAATTGTTAAATAAAAGTAAATAGTCACACTAAGTGGTAATTTTTGTCGCATAATCGCAAATAAACTGAAAACGTCGAACTTCGTAGAAGTGAAATACACTTTATTCGACAGCCAAGCTGCTGGAGCGACATTTTTTGATACTCTGGTAGAAGTTCACAGTCAGTTACATTTAATGGACCACCGTGAGGTTTTCATGACGCTGAGCATGTTGAAATTCGCAAGGATTGCTTGAATTTACAGGTCAAAACAAGCGATTTTAAATAGAAAAAATCACTCTTTTTTCTATAAAAAAAAAAACTGTCATTTCTGCCGAAAAATCACCAATGAGGAAGTAACATAAAAAATAAAAATCGCTGGAGACATTTTTTTTCTAAAGAAAATGACTAAATATGACGAGGAATTGAATATTAGTGCGTAAATGATTGATATCGATTTATAGCGAAATAATAAAACTTGCCAATTTTTTTTGTTACCTTAAACGGCCGGTCTGTGACTCGTGACGTAACTAAGGGGTCGTGACCCCTCCCAACCCTCCGCATCATGGCTGTTATCATGTGTTGCCCCTTCTTGACCATCCCCTTTCTCTAAAGTCCTATTGTTTGATTTGTGGGAAGCCATTGTGAAGGTTATGCGAAGGCTGTTATTGCGTCATCAGTCTATCTAGCCTATTTCAAATGGGTCCCGCGACCCGATAGTTTTAAAAATTAATAAAAAAATATAGGGCCTGATTTTATGTGAACGGATCGTGTTTTCATGAGTTTTGGTAATCAAGCTATCACGACGGCATGGTTTTGGAAAATGTGTTACTTCCTCATTAATTAAACAGATGCTAATGAGTAATTTGGAAACGGACACGATGAAGAAGTTTTTCTGGGGCTTTATTCTCTAAGGAAATAGAAACTTTGCTTTGGCAGAAACATTGAAATCTCATTCATGAAATTAAGAAAACTGAACGGAAACATATGATTTTTGAAAAAAGCAACGATGAAAAAAGTTAGTGAATACGGCCCCTGATCCATCGAAAATCGATAGGCGGATATTTAGTATGGACAAGTGGTGATTGACTTTCATTGAAAAAATAAAAATTCCTGTTTCGCAAAACTTTGAGGAGCTGCCGAGGACACAGAAACAGTTATTTTTTGACGAAAATAGATAGTCCTGACAAGAAAGGGTGTGTTCTTCCCGAATCCATCGTCAAAAGTTGTAGAATGTCAGCTGGGAAGAGAGTTACTCGCATTTAGTCCAGGAAAATG
Source organism: Corythucha ciliata (assembly GCA_038030265.1). Taxonomy (NCBI): domain Eukaryota; kingdom Metazoa; phylum Arthropoda; class Insecta; order Hemiptera; family Tingidae; genus Corythucha; species Corythucha ciliata. The sequence continues at coordinate 51,935,589 of CM075943.1, forward strand.
ATGTTATCCTAAAAATATGCTAGAAAAATCATATCTCGAAGGGTTTTGATTTTCGGACCATGGGTTATGGGGCGTTTTCGATCGCAAATGAGGTCTAATTTTACCCAATTTTTGTTTTTACACTTATACCCTTCCACCCTGTATAACTGACAAATTAAACAGATTGTCTTATTATTTTCTGTTTTTTTTGGCGACATATTTGGAAAAAATCCAAACATGTCGCGGTTTTTCCTGAATTTAAGGATAATCCCGAGGTTTTCGAGGTCAATAATTTGAACACAATCATATTTCCTACACCAACTCTAACATGATACAAAAAAATCATCTACGCATCCTTCCACACCTTATTTTACTGAACAATTTTTTAAATGTGAATTTTTCTTTAATGCGGTTAAGGACATGAGAGGAACCATATGCATACTCATAGAGCTATGCCACACCCCTTTCCTCGTTTGCATTTATATGGTAGAAAAGTAACGTAGAAACATAGAACGTATGCGTCACATGATGAAGCTATCATATGTTTTTATTTATTATTTTTTTAGTTGTTTTTATCGAGACACGGAATAAAAGATTGCTCCGTGCTTTCAATCAAATCTTTTCATTAAAACATAACATGGTGGCAGCCTAGTTTATCACGAACTTACGCGTACAAAAAAATACACGTGCTGATGGACCATTACATACTTCCATCCTTCGACTGGTCGTCGGACGATCTCGGCAACGCTTTAAAGTTGTTCAGGCAAAAATGTGAGCAGTATTTTTCTGTTAAGAACATTCCAAAGCGACTGCAGGTCGATCACATCCTACTTCTCGTGGGCGATGAGGGTATCGAGAAATTCAACTCTTGGACAATCTCGACACTAATAATGCCCTCTAACGTCCGTTTAAAAGCGTATAACGGATCTGAAATCAAGCACTATGGAACGATTGAGGTTGACTGTTCCTACGCTAATCGATGGATGACCACCGAATTCTTCATCGTTGAATCGCCAGGTCCTGCTATTCTTGGCCTCCCTTCACTTCTTAATTTACATTTAATTTCGCTTCACTGCTCTGTTAACGCAGTTTCTTCGAAAGAAATAAATATAGAAGTTTTGAAACGTTACTATGGAGAACAATTCGATCGGATTGGAAAGTTTCCCGGAAAAGTCAAGATCCAAACAGATCCATCAGTTCGACCCGTAATTCATTCTGCTAGGAAATTTCCTATTCATCTGCGCAGTCAGCTTGAATTGGAGCTAAAGAACATGGTGGACAACGGAATAATCAAGCGCATGGATGAAGCAACGGATTGGGTCAGTCATATGGTAACCGTTAAGAAGCCCGATAATAGTTTGAGAGTGTGCCTTGATCCCCGCGACTTGAATAAGGCGATCAAAAGGACGTACCATCGGACTCCAACTCTCGAGGAACTCACCCACAAGATGAATGGATCTAAATTTTTCAGTAAACTTGACGCTAAAAGCGGATACTGGTCCGTAGTTCTCGACGATGAAAGCGTCCATTGACAACTTTCAATACCCCTTGCGGCAAATTCGCTTACTTACGGATGCCCATGGGCCTCCGGGTAGCCCAAGATATTTTCCAACGGAAGATGGACGAAATAGTAGGGAATTGCCCAGGTATTGTGAGCATAGCCGATGATATCATCTGTTTTGGGAAAACTTTGATTGAACACAATTCCAATTTGTTAAACTTGATGGAAGTCGCAAAGAAAAATGGACTGGTTTTCAACAGTAAGAAGTGTCTCATCAATACCGGTCAAGTCAAGTTCTTCGGCGCTATTTACGACAAAGAAGGAGTCCATCCAGATCCGGAAAAAATAAGATCTATTAAGGATATCCCGGAGCCGAAGACAAAGAAAGAACTCCAGCACATCTTAGGCATGCTTACGTATCTCTCACCATTTATTTTCAACTTGCCGGATATTACCTCTCCACTGAGGGAGCCCTGCAAAAAAAATGTTGAATTCGTTTGGGCCCGATCGCATGCCACAGTACTGGATAAAGCGAAAAATGCGGTAAGTGACAACATGACGCTCGCTTACTTCGATCCGAACATGGCGTCTATAATTCAAGTCGATGCCTCAGGAAATGGTATCGGAGCGGTCTCCTTCAAAATAACAAACCCGTCGCCATAACTTCAAAGAAACTTACTGACACAGAAAAAAGATACGTCAACATCGAGCGCGAAATGTTAGCTATAGTGTACGGTTGCCAACGATTCCACACGTATCTTTTCGGAAAACCATTCGTCGTCAAAAGTGATCACTAGCCTTTGGAAATGATAAATCTCAAAAACTTGTCTGCAGCCCCTCCTCGACTTCTTCGAATGTTCTTAACTGTCCAGCAATACGACTCCACCATTAAATACAAACCTGGGAAAGAATTGATTTTCGCCGACAGCTTATCACGATTACCTGTTGAGGGTCCTCCAGCATCAATTCAATATTTTTCGGTCGACCTCATCCATTTCTCACCATCAAGACTAGAAGAGCTCGAACAGCTCTCGGAAAGTGACGAAGTTTTGAGCAAACAGAAAGAGCTATGTAATAGTGGCTGGCCAAGCAAAATAAGTAAACTACCAAAGTCTATTCATCCGTTTTGGTCATTCAGAGACGAAATAACAGTTGAAGGTTCAGTTTTGCTCAAAGGAAATCAGACGATAATACCATTAAAAATGAGACCTTTTATTTTGAGCTGCCTGCACAAAGGTCACTTGGGCATAGAAAAAACAAGACTGCGGGCAAAAGAATACGTTTACTGGCCGAATATGAACTCTGAGGTAGAAAACAGCATCAAAGACTGCAGCATTTGCCAGAAATACCAGCGCTCACAGCAGAAGGAGACCCTCAGCAGTACGAAATTCCCGATCGACCTTGGTAGCTTTTAGCTGGAGACTACGAAGCATAATGTTCGAGATATGGTGCGAGGTATCAAATAATAGTAGTCTATTTATTACTCATTTGTTTCTTATTGTTTTCATTGTAGTGTTATGTTTTCGGGTGGAGGTTTTTTCTGTAGTTTTCCCCTCTAATTAGTCATAGTTTCTAGGTCTAATTCCCAGTACATATTTGTATATTAAAATAGAGTAGCAATATAGTTTGTACTCGATGCTTATTATAACTTGGCGTACCTCTGTACACAATTCTTTTAATAAACGTCATTCATTCATTCATTCAATTTCCTTCTCAATTTCTCCCAAGATAGCCTCGACTGCAAGATTTATCGCTGCATTCATTTTTTCGCGTTGACCGTCCATCTTGTAACTAACTACTTGCTCCTTAGTTACAGTTCGAACGATTTCAGTTTAGTGGTAAGTGGCGAGTTACTAAACCACTCGCACTCGACTAAATTGCTCGACAAGGCTAATCGTAGTGCTACTACGTCACGACTAGACTAGTCGTAGTACTACTACGAATCAGACACTTAATAACATACATATATGCCCTTAGAGGACAGTTCTTGACACCCTAATCCCCAACGCTGCGTACGCTTTCTCATTAGAAGGTGAATGTCTAATTTCACAGGGGAGAAGTATAAAAACTAAACTAATACCAACACGCATAACAGTACACGGGAAACAGGTTAAAAACGTCTGCCATATTGGTAATTTTGTTTTCGGTGATTCTTAAGTTGAGGATACTCTGTTAAAATGAATGCAAATAATTCAATTTTTTTCGTTTGCTTAATTAATTTTTAGGGAGATGATTCGAAAAATAAAACACAGGGCGCCGCGGCCGTCCGTCCCTGATGGAGTCTGGACCGGGTCATGCTGGGAGGCAAGCTATTACTGTCAGATTATTCTCTACGCGCCAGCATATACGGAACGACTGCCGTGCATCTACATAGCAGAGAACACCGAAATTACCGATATGGCTGCTGCCCGACCAGTTGGCTCAACCGCGCCCACTTCGGCCCATACTGATGAGCGTGGGCTTTGAATGCCTCCCCCACACCCCGTCAATCCGTTAGCCGGTCGGACTGAGATGAGGAGCCTCAAGGCTCAAATTGACAGGAAATTCAGCCTTCTGGTGGTAACGTCGCGGCTAAAGTAGAGAAAATATTGCGGATAAAGATGAGAAGGCGCACTAATGCTCTGTTCTTGCGGGCAAAGTACCAACGGAGCAAAAAGTTGGGAAAAAAGCGTTAATATTTATAAAAAGGGTTCATTCGTGATATCTAGATGCAACATCCAGACCAAAATTGAGAAAAAATCGCTTACTCACGTTACGGTGTATAGATGCCACTTTATCGCTGAAATGAAGAAAAAGCGCTTAGCTGTTTTTTTGTAAAATTGAAGCGTGGCCCAGTTTTTGCTTTTATGCTAGCGCTAAAAGGCAAAAAGGCAAGAAACCCCGCTAAGACTGTACAATAGAAAAAAAAACACTCTATTTCGGGGCTAAATTGAGAAAAATCAAAATTAGCAACTGAAACTGCAAAAAATCGCCCATTCGCGGATAAAAAGTGAAAAGCCACTAATTCACAACTAATTTTTCGAAAAATGCTAATTCACGATTGAAACTTAGAAGAATGGTAAGTGACCTGCTAAAATTGGGATAAACGCTAATTCACGGCAAAAATTGAGAAAAATAGCTAAATTCGCTTATGAAATTGACAAAAAGTGCTACTTGGAGGCTAAACTTGGATCAATCCTATTTCGCGGAATCAATTGAGAATAATCGCTAATTAATTCGCGGCTAAAATTGAGAGAAACCGCTAACTGACGACTTAATTTTAGTAACAACGCTAACTCGCGGCTAAAATTAAGGAAAACACATATCCGATGGCTTCTGAAGGCAACTTCAAGCCTAAAACTGAGAAAAAGCTCTAAAGTTCATAGCTAAATTTGAGAAAAAAAGGTTAATGCGAGGTGAAAATAGTTCGTAAATCGCTAATTTTCGGCCAATATTGAGAAAAATCATTAATTAGCGTGGCTGAAACAAACGAAAAACGCTCCCCTTGCAGTTCAAAGAGAGAAAAAGTGCAAATTCACTGTTGAAAAGGTAAAAAATCCCTAATTTGCTGCAAAAATCGAGGAAAACTTCAAAGCAAAAATTGGGAAAAATCGCGACTATAAAATTGACGATTTTTAGCCTTGAGTACAGCGATTTTATTTGAATTTAGCGTCGAATGAGTTGGGTTTTACGCTACGAATCAGACGTTTTTCTCATTGCCAGAGAAGTGAATTAACGCTTTTTCGCAATTCCAGCTGCGAGTGAGCATATAATTATTATCACAATTTCACCTGTGAATTTGCGCATTTCCTCACCCCTAGCCACAAACAAACACGTTTTCACAATTTTTAGCCACGAATATTAGATTTTTTTTTCAACTTCTACCCGCGTACTTGTCCAAAAGGTTACCAATGTATGCTTCCTTCCCAAGTTCTCAATTTTATCCAAAAATTAATATAGTTTTTGCAAATTTTTCTCAGTTTTAGCCGCGAATTAACCATTTTTCTCAATTGTACGCCTCGAATTACTAATCGTTTTTCCTCTGTTTTAGTAGCTAATTACACCAATTTTAGCCGCAAATTTCTGATTTGTCCCAATTTCACCCGCGGACTAGCACTTTTTTCTAATTGTTCCGCTAATTAGTGATATTTCTCAATTTTAGCCGCGAATTAGCGTTTTTCTATACTTTAGGAACAAAATTAGCAATTGTTCTCAATTTTATCCGCAAATTAGCGCTTTTTTCCCTAATTCTATCCGTGAAGTAGAGTTTTTATTCCATGCATTAGCGATTTTTCTCCATTTTAGCAGCGATATAGCGCTTTTTCTCGGTTTTAACCGTGACTTAGTGCCTTTTCTCAAATTTATCCGCGAATTACTGATTTTTCTCAATTCTAGGCTCGAAATTAGCGTTTTAACTGTTTTCAGTCGCCGATTAGACCAATTTTTTGGCCAATTTTAGTGGCTTTTTAGTGATTTGTCTCAATTTTACCCGCATATTAGCCTTCGTTTTTTTTTACGTGTTCCGCGATTTACCCCGGGCTTTACTCGGGCTTTACTCAATTTTAGCCACAACAAAGTTGTCTTCAGAAGCCGCGAAAGAGCCTTTTTATCGATTTTAGCCGTAAATTGGTGTTTTTGGTCAATTTTAGGTGGGAATAAGTGATTTTTTTTTTTTCATTTTTAGCTGTTTACACTGGGAAAAAGAGTCGGTTCCGGAACTCGGTTGAAACAGTATTCTCGGTTGAAACAGTAGTTTCAACCGTTAAACTTAACCGTGAAAAATAAACGTCATTCTGTTAAAGACGGCTCCAACAGTTATTTGTTCGGTTAAGAGTGCAAACAACTGTCAAAAAGACTCTTTTACCGTGTATTTAACCGACTTTTCTACACTTTCACGTGCTTAACCGTACAAACAAAGTCGGTTGAGCTGAAAACTTGTCGCCCAGCCGGTGTGAATAACGGTAAAACCGAGGTGAATGACCGTGTAACCGAGTTTTAATAACTGAGTAACGGTAAAACAGAATTCAATGACGGTGAAATCGAGCTGAATGGCGGTAAAACCGAGTTGAACGACCGTATTACCGACCTGAATGAAGGTAAAACAGAGTTGGAAGACGGTAAAACCGAGTTGAATGACGGTGAAATCAAGTTGGAATGATGGAGAAACCGAGTTGAATGACGGTGAAACCGAGTTGAGCGACCATGTTACCGAGTTGAATGACGGTAAAGCCGAGTTGAACGGTCGTGTTACCGAGATGAATGACGGTAAAACCGAGCGTAGTGACGGTAAAGCAGAATTCAATGATGGTGAAATCGAGTTGAATATGGCGATGCAACAGAGTTTAATGACGGCGTTACCGAGTTTAGTAACTGTAAAGCAGAGTTGAATGACGGTGAACCCGGCTCCATGGCCACTAATATCAAATGTACTGACGTTGTACTGTGTAGGCGGACGATAAAACCGATGAAACGAAATTTTCATTTTCTAAAACTTCCGGATCTTGCAACTTTCGCAAATTGCCCTGGGTCCCAGGTCACAATCAAAGAAAGCGGGATATTTTTCGATGAAGAACACACACAAAAAATGTAAATCGAATCAAACTCAATATCTCCCATCGGTAGCCTAGTATTTATTTTTATTTAATGAAAGCATTCAGATACATATAGATATAACATTACCATTTTAATCTTTTTTGACCAATAACAGAATTTCAGAACACTCACTTTCACGGTAACTCAAATTTTTTTTTAGGGTCTCAAACGGGCCACAAGAAAGGCTGAACCGAGCGTCGAGAGAAATCAGGATTTGAAATGGAAATTTTATCTGCGGTTTACCTCTGACGCTCGGCTCAACCATTTTTTGCGGCAAATTTGGCCGTAAAGAATCAGTAAGGCTAACCGTGAAAAGTGGAAGCACGCACCGAGAAAGTCGGTGACAAATTACCGTTTGTACCACAGTAGAAACGGTATGTTCTACCGTATGCCGACGGTAATATATACCGTTATTTAACGGTTGACACCAGACTCAAGACGGTACCTCTTAACCGAGGTGAGACACCTGTTTTAACTGTGATATAACGGTATATTCCACCGTATGCCAACGGTAGCATGTACCGTTGGCCGTGTGGTGTCACGGTTGACACCAGACTCAAGACGGTGTTTCTTAACCGAGTAGAGATACCTGTTTTACCGTTGAGTAACCGTTGATGCAACCGTCATGACAGTAGAATTTTACCGTTTTTTTTCTGCTGATGCTACCGTATAATATCCAAAATTCGGTTCGCCACTACCGTAAACACACTGTTGGACTAACCGCCTGACACGGCTGTGATTACCGAGTATACGGTCAGCTTTCACCGATGTTAGACAGTTGCTGTAACAGACAAGGGAGTTGTGGGTCGGAAGAATCTACCGTAAAGTAACGGTTAGAGTTAACCGTCCAGTGACGGTTCATTCAACAGATATGTCTCAACTGACTGGGATCATGTGTTTAACCGTGTTTGTGGCTTGACCGTCAGACTCAGTTGCAAACATTTTACCGACAATATGCCCTAACCGAGTGCATTTAACCGTATCAAGCTTGTCGGTAGACTTTACCAACTCATGACGGTTGCAAACATTTTACCGACAACATGCGTTAACCGAGTCAAGACGTGCATTCAACCGTATCAAGCTTGTCGGTTGACATTACAGACTCGTGACGGTTGCAAACATTTTACCGAGATTTCTCGGTTAAAATTAACCGAGATTTCTCGGTTAAAATTAACCGAGAAAGTGCCTCTTTTTTTCCCAGTGTATGAGCGTTTTTTCTACAATTTATCCAGGCGAATTAGCGCTTTTTATTAATTTATCCGCTAATTAGCGATTTTCCTCAATTTTGGCCTGTTGTTCCCACTCGTCCATTGCCACGTTTGGACGAGACTTAAAAAACTTTGAGATTTTCCCCAGTGCTTTATTCTTTGATTGTGTCTGTATGGGAGAGTATCCACAATACTCGCGTTTTGAGTTGATTCATATCGCCAAAATCTGCACTGATAAGCGCTTTTACTCAATGTTAGCCGTGAAATAGCCTATTTTTTATGTGATCCCGTTAAAAGATCGAATAACTCGTCTACTATATTAATAGGCTATAGTCGCAGTCCTCCTACGGCTCAACAAGACTATTTTTACTGCTACTACGACGCAACAGAACTCGACTAGACTGATCGTAGTGGCACTGCGACTCGAGTAGGCAAATCGTAGTGCTACTTCGGTTCGTCCAGGGGGGTGACACTCATGGCGGGACGGGAAGAATCATTTGGGGGGAAGTTCCCCGTTAGACTCGTACCAACGTAACATATTATTAAAAATAAGTAAACAGAGAAAGTGATCATAAATGGTGGCAGCATTGTTAATAAAACACATTTTTTTTGCTTGATGCTGTTTTAAATAGACGTCGACCATTTATTTTCAAAAAGTACTTTGAGACTTTTTACGAGATTTTTTTTTTGTTTCTCGACTATTTCCTCGCTTTTTCTAGCCATTTTGTGGCTGCGAAAATCGAGTATTCAAGGTTACTATGCACAGAGGCCAAAGTGCTGGGAATTTAAAATGCAAAAATAAAGAAAAACCCGAAATTAAAAAGGGGCTTGGGGATGGGGGAGTTTAATGCCAAGAAGGGAGGGGTGTCCTAACATAACCTGACACAATGATAACAGCCCCCCGCGAGAAGAAACCTATCCACTTGGCGTCACATACCCCCAACAATTATTGAGAGTGCCCCTTCTGTACGTTAGTACAGAAATTATTCTATGGGTTCGACTATACTATTGCTACTACGACGTGACCAGATTAACCCATTAGATCCCAAGATCATTTTATACACTAATTCTTCGGAATTTTTTGCATTTACCGGTCAATTGGGTTTCGCTTTTTTACCATCATTATTATCATGTAATGGGATCTGCTTGCCTCTTCCCCTCGGGATGTAATCCCCAACAATTTGACACCAATAATCGTCGACCACAATATCGACTGAATAATCGTTATCTAACGACAAATAATGTCGTTTTTGTCGTCAAAACCCTTGGCAAATGCATATCTTCCAATTTGCATCTTCAGCAAGCTCTTGAATATTTTTTGTGGTTAAATAGAAGAGAGATGCGTGTTACAAGCTGCATGAGCATGCAACATTCAACGCGAGAATCAGTAGTGACTTCGAACACCGAGCTGCTCCCTATTATCTTTATGTTAGCGGAAAGCGTAAAAGTGTGATCCAAATACGGGTTTTAGACGTAGATCATTATTGTATGATAAAAGGGTTAAGCTTTGGTTTCCTAGAAAAGCGGCGCCGTAATATTACGGTAGAAAATTTCCCTTTTAAATCAAACCACAGTTGCCTAGAGAGCAGTAAACGGACAGCGACACCGCTTCCATCGTGACGGTGGTGATGAACGTTTTTTCCTCGTAGCTCCAACTATTTGGTAATATTTTATTTTAACAACAGAATAGAGTCGTTTTCGGACAGTATTAATTACAATTTCGCCACCATTCAGCGTCCAGGCAATTTTCACGCTCATTGTAAACAAAAAACGTTCACCGTCACCGTCAAAAATCGTTGATGAACAGTTCATCACCGTCATGAACGGCCGTCTCATTCGAAGCGGTGCCGCTGTCTGTTGACCGCTCTCTAGGCAACTACTGGTGTGATTTAAAAGGGGATTTTTTTCTACCGCTATATTACGGCACCGCTTTTCTAGGAAACCAAAGCTTTAGAAGGGGGTGCGGTGTTAGGCCGTTGCGAGGAAACAAAACAATATGATTTTAAAATAGGTCCGTTCCATTGTTTCGCGAGTGCTACACTTTTGAAGAAAATCATCTGGGGGCCTGTTCTGTAACTTTTAGTTGAGTGTCACTATCACTGTCACTGTTCCCTGTCTTTTCAACTGTTCCTTGTAACTGTCATTTGAACTGCTTCCTGTGATGTTGACTGGAGTTCCGTAAAACCAGCCAAGTGTTCCTTTATAACCTAAACATTACCTTTTCATGACTAGAAATTATTATTTTGTAATAAATATCACGCTGTTAATAATTCAAAAATAAAGCAAACAAAAACTAAAAACATTTACTCAAAAAAAGGAATACACGCCGGAGAAGAAACTAACTGAAAAATTTAAAAAGCCCGAAAGTCGATCAAAGGTTATAAACAATACTCTTCAAGTGATCCTTGTAACACCACTTGGCTATCCCAAAGGATAGTGAGAGTGTTCCTCCAGTCGTGACGTCAGGGAACAGCTACAAGAGAACACTGAGATACAGAACACCAAAACATGACGTCACAACAGGACCTGACTGTTCCTAGGATCAGTCAAATTCTTACAGAACAAGCCCCCTGGTTTCATTCAATTTTTCAGAACAAGTCATCAAGTCAATGAAATCACAATGGTTTTCTACACTAGTGTAGCTAGTGCAAAACAATGGAACGGACCTAGTGATAATTTGTTCCAAAATTATTCCCGGTGCGATATTTTCAGGAGAAGGGGAAGCTCTTACCACTAAATTCAAGGGCGGGCGAGAGTCCAACCCCAAGTGGACAGACCATACATAGATAGGATGGTTAGTGAAGGAGTTATCGAACCGGTTACAGAACCTACAGATTGGTGTGCGCCTATTGTGGTGGTTCCTTGGAAAGGAGGGCGAATAAGGCTTTGCGTTGACTAAACTAAGCTTAATCAGTACGTGGAGAGGGAACAGCTTCTGCTTCCATCCGTGGAAGAATCATTAGCCAAATTGGAAAGGGGAAAATGTTTCAGCAAACTCGTTTGTGCCAACGGATTTTGGCGGATCCCCCTGGATGAGGCTTCGTACAAGTTTACAACTTTCATCACACCTTTCGGGCGTTTTTTCTTTTAAGCGTTTGTTGTGGCCCAGAAGCGTATCAGAAACGGATTAGTCAACTTTTGTCGGACCTCCAAGGTGTAGTCAATCAGGCTGATGACATTTTAGCTGTGGGGAAAACCGAAGAGGAACACGATGCAAAATTGGACTCTTAATAGAAATAAGTGCGATTTTGGGTTGAAAAGTGTTTTTTTTTTTCTAGGGCATCTCAGCTCTGACCAAGGTTTGAAACCAGATCCCAATAAAACAAAGGTGATTTCAGAAATTAAAACCCCAGAGAATGTATCCGAATGGAGAACTTGCATGAAATTTACTTATTTATTTATTACGTTCTCAATCGAGAGTAGTGCTAAAACAAAAGATAATGGTGAAAACCACAACTCAATAGGTGCAGGCAGTGATTTTTAATTGAATTTTAAAACATCCGAGAATTACCAGCTGAGCGACTTGGATGAGGGTTGGTAATGGGACGTCACAACCGCCAACCAACCCCTCTCAGGCGCGTTCCCATTCCATCCTCACCTACCATCTGCCAACCATTTCACCCCTCATCCAGTATCACTGCAACCGTCATAGAACCTTACTGTTTACAAATACTTGCTTGTTCATTGCATAGAACGTTCTGGGAGCTCGTGAGCCATAAAATTTTGGGTGGAGGCCGAGCTCCTAGCACATGATATTCGTCTGGTACGAAAGACCGAAAATCGCCTTAAAAATGCGAGAAAATACCTGCCAAAAAAAAAAATAATAATAATTAAAATCCCATTAGCCGGGACCGCTCAGTCGACAGTCACGAAGTCCAACGGGAGACCCTTGGACGCAGTTGGACCTCGCAGTGGAGCGCGTATTTGTGATAGTGGGTGGGTGGGGGTCAGGGTTTCATGAAATAAACTATTTTTTTTTTTTTTACCTGAGAAGATCAAAATTATTCGCATAGTTTTATTTATGAAAATTCACGAATAAAATGCTCAAAATTTAAAAATTACGTTTTTTGTTTTTCTTGTTTCCAATCGTTTTTTCAAACATTTCAAAGTTTTAACCAAGTCTTTATAAAATGAAAAATAATCTTTTTACACATTTTTGTTTTGTTTAGTCACTCATTTAAGAGAACAAATGGCACTTGTCTTGCATTAATCCTTCCATTTTATTTTTAACAAAATTCATACTAAACGGCAGTCAGGATTTTATCCATTTCATGTTTCCGCCTTAAATCGCTTTTCAAATAATTAAAAATTGCTTTGTTATTTCTAAAGGAAAACATTAATTATTGAGACTTAATTTTAAAAAAAATTATAATAAATAGGCTATACACTAAAAATGTACACACAAGGTTTTTTTTAAAAATGTTTTGTTCGTTTTATAAAATGTACACAAGAACAGATAAATAATCACAAAATAGTATCATATATTATGTATATAATTATGTACTTGTATATTTATATAAAGATGAAGAAGAAATGAGTGTGCGTGAAATGGAATGAGGAGATCTGAAACGTTTCCCCCCGAAAAGTTATAACATCACATAATATTACTTCTCAGGGTAACAACACACAATAATTTATTGTTTAATGAAATAAAGGTTGACTGTACAAACACAATTAAAAACATAAAACGTCTTTTTGTTTATGTTTAACGTATTATATTTTCTTGTTATTTACAGGGACGCAAAAAGCAATTTCATGTTAAAAGTTTTTTTTTATAGTTCTTGATTATTTAAAAATTAAACAACGAACAATAAATCTGGTAACTTAAGCGTTTTATACATGCAATATTCCATAACATTGCATTCATTTTCCGCCTTCTAATCAACAATCGAGTTAAGTTTTCCTCGTTAATATTCTTTTTTGTATAAATCTTTAAGAGAAAACTACGACTACTAATACGAAAAAATAATTAATAAATAAATATAGAAACCAACATTTTTTGAGCGATTAGTGTCTTATCTAATACTGTATTGTTTAATAGGGCGTTCGACCTCTAATAAGAGGATCGTTAGAATGGAAAATGTTGAAACAATTTTTTCTTGAGTAATACGTAGAACTGGAGACGTCGAACTACAAAGTATTATTATTATTTTTTTTTTAAATGAGTTTCGGTAGTGGGGGACGGACGAGGCAAAAAAAAAAAATGTTGGCTCGACTCTCGTGAGTTCCAAGAGAGATTGTCGGGTCGATATTTCGCTCATTTTTTTTTTTTTTTTAATGTAAAGCGAAAAAATTTGAAGACTAATATGTTGGCTCAAAAAGCAACAATTATAGAATGAAACAAAAATTTAACTATCCCCCTCGATTTTATTTTTTTCTCCAAGAAGTCTTTAATAAACCCTCAGCGACGTTTAAAAAGTCGATTTATCTTTGTTTAAAAATTTTAAAGTACGTCTACTGTGTTCACAGTTTTCTTTAGGCCAAAAAAGTAGAAACTCTAGCAAATAGAAAAATCTTGTCCCGAGACGCGAGGAAAAACTTTTGCTAAATACATGCTATGAAAGTATAGTTTTTCTCCAGCTTCCTTGTTTTGTTTTTTTTTTTTAGCCTGAGATTTTCTTAGAAATATATTCTTTTTTTTTTAAATGCACTTGAGTTCTTGTTCTCTACCATGCAAATTTTCTCGAAACAAAGCAATTTCTCATTAAAAAGGAGCGGAAAAAATTCGGAGCACCCTTTTCAAAACGCGATAAAAAGCGGCAAAAATGTTTGTCCATAAATCTCTAACAACGTTAATTTTAAACAAACTAAAAAGGAAAACAATTAAATTAGCGTTGTCGCTTGGACAATTTTCCCAAAAAACAGCGTTACCATAAATTTCTTAAAAGTATTTTAAAGTCTATCCTAATTTCATTACCCATGGAAATTAGAATTGATTAGTTTTTGTTTCGAAAAGGAATTTCCTCAGTGCTTTTACTCCCCCCCGAAAAGGAGCTTCTTACATAAATAAGTGGAGGAATCAAGACACGGAGATCCTACTAAGTGGTGGCGAAAAGAGGAAAATTACTTCATTTAAGGGCATGACAATTTTTATACGTAAAAACGATGATATTAGATCGCGTTGAGTGTTTTCTTTTATGTTATTTTTTTTTTTAGATTATTCTTGTTTTCTCTTCCTATAAAAACACTTAATTGTTTAACGCTTACTACTTTTGAAGCGACGGTGGGAACGTATAGGGCGGTGACGTGTTCGATCGATGAAAGTGAACATTTTGCCATTTGTTGTCCTTCTTGTGCCAGACTCGAGTCTCTTCGCACTGACAGCTGTGCGCCACTCCTTGCCTGTTAATGAGAGATAGAGAGAGATAATAAAAAATGGTTGAATGGGGAGGATGGGCTCTTGAAAAAAAAAAAAAAAAAAATCGTGCTCTTACTTGTCGACATACTGAGTGAGCCGAACATAGGCGATACATGCCGCTTCGTCACCCAGTAGATGAACGTTGGGATTAAGTATCGTGGTGTTGACCGCTTTGCAATTTTTTAAAACGACTGTTCGCGAAAACAACACGATTACAATGAAAATCTTAAAAAAACTTAATTTCGTGAAATTCTCTACAAAAAAAAAAAAAAGACTTACCGTTATCAAAATAAAATTTGTGAAAGTCCATGCCTTCGACTAGATTACCCAAAGCTTCGGGCTCGAATGCCGTTAAATGGGGATCGCATATTTTCCTAGAGAGAGAGAGAAAGAGGGAAACATCGGTTAGCAATCAGGAATTACATTTTGATGCAATAATGGACCCCCCCCCCCCGGTCATAATAAATAGAGTACAGCAGAGAGCAGGGCCGGATTTAGAGAACGAGAGGCCCCTAGGCGGCTGATCGAGAATGGCACCCTTTTTTCACCATCACCCCCCCCCCCACCACATGGGTGGAGACTTTATTCACATGTGCAAGACAATTCCCTTCAGGTCCGGGAGCCCACCCTATGAAAAATCCGGGTCATTTGATCGTGTCTGGCGCTTGCGCAGGACACGTTTTTTATGGTCTGTGACAGGGGTGGCTAACCGAGGGCTCGCGGGCCAAGAAGTGGCCCGCTGAGCCTTTCACAATGGCCCGCCCATTGCCTACAGCGGTAAATAATCATCTTTAATGTTGGATTTTGGCGCCCCTCGGATTTTTGTGCAAATGGAAATCGCTACAATGCGCACCTCCTCGTTGGGCGGCTAATCCCCCGCTGAAATAGCGCTGTCCAAAATGGAAAATAACGCTAATTTGGGGTTGAAATTGAGATTAATGACTAATTCACGGCTGAAATTATTGAAAAAAAAAAAACTGATTCACGGCCATAAATAAGAAAAAGTGCTAAATCACGGGTAAAGTAAGGAAAACTACAAGGCAAAAATTGAGAAAATGCGCTAAAATCGCGGGTAAAGTGTAAAATACAGTCAGTTGGGTTTAAAATCACGAAACACGCTGATTAACGGATAAAATAGTGAAAAATAAATAATTCACCAATGAGAAAAAGCGCTAATTCGCGCCTAAAAGCACGAAAACATGACTTCTCGGCTTATTCAGAACGCAAGTTCGAGGCTCCAGTGGCGTGCCCATGGGGAGAGTTTTGGGGGTCAGAATCCCTCCCACTGTACTTCAGCTCTGCATAGTTGAAAAATAACAAAAAACTTTAACAAATAGAAATAAAATAAATAACTTTAAAAAATTAAAAGATCAAAAACAAACAAGTGAAACGAGAAAAACCGGATTTGTTTGGCCCTAAAAGTTTGCCATTCAGTCCCGCTAAGTAAACCATCCACGGCATCAATGATATTTATGCCACTGACCACGCTTGAAAAATTGCGTGCTTGGATCTACTAAAAATAGCTTGAGAGCCATTCGCTGCTTAAAACATTGCAAAATTAGCTATTCCGACCATAAAACTTGAAAATAGCTAAAGTGTTGATATCCAACTGCCGATTCCGCAGCTATAATTTACAGTTAACATCTAGAGATGAAGGCACAACTTTTGAGCCATCACTCGTCCAGACCTCTAGAGAAAAACGTGGACGGCGGACGACATACGCCTTACTGAAAATCGAGATTTAGGCCTTTTCGGGGTCCAGACACACGAATCTGGTGTCAGCTAAATTTGTTTTAACATTTTTTGGAAGTAAAAAAAAAAAAAACCTGATTTCAAAAGCCCTATAAAAATCAATTAACTGACAAATTGCGCCCTGAAAATGCCTGATCCATGAAAACTAAAATGGGAAAAGGACAAAATAGTCCACCACCAAAAATGGCCAAACTGACGGTTCTCATCTTGACTTGACGCCCTACTATTCACGCCCTATAAATGGCAAAATTGACTATGTGGCATATAAAAAGGGTAAACTGACAATTTGCGCCTTAAGCAACCGCAGTACCTTAACTGGCGATTGCTACCCTCAAAATGGTCAAACTTACCATTCGCACATGGAAAATGGCTAAATTGTTAATTCCCGCTTTTAAAATGGCCAAACTGACCGTTCGGACCCAAAAATACCAAAAGTGACTATTCCTGCCCTGAAAATAACTCACTGACTATTTACGCCCTGAAAATAGCCATTCTGAATGTTAGCGCAGTAAAAATGGCCAAACTGGCTATTCACGCCCACAAATTGACAATAATGATTCCAAGAATGATTGTGGCCTATGAGAAGTTAAACTAATGATTCGCGCTTTGAAAAGGCCTGAACAGATGATTCCTGTCCTGAAAATTGCAAATCCGACGATTCGTGCGTCAAAAATTTTCCAAATTGAGCCTTCATGCTCTTAAAATTGACGATTCATGCACTAAAATAAGCAAAACTGATTATTCACGCCCTAAGAATGGCATATTTGTACTTGAAATTTACGCTTCACTCTAGAAAAATGGCCAAACTGACTCATTTCTACAGAGGCTACTACAGACGGTGTCTAATGACTATTCACGCATTCAAAATGGCTATCTGCACTAACCCAACGTGGCTATTCTCGCGTTAAACCGATATGGGCCGACCCTACCTTGCCAACTGCCCTCCCAGCGTTGCTTACACGCACCTTAACGACTGGATAAAGTGACTACTCCAAAAATTGCTTGACCGGCCAATCACTTCCCAAAAATAGCTAAACGGAGCATTCGTGCTTCTAAAATGTCCAAACTGAGCCTTCGCGCCTTGAAAATGGCTGAAATAGTACGACTCGCGCGCCCTAAAAAGAGCCGAATTGATCATTCGCACCTTGCAGATGGCGCAACTGATGACTCATCACATTAAAATGCCTAATTTGATGACTTGCTGCACCATAAAAGTGTCTATTCACGCCCTAAAAATGGCTCCATGGTGGATTTAAGGGTGTCACGTTTCAAGTTTCGTCGACGAACGCCGGGTTTACCGGTTTAATAGCTTTCTACCTGGAATTTTCGTGCACAATTAACAGTTTTACTGTTAAATAGCTAGTTTCATGCTCCCAATGTTAAGGGGGGGGGGGTCTGTTACGATAACAGCTTCGTTAGTGAGTGATCGCAGCATGCGAACAGGTTATTTATAGCGTGAAATTTTTCGTACAAATTATGCTATAACTCGAGAAGTAATCAGCCCACGGACTTAGGGCTGGTTTTTATCGATGCAGCACACACAACTGCATAAGATTAGTCACCTCGTTTGGCCAATTTTTTTCGTCCCCTGTGGGGGTGAGTTAGCCAACGTCTACCCGCCCTTAAAAATAGGTTCGCCACCGTGTATCGTTGCGGACTCTTCGAATACTCAAAGTATACATCAAAAGGAATTTTTTAAGCCACATTCAAAATTGGGCCGAATTTTGCCGCTATTCTGGCTTTATTTCCTGCACTAATAAATAAAACGATAATTCGAGACTAAATTCAGAAAAAAGGCTAATTCACGTCCGAAATTTAGAAAATAGTACCTGATTCGAGGATAAGAGGGAAAATAATCGCGAAATCACGGTGTAAAAACGCTACTTCGCGGCTAAAATTGATCAAATTCAGTGATCCACTGGAATCGAGAAAAAAAACTAATTTGCGGCTAAAATAAGGAAAAAAAGATAACACGTGGCTAAAATCACCACCAATTAAATAAAAAAACAAACAAAAACGCTCAATCCGCGGTTAAAGCGTGAAAAAAGCGCAAATTCGCGGCTAAAATTGAGAAAAAACGCTGATTTGCAGTAGAAATCGAGAAAAGCTTTAATTCGCGAATGAAATGTAGAATAATTGCTAGCGAATAAAAAGAGGAAAAACGCTATATCACGGCTAAATTCGAAATGAAATTGGTAATTCAAGGCTAAAATTGAGAAAAATAGCTAATTCACGGATGAAATTGACAAAAAGCGCTCAGTAGTAGCTATGAGGACCTAACAAATGGGCGAGATTAGCCATTTTTGGGTGCAGATAGCCTTTTTGAAGGTGTGAATCGTCATAAACACTATCTGCAGCTTGAAGCGTGAATTGCCAGTACGAGTACGCCATTTTTGGAGCGTGAATGATCACTTTTGCTATTTGTAGGGTACGAATTGTCAATTTAGACATTTTCAAGACGTGAAGGCTCAGATTTGGCGATTTTGGACGCGTGAATTGTCGGTTTTGCCATCTGTGTAGGCCTTTTCAAAGCGCGAATCGACAGTTTAAATAAGTATTTGTAGGCCACACGTCAATTTTAGGACGTGAATAACCAGTTTGGCCATTTTCAAGGCACTGTAACTATCAGTATGGCGATTTCTAGGGTTTGAATAGTTACTAGTCAGTGTGATATATTTCTGGGCATGAATCGTCAGTTTTGCAATTTTTTGGATCCGAACGGTCATTTTGGCCGTTTTTAGAGTGGGAATTGACAATTTTACCATTTTCTGGGTGCAAATGTCAGTTTGGCCATTTTTGGGACAGTAATCGTCGTTATTCAATTTTCAAGGCGCAAATTGTCAGTTTTTTTTTCTGGGGCAAATAACGTCAGTTTTTGCCGATTTTATGGCTTGAACACCAAGTTCGGCAATTTTTAGGGCGCGTGGAGTCAGTTCAGTTCCTTTACGGGACGTGAATAGTACGTCAAGCCAAAGGCGAGAACGGTCAGTTTAGTCAATTTTGGTGCGCGAATGGTCAATTTCGTTATTTTTAGAGCAGGAAGCAGGAATCACCACTTGTCAGACATTTTGAGGCCGCACATTGTCAGTTAATGCATTTTTATGGCTCTTAAGAGCCAGTTATTTGGTCTGTTTTAGAGCGGGGAATGCCCGTTTGGCTATTTTTAGTGCAAAAATAATCAGTTTAGCTATTTTGAAGGCGCGAATCGGCAGTTTTGCCATTTTGTTACTTAGCGGGGCTAAGTTGCGAACTTTTAGGGGCGAACTATATAAGTTTTGTATTGTTTCTTTTGTTTGCTTGGGTTTGTGCTTTTACTTTTTTATTTAGATCTTTTCTTTCTTTCTTCATTTTTATTTTTTTATTTCTTAACTGCTGCTTGAAGTACTCCGGGAGGGGTTATGACCCCCAAAACCCTACCATGGGCACCTAGACTTTTGGTCACGGCGCGCCCATGTACTACAAGTCACCGACTCGTTTACCGAAGGACCCGCCTCAGCACATTCTCTCGGTCAGTTTTTTCTCCTCCCTCAAAAGGTCTTGCCATTCACTAAAACGAATTTTAATTGAATCAATTAAAAAAAACTCACGTGTAATTCTCAAAATCCCCGGTGTTGATAGCCTCCAACAACTGTTCCGTTATTTTAATGACCTCCTGCTTCCTCGCTGTGAAATACACACACAAAAAAAATAACACAATTCAAAATTAGAAATGAGACGAGAATAACATAGTTAAGACGTACATTAAAATGTAATCAAATTATGCCACAAAATCTTCAACAAAGGTATCAATGAAAAGACATCGAGATGATTTCATTTTGGAAAAAAAAAAAAAAAAAAAAAAAAAAAAAAGAAATTGACCAGAATAAAAGTGAAACGAGTAAAAAAAGCGTGTGTCGTCCCATTAATAAGAATTATTAACATTCAGAAACAAAAAAAGTGTTAAAATTCAATTAACTTGGCCGGTTAGTAGAGTAATCAAGCATTAAACACCGTTTAGTGAGTAAATGAAAGAAATAAACACCGACTCGACACTCAAATCTTACCTTTCGGGATCCCGGCATTCATTCAACGATTTAACTAGGCCCCGTTGATGCCGTCCCCCCTCCCCGCCCGACACCCGAAGGGTTTAAAGTAAAAAAAAAAAAAAAAAAAAAAATGTGTAGGAGTCCTCACCTGAACCATAAGAGTTGGTCGAATGCTGTGAAACCGTCTTGTTCGGACACACAATCCTTAGTTCTACACACATTATGGCAATTTTTATCAAGGCTGTTTTTTATTTTTTTAACAGTAATTATTTGTTTTTTTAAAAAATCCCGTGCTTATGCTTTTTTTAAATTCCTGTACATTTTTTAAAAGACTTTTTGATAATAAAAATAAAGAACTGTTATTTATTTAAAATAGCAGTTCCCTGAAAATGTGCACCATTTTTTCAAGCACATGCTTTTTTTTTATTAATAATAATTTTAAATTATTGACCATGCTGTAAGCGTGGAATTTTCATCATCTTGAATAAGAGAGACCATCAGTTGTGTTGTTAAAAAATAAACAAAAGCAATAAATAGTAAACTTAGGATACCAACGACATACAAAAAATTGGGGGGAGGGGGTGGGGAGGGTTAGTGAGATGAGTTAATGGTAAACTGATTTACATGCAAAAACAAAAAACAAAAAAAATGAGTGTGAAAATAGTCGCGCACTTTCCCAGCCTTTCCACTCGTCTCACAAATATAAAAATCAATAGATTTGAGAATAAATTCCATGATTTTTTTTCCGTTTGTTGTAGATTTTTTTTTATTGTTAAATTTGTCAGTTTTTTAAAAGAAAAAAACAAACGGTTAAAACACCAGTTGATTTACCTGGCACCACTTACCATCAGAGTCTTCAGAATCTAATCTCAATGGTCGGTAACAGTATTCAGAGCCTTCTAGGCAGGCACATGCACAGATCACAAGGTTGTGAGAAATGAAAAATAAAACACGAAATAAACAATAACAACAAATAAAAAAAAAAACAAAGTGGAGAAAAAAAAGGAACTAAAAATTAAATGACTGCTGACTGATTAATGCGTGGAAAAAAATTAGATTGCGTTAACTCTAATTATTCAAATTATCAAGGTGAGAAAACAAAATGTTCCGGTTATATTTTACCTGAAACGTTCGAATCAGAACTTAAAACTTGAGTAGGTGAAGAAGTGCTTAACCAGACACAGCAAGCATCGACGGGTTTGCCTTTCTTTGTGTCTTTTGGGCGGAAGGGGTACGTACACATAGAAATGGAAAAAAAAGAAGAAGAAAAAGAAGAAAAAACACATAGAAGTCATGCTGCATGCTGAAGACAGAAGGTGTTCGAGGTGGAAAATGATGATTTAAGGCGATGTGGTGAGGATGAGGGGTCGTGTTAGGGCGGGGGGGGGGCTGATTGATTATCATAAGGCGCCACATTTGGGATACTCGAGTGGGGATAGTCAACGAAGAACAAATTGCTCTTGGAGGGGGGAGAAGGGGTCTTTAGGGAATGAGATGACGCCTCTAAAGGCGACGACAGTATGATGGAAAATAATTTCAACGGCCCGCGACTATATACATATACATAAATGAACCAAAAGGAGGCCATTTAAAGGGGTGCACCACAAAAAATACACGGAATCAAGGCGAATATTAATTCGAATGAATGTCCCTCCCTCACGCCTCATCGTGTCGCTTTGCAGACAATAATGAACACTGACCGGAGCGATGCGGAAGAACGTCCGGGAGCGGCAAAGGCGTCGCGGTTTCAAGGCGTTGCGGGTTTCTTCAAAATGTACTCCCCCCCCCCCTAACTGGAAACGCCCAACTCAAATAACTAAGGAATTTTTACACTTCGAACTAGGGGTTAAACAATCATCCGTTAGGACTCGCAAAATCTGGTCAAAACACGTCAAAAAAAAATCACTCCAACAAAACAAAAAATACCTTGGAGACCTTGTAAAATAACACTGCCGAGACTCAACCCAGTTTTCGACGTTGACGGAGATGAAAAACTCGAGGCTTTCCCAATTGTCGACGACAATATCGTGGGACTGGGCAGTGGAGTTCCTGGTGTTCCAGGAGTTCCAATTCCTGAAGCGATACAAGAGATTTCGGGGAGGAAGAATATTCTATTTTTGTTTACCCCTCTCCCCCTCTGAACAAGGGCGTCTTATGGGTGGGTGGGTGGGGGAATGGAATAGCAAGACATGATTGAATTAAACGTGCAATCCCTAAATTTCAAGCGAGACAGTAAGCGGAAAGAGGCACATGCATGTTTTTTTGTTTGTTATTATTTAATGAGTAGGTTTATCATGGTAGAATGTTTTCAACTTCCGTCAGTCTATTTTTTCACGAGTATTCTTAGATAATTTCCGTGAAATGATATTGATGAGAGCCTTCCCACCCCCACCCCTGTTTGAATGATAAAAAAAAACTTCCACAACACAGGTCATTTCTGCAAATAACTTGTACGGTTGGTATCCTAACGCAACCAAAAAAACAAAATCGTTCTTGGTTCCAAGTTTTTGGATATAACAGAAAAAAAAGAAAAGAAAAAGAGAAGAGTAGTCGAAACACTTTTTTTTTTCAAATTGTGTGCTTCCACCACCATTTACCGATTAAAACAAGTAAACAAATAAAAAAAGCGTAATATTCTATTCTTTTTGTCTCAAAAATTAATTTTTACCTTCGGGCTCTTTAGCAATGACCGTTGAACTCCGGTCAACTCCTTTTATCTTCTCATCTGAATGGAATGACATAAACATACAGACAGACAATAATAAACGCGAGTACTTAAAAGAAATTAAAACGAAATAACTTAAATTTAAATCTGTACGTGTTAAGGCTACTTTGAGGTGTACCGGACTCATTTTATGTTCATCAATTTTTTTATAAAAACAAAATTGTTATTGACACAATAATAACAAGGAATTAAGGGATTTCGCCGCTAATTTTCATGCAAAAAAAAAAACAAAAAAGTCTACATGCTTGACCCTTTGAGTTTGCTGATCCTTCACGTTAAATTTTTTCGATACACTGTTAATCACACTCTAAAAACCATTAATATATAAATTAAAAAAATCACTCCGCTATGTTTCTCACTAATTCGCATTTGACGTACAAATTAAAGCGGGGTGGGGTATGGAGGGGGGTCACTAGGAACGTTTTTTTGTTTAATTTTTCATTATTTTTATCGCATGAAAAAAAGCTAATAAGTCACAGATGAATAAAACAGATTGAGGATGGGATAAGGGTTCTTTGGTGTGCTTTGATGACGAATGCACTCCAATTTACCACCACTTGCTAGCTGAGAGAGCCGTTTCTTCGTACGTACGTATTCGCAATTTTATTTGTAAAAAAAAAAAAAAAAAAAAAAAAAAAATTGAGAGAAAATAAATAAAATAAAGCGGAGAGAAGTGCGCGTGGCCCAGCAGGGAAACAGTCCGAGCGAACGATACAGCCCCACCAGTAAGGCTTTTTAAGTGGTTTGCTGTTTTGGGACGCATCCTGTTGGTTGGCGGCGGAAAGGGGGGGGGTATAATGTTTTATCTGATGGTAAAAGTACAAATTACGGAGTCAGACTAACCCTTTGGAGCGGAGGGGGTGGAGCGGGAGAGAAAACGTCTCCAGTTCGTCATCGGTTTATTCAGAGCCTCAGAAGACTGGGGTAAGGGCTAGGGCCAGCAACTCGGCACACCCCATCATTGTGGAATGGGAAAAGACGAAGTAATTACCGTGAAAGGCACCAGGGGGGGGGGGACTTCGGTCAGGGACATGTCGAGCCCTTTGCCTTAATTAATTGTCAGTTTTTTTTTTTATTATTATTGACAGGGTGGATGCGTAACGGTATGCTTCGGCACGCACAACACAAAGCGCAATACGGGTTGAAGCCTAGCCTTCTCACAATTAATTGACTCACTCATTGACTTCACGAGGGTTTTGCGGGCTAAAGAAAACTGACAATCTTCATGCTTCCCACCCCCCTCACTGACAAGTTAGCCACTGCACTGTAAAACGTGTCCCGACAGAATTTTGGCTACTCAACTCAGTAGCGTACCGACGATGTTGAGGCGGAACACCCCTTGAACTCAGAATAAGAAAAGCATAAATATAAAAGAGTTAAGGCGGGGTTTTCAGACGGGTTTCCTCGCCTAAACTTCACCCCTATATTTTGGCTCCATTTCTGCACCAATCTTCAATTTTAAAGTCTCAATTCAAGTCTAAATTCAATCTTCAGGAAGTCCTGCAGTGACGTTAGATATTGCTTTTCCAAATTTCACCCCTGAAATAACCCTAAAACACATTCGAACTCCAAAGTTTTTTTGGGTTCGAATTTAGGGATGAAATTTGAAGAAGCAAGATCTACTGACGTCACTGGAGAACTTCCTGAAGATAAAAATGCGGCTTTTAATTCGGAGATTGGTGAAGAAATGGAGCCAAAATGTAGGAGTGAAGTTTAGGCGAGGGATGACTGGGAAGGGGTTGAGGAAACCTGACTGAAATCCCACCTTAAGGGGGAGTTGTACGTGTACATGTGTTTCCTCGACCCCCCTGCAATCGTACCTCACCTACTCGGCGTGACGTGAGTTATCGCCGTATTTCTCCACCAATCCAGGATTTCAAGGTCTCATTTTAATCTCCAGGAAATTCACCCCTGAAATAACTGTACAACCCACATAAAACCTTGAAAATCCACGCTCTTTCGATAACTTATTTAGAAAAAGAAGATGGTTCGCGCGTGCAGAATGTCCTGATGGGAGATTAAAATGAGACCTTGAAATCCAGGATTGGTGCAGAAAAACGGCGATCATTTTACGTCACGCCGAGTAGGCGAGGTATGAGTGTAAGGCGGTCGAGGAAACACTCATGTACAACTCCCCCTTAATTAGGAAAAGCATAGAAATGGAAAAATTGGGATTTTAAGAGGGGGGGGGGTTCACATGTGATTCCTCGACACCCCCCCCCCATCATTTGAGCCCGCCAATACTCTTGCACAATATTTTTGCTTGTATTACACGAATCCCGAATTTCAGAGCCTCATTTTCATCTACAGGAGCGTTAGATTTTGTTTTCCAAAATAAGGAGACTAAAAATGAGACTCTAAAATCCAGGATTGGTGTAAGAATATGGCCGTAATTTCTGGGCAAAAGTATTGACGGGGCGAGACTGGAGGGAGTGATGCACCGAGACCGAGAAAAAGGATCGAAAAAGCACACCATTAATCAATTTATGACGTAGGACCGAAGACCGGACCGAATTCGGTTCGTTTCGTACATACTAGCGTGCCTCCCTGTCAATAGGCACCCAGAAGACCGAGACCATAGAATAATTACTGTATATACTAACGTAACCGAGACGATACCGAGACCGAGACTCACTTTTTAAGGGCGAGACCGATATCATCATCCTAATGATTGATAACGAGACCGAGATGCGTAAGTCTCGGTCTCGTGCATCACTATTCAGTACGGAGGGGTCTCGAGGAATCTCACTAGTGGAATGCCCCCCCCCCCTCAATATTTTAAAGCGTTGATTCGCGGCCAACATTAAGAACAAGCGCTCATTTGCCGCTAAAATCAAGAAAATTGGGCCAATTCAATGTATCAGAAAATAACTTCGCGGCTAAAATCGGGAAAATACGCTAACCCCGAGTTTCCTTATGTGCTCTAAAATTAGCGGCTAGAATTGAGAAGGGGTGCTGATGTGCTAATCTCGGGGCAAGTACGCTGCAAAAAGTTTAGAAAACGCGTTAATATTAATATATCATCGCTATAAAGCGCTAACTCAAAGCAAAAAGTGAAAGCCCCGCCAACTCGCTGCTAAAAATTGATAAAAATGGTAATTCGCGTGCATTAATGCGAACAACCGCTCAATTCCTGCAAAAATTGATGGAGAAATGAAGAAAACCGCCAGTTCGCGGAATCAATTGAACAAAATCCGTTAATTCGAGGACATAGAATCAAGAAATAATTCGCTGATGCTAAAATTGAACAAATCACAAATTCACTCCAAAAATTAAGGAAAACACTGATTCACAGCTAAAATGGAGGCAAAACGCTAATTCGCAGATTCGTTTGAGAAAACCCGCTAACTTACGGCTAAAATTGAGATAAAGCGTTCATTCGCCGCTGATTAGTAGAAAATGCCTTAATTCGCGGCTAAGGGTGTCAAAAGTGCTCATTCGCAGCTAAAATGGAGAAAAACGCTAATTCGCGAATCGACATGGAAAATCCGCTATTTCTCAGCTAAAGTTGGGGAAATGCGGTAGATCACGGCTAAAATTGAGTAATTATTCGGACTATATAAAACTCTAATTCACGGCTGAAATAAAAAAAAAAAAAAAACAATTCGCGATTCCTAGAAACGCGGAAATTCGCGCTTCATGGCTAAAATTTAAAGTTAGCCTTAGTTTAACGCAATCGTGAAAATCATATTCCTCGTTTATTTAGAGGTTTTAAGGGTCTCACGGAGATTTCCGCCCCGGGCCCCGATTAGGGTTATGCCAATTCGAAATTTTGAAAAATCTGGACAAATGCCGGGACAAAAAGCAATAAAACGGAACGGTCGGAAAGAAGTTGGTTTTTGAAGTGAGAAAATTACTCGGTGCTGTCAGTTGGTTTTGGTAAGAACAATCCAGCTAATAAATTGGGGTTTTTCGGACCCAATTCTGATTTTTGTTTCACTAAGAGCCAAACCGAAACCCGTGCGATTGGGTTTTTATGAGAAACAATCCCGTGAAATCAATTCGTGGGTTTCACCATTTGACAGTCACAAGTTCACGTAATTGGCTCTTTAAAAAAATACGCAATTATTGTGTGTTTGGCTATTTCGAATGGTAAATTTCGCCACTTTGGTTCTTTCAAAGCCAATTTGACTCGTTCTGAAGGTCTAATATTACACCAACCGAGTAGCTGGACCGAGTATTTCTGGGCGGAGAGCGGGTAAAGACAAATATCACACGCCCGTCAGCGTTTTTTCGCGCGCGAGAGACCCGCTAATCAATTAATAAAAACCACTTAAAACCAATTTAAATAATTGAGCTTAGATGACCCTATCTACGGACATTTCCCCTCCTCACCGAACCACCCTAGTCACAACTGTGAACTTGAGGGAGTGGGGAGGCTAATTCAAGGATTAATTTCTTTATTTCACAGTTCACAGATGGGAGGAATCCCCTAAATGTCCGTAGATAGAGGCCATCTAAGCTCAATTAATGTCGGATTATTATGCTGGGATTTTTATTCGGTCGAATGGACTGTCTGAGCCGAGCGCACACGGTATAGGTTTATGACCCATTCGAAAAACTAATTTGGCAAATTCAAAAACTAAATTCACGGATTTTGCATTTTTTTCATCCCAAAGACAGATTTCCGATCATTAAAATACAAAAATCGTGAATTTTGCTCCTCTTCAAACTCAAATTTCAAGTATTTTCGCTTGTTCAGTAATAAATGTTGGGGTTTGGTTATTTTAAAACCGCGAGTTCAGCTGGTTTCAGCTCTTTCTGAATCAAAATTTGGTAATTTTGGCTCTTTTATTCATTAGCGATTTTTCTCTGTTCAACTATTGACTCTTGCTAAGCCAGGTCGACGATATGGCACCTCTAGAATTGATAAGAGGGGATTATTTGACTCTTTAAAATCTTATTTCAGTAATTTTGGTCTTATAAAACCTAAATTTCCGTAAATTTGGCTTCTTCGAAAACCAAAAGCAGTCTATTTTTCGAAGCAGGAGATTTAGCGTTTTTTCTTAATTTTATCCACGAATCAGCGCTTTTTCCCAATTTTAGCCGCACATTAGCGATTTTTTCAGGTAACATAAACAAATTTATTTGAGTAAAACATTCATTTTAGTGCTAACACAATGCCGACTAGTTTCGGGGTAGTGCACCCCATTTTCAAGGCATCCAGGCCGAAACAAATTTCTTTGTCACATGTCAAACATAATTCCGAACATTCCTGCTGACAGGTAGGTACGTAAGGAAACTTGTTTCTCCACTAAACGCTTTAGCCGGAAAAGCGTTTAGTGGAGAAACAAGTTCCCTTACGTATTTATCAGCGTATTTGTTCGGAATTATGTTTGATATGAGACAAAGTTTCTGCCTAGATGCCTTGAAAATGGGGTTCACTACCCCGAAACTAGTTTCGGCCTTTGTGATAGAAATAAAATGAATATTCAAATAAATTAGTTTATTACCTAAAGTTACTTTTAACATTCCCGAAATATTAAAAATTTAGCGGTTTTTTTTTTACTTTTTCGCACTACCTGCTTCGTAAGTCGCCCATTACGAAAACACGATAAGTCCAGTAAGTTGAATTTTTCATAACCTGGCACTTCAAAGCTTCAGTTTTTAAAAACCGTACAGTAAAGGTTCAAAACTGACATGAAAAGTTTTTTACACGTCAGTTTTCTATAACCTTGTGCAGCCGTTGTTGAAATGTTATCACCTCATCCGTGATTATAGACATATCTTAAGAGATGGATTTTTTTGACAAAAGAATAAAACTGGGTAATATTCGACGACGGTTGCGCGAAAAATAACGTACATCACTCGACTATTAATTAGCGGCCTCGGCATGCCTCGTCCGCCAAACAAAAAACTCGCAGGTAATGCACCACTTACTAATCTTGTAATGTAATCTACTATAACCCGATGTGTCCTATACACCTGAGGCCGGAACCCGCGCTATTTTAGCGTTTAGAGCCCCCCCTGTTTTATCTACAAATTCAAATTATGGATTTTGCTCTATATTAGCCGTGAATTATCGTTGAATTTCTTAATTTTAGCCATGATTTAATGACTTTTCCTAATTTTTCCCGCGAATCAGCGCTTTTTCATAATTTTAGCCACGAAGATACCTCCAGGAACCTTGAATTGGGGTTTTCACAAATATAGCCTCAAATTTAACTTTTAGCTTAAATTATTGTTCAACTTTGAAGACGCCTTACGAATCCGTGAATAAGCGTTGTCGATTTTATTTGGGAATGGTCGCTTTTTCTCAATTTAGCCTCGAATGAGCGCTTTCTCACAATTTTTGCCTCGAATATTACTAGCGCTCTTTTCAAACTTTTAGACCTGTACTCGCTCCAAGAACAGCATATTAGCGCGATTTCTAAATTTTAGCCGCCCAATGAGTAATGACTAACAGAAACTGGGCCATATTTCAATCGTGGGCATGTCCTTATAATAAAGCTTTCTCTAAGAACAGCGCACACGGACCTCGATGTCCGTGGAATCGAGTATAATCCGTTCAAGAGAAACCGACCAACCGAAAAGTTCTATTTTCGGCGTTGATGGCCCCTGGAGGCGTGTTTTTTTGGCAGGGACCGGGAAAAAATGCGGTTCTTATAAGCCCTCGGCGGAATTTGGCACAAATCCATTAAAGTTGGACGGAACCACGTATCTCTGGGTACCTCGACACGGGGGAAAAAATTGTGCATTTTCAAAATGAAATGTATTGAAAGGCCAGCCCCTTCCTAGCACAATGGCTTCTCGCAACGCCCTTCACACACTCAAAAGTAGCACTGGAGATATCTTGATCCCATTATATAGTCATATGAGTAGCCTGGTAGGGATGTACCTGAGCTGATCACACTGCATCGGCACGGATCATTCGTGACTGTAGGGACACAAATCGTGTGCTCAGCCACCAAAAACTGCATGAGCACCATCGGTGTTTTATTCTCCTGTTCAGATGGAATTAAAACCGTCGCAAGACACGTGAAATAGAGAAGTCAAATCACCGTCCAACCGGATAACCAAGTATTTTTTTCACGTTTCTACACACTCATGAACATAAAATGTCCAGAAACTCCCCGTTCTAAGCTTTTCGGTCCGCCCTCTCGCCCCTACCTCGCACAACACAACTGAGAACAGAATCCGGGACAAAATGCGTCCCGGGATTAGCCTAACAGGGACTACCCTAGCCCCGGTAGGTATACTGTAAAAACTACACTAAAATTAGGCACCAAGACTCGCTATTAAACTTCCAGAAGTGACCCCCAGGAGTGAGCGAATATAGCTGCGAGAAACGATGATTGTTCGGGATGGGACACATCTCTTACTCCCCCCCCCCTTTCCCAACAGCCAAGATGTTAATTCTCTAGCTTCCCCGAAACTGGGGATTATTGATCGGAGAAATGAAAATTTCGAAGGGACCCCCACCCCCTTAAGCATTTTGGATGGATTTTTTTTAGGTAAGCCCGCCACTTCACAGGGCTCTCGTTACTCGGACTGGCATTCGCTGCTGTCATTTACGCCCCGCACACACACAAAAAAAAAAAGTCCTCATAGGAACAACTTAATTTTCCGACGTAATATTTACATAGTTTTTTCAAACAAGCTGAACAAAAGTGAATTCTACCTGATTTTTCGTCGAAAAATGAACGATTAACGTTTTTTTGTGTGTTTTTTTTCAGCTAGCATTTGTGTCGAGCCCAAAAAGCCCATAAAGAGCTTGTTTTTTTTTCAACTTAAAAAGTAAAATTAATCTAAAAAATTGTCCGAAGAAATGTTTACCTTTGATGTCGTCATCTTCGAGCGTCGTACTGGAATCGGTTGATTCTTTAACTTGAGATCCGTCGCCCTTTTTCGTTATTATA
Organism: Corythucha ciliata; assembly: GCA_038030265.1. Lineage (NCBI taxonomy): Eukaryota > Metazoa > Arthropoda > Insecta > Hemiptera > Tingidae > Corythucha > Corythucha ciliata. Next base: position 51,966,567 of record CM075943.1, read on the forward strand.
CTTCTACCTGGAACAGTTCAGCCCCCCGAACTCATTTCAAAATTCAGCGTTGCGATATTTTAAATCAATAAAGTCGATGAATAAACATTAATTCATTCAAAAAAAAAAAGAAAAAAGTGTAAGTCAAGAAGCTCTCGCTTGTGAAATTGTTCTATTCAGTGCTGAGCGTCACCCCTCCCATCACAACAACCCAGCCCCTCCCATTCAGCAATCACTTGACGTGAACGAAGAAAACCCGTGATTTCTTCGTCCACTTTTAAATATAATTGCATTTAAAAACAAAAAAAAAAACAAAAAATACAAACAAAGGCAATATTTTGGTGTGAGTGTTTGCCCTACGACAATAAAAATAGCGTGCGGCGTGGTGTGCTTGTACAGGACATGCTTCCAGAGAAAAGGGCTTGTACTGGGTGTACATGCAATTTTTTTTTTTTGCTCGAAATTAGCAATGTTTTATATAAGGGGGGAGGGTACCACCATAAGGTCCATGCTCCGATTATAGCCCCCACCAAAAAATGATGAAACTCACGAGTCAAAAAAGCCGAAAAAAAAGAGTAAAAAAAAAAAAATTTGATTCTTTTTTAACAGAACATGAACGAAAACCCAAAAATTTATTAGAAAATCGATTAGCGTACTTTATTTATTTTTCTTGTTTCTTACCGCTTTCTGTTTTGTAGCCAGATGGGGATAATATAGGAGGAGAGAAAAACAAACAAACAAAAAAGGAAATATGCGTGAGCGAACAACATAAAATAGATAGGGGGGGGGGGGGTAATAAGTAGAAAGAAATCGAGTAAAATAAATAAAGGGCAAGATAATTAAACACAGGGGGGGGGGATACCAAGACCTCTAGGAAAAAATAAAGATAAATAATATTTAAGGGTCGTAGAGCCAGAAAAAAGGGGTGGGGGAGGGGGGTTCTTACTAGTCGTAAAAAGCCAACTAAATTTCGGTCTAATAGTGTACTTGAGGTGTAGGGGGTTCAAGTTTCATGGGCGTTTAGGGGAAACTAAAGCGCTTGTACTCATATTTTGTACAGTCTAAGAAACGCCAATGAAAACTCGATTTAATTGTCTCCTTCATGCAAGTGGCAGGGGAGTGGGAATTGGTGGGGTGATGGCCAAGTTGTTATTTATAATTTTTTCTCTATTATTTGAACTAAATTCAACTATTATACGCAGTTTTACTTGTTGTTTAGATGCTTGAAAGTGCATAAACGTCTTATTTGATAGTTTTCCCTCTAGGGAAAGAAGTTTAAGGAGGAGGAAGGAGGAGGAAGAAAAAAGTTTAAACTCAGAAAATACTTTGACGTGAAAACCACCTATTGGCGCCTATCGGCCTACATAAACCAACGCTGTTTCATATTTGCAAAAGAATAAACTTGCATTCAAGTGCAATCTGGGGTCAAATAATTCATTAAATATTATTTTATAATTAAATCGTCATGCACACTACCTCACAGAATCCTTAAAGAACGAAACAAGTATGAATAAGGCTGAGATGTTAGCTGATAGAAGAAAATAATTAAGAACTGGGAAATCACGAAACTCTTGTCTGTCGGCTTCTATTTACCCACCGAAACGTTAAATTAAGGGAGGAGGGGGCCAAACTAACTGTGGGGGGGGGGAGCGAATTTTGTTATATTTGAAGCGACCACAATCCTCTTAAATCGGTTGTTTTCATTAACTTATTTTAAGACAACAATAAAATGGTGCCCTAAAGAGAGAGAGAGAGGGGGGGGGGTCTTTCCACCATCCATGATTGAGCTACTTCGACTAAATTATTTACAAAAAAAAAAAAATGAATAAAGTATGAGTCATTTATGATTTTTTATTTGAATTTAACGCTTGACTTCATACTAGGCATCGTCGTCCTCATCAATTTCATTCATTGCACTTGGACTGTCTTCTTCATCTGTAATTAAAACCCCGAATAAATGAACGCGGTAAAATTGTAGGCTAAGAAACTATTTTTGGTTTAAAAAACACTTTTTTTTGCCATTAAATACATGCAGAATGAAAGCTATTTCCCAGGGGGGACAAGTGCCTACACTAGCCGTACTTCAGAAATGGGTGAAGAGTGGGAGGATGAAAAATGACAGAGAAAACCGTAACAATTAGGGGTGGGGTGAGGGGGGTAAATCACTCACAAATGTCGAAAAGGGGTGGAGCGTGCATAGAAAGAAGGGTCCATCCATAAATTTCCACGGAGGGGAGTGCCAACGCTACACTTGTACTTTTTTTTTCTCATCCTCTCTATTATGACACGTCTACACAGCGGAAATGCACGACAACTCAACAACAAGGGGGGAAGGGAAGGGTTTTTTCCTCAAATACGTGTGAAACAAATGTTCTTTTTTTTTTTTTACAACTTTGAGAGCAGGCTGTCCGGGGGGAGGATCCCGTCGTCTATAAAATTTGTTCTTTGGATCCTGTGAGGTACCTACCCTGAACATCATACTTACTGGAGAAGTTCCTTGTGGCCAACATCGTTGTCAAAATTGCACCCTACCAAAAATAAGGAGAATAACGTTAAAAAACAACATAAATTTAAGAGTAAATTTTGAATTTTACCTTAAGTTTACGTCTAGCATTGAATTTCTTAAGGCAGTCTACAGTCTCTTGTCGATGCACAACGGAAGCGACGCGTTCTCGTTGCTGAAAAATAGTGGAAAAAGTCGTGAATTGATGTCGTAATTTGTTGTAATAGATTATAACAAGCGCTTACGCAGATCCAGGGGTGTTTGAGGGCGTCAGAAGCCGTGATCCTTTTCGACGGATTCACAGTCAGCATCTGATTGATGAGATTCTTCGCCTCTGGCGTCACAGTGTCCCATTCGGGCGAGGGATACTGAAAAAAAAAGAAAAAAGGAGCCCAAGTGAACAAGCATTAAAGAAAAAAGAAATCGATAAAACAAAGACGATAAAGAAGCCACTTGTACCACAATATGTCGGGTCTCCTGTGGTAGGCGTTTCGTTGCTGAAAAAATAATTTCGCCCAACTGAAACACCAATTTTGCGGGGGGTTTTCTCGCCTGAAACTATTCTCGCGGTTCCCGGGTCACCAAAACAATATTAATTTCTCATGGTTCTCACGGCGTTTTCCATTCAATGCAATACACTAGATGTTTAGAGATGGATATAATGAATATTTCTGTCGCCGGTATTTTTAAATAATAAATTAATTAAACTGATGTTATCCGGACGACGATGGAAGGGCATAGCCCAACTCAATTGGAGTTTCGAGAAAAAAATGGCTCCCTGGCGGGATTTGAACCCGCAACCTGCTGGATTACCAGTCCAGCACGCTGCCAATTGCGCCACGGAGACGCCTTTGGGAGTCGTACTCCGAGGGATAAGCTAAGCCGAACCCCACCCAGGTCCATTGTTTCTCGAAACTCTAGGCGTTTCTCCTGATCGGTAAACCACGCCGAAATTTATCTTATCTAGATGTTTTGAGAATATAATGAATAATGAATAATTCATGAATTAATGAATATAGTGAATATTTCTGTCGCCGGTATTTTTAATTAATAAATTAATTAAACTGATGTTGTCCGGATGATGATGGAAGGGCATAGCCCAACACAATTGGAGTTTCGAGAAAAAATGGGTCCCCGGCGGGATTTGAACCCGCAGCCTCTGGATTCCCAGTCCAGCACGCTGCCAATTGCGCCACGGAGACGCCTTTACTTAATACACTATAGTCGGGTCGGTGAAAGAATGTGCATGAAATCACCCTCTCTCCTTTCCCTAAACCCATATGACTTACCGCTACCACACCATCACCTGAGAGGAGCCTCTCCTATTTTATCGGTAAAACTCTCTGTTATTGGTTGCAGTAGTTTGATAATAAGAGGAGAAATAGAGAACCACGTTAAGAGAGGGAAAAAGCGGGCTTATGGCCTCCCACCACTCATGCACATTCTTTCGCCGATCCAACTATAGTGTGGAGTAAGTTTTTCCACCCGTCCTCTCTGAATTGAAACATATGTTTATGGAGAGGACGCGGAACTGCACTTGTGTAGTGTGTTGAATGGAAATCGCTATCAGATTGGGCTCACAAAAACACAAATTTCGCGGGTTTTTGTTCATGCAAAACAAATTTTGCAGTGTTGCCTAATTTTATTCAAATCCCCTTTTACACGACTAAGTTTTTTGATAAAAAATAATGTTCAAACCAACGATATATGAGGTTCGTTCGTTTGTCATCCGGAGCTGCTCTGGACTGCACGAACAGTCCGAAAAGCGTTCTTTTGTAATCCCGAACTACACTGAAAGCGTTCGTTTGTCAAAGCTCGGACTGTTCAGTGCAGCACTATCTACACTGAAAAATTAGGAGGCGCTTGCTGCTCGAAATGTTATAACCTGCTATATAATTACCTTTTGTCAACATTTCTGTCTGGGAAGCGGGAATAAATTATAAAGGTAACGATTTTGCTATCGTTAGGTTAGCCATTTGCACGAAAAGCGTTCGTTTGCTTTTCAAAAATGACGTCAATCTCGAACTGGTCGAACTACACCTGAACCACTACACTGAACGACAAACGAACGAACCTAGTATAAAAGAACAGGGGGCCTATTCTGAGTTGTCGGGATAAAATGCCGCAAGCGGGATCCAAGAACGCTAAATAAGAAATAACATTATCCCGTCATAGCAACCGCACTAGCGGCATTTCTTCCCGACAACTCAGAATAGGCCGCCTGGATTGCTCATCACTGCTGATGAAGAATAGCCATCAAATAAGCTCCCAAGTAGATGAGAGCGGTGGAGTTTCAAAGTAAATGCCGAAAGAGAGTTGTGTTGCCATAACTACACAAGGAAAGGAACAGGGTGTTTGTTTATCAGGGGACGACCTGCCCCGTCCACGCCCCTCCAGCCCGCTGTGAGCAATCCAGCCCCCCTATTCTGTAACTCTTAAGGCACCTTTACATGCAAGCTTTAAAAAGCTGAGCTGTGGGCTTCAACCAATCAGAGTTCTCCACGCTCGGAGCGCTCTGACTGGTTGAAGCCCACAGCTCAGCTTTTCAAAGCTTGCATGTGAAGGCGGCTTTAACGCGTGCGTTAGCAACATTTCTCAGCTGATTACTTTCAATTATTTATCTTGTTTATTTCGCTAACGCACGCGTTAAGAGTTACAGAATAGGGGGGCAGGTTTACCTGTCCCCTGATAAACAATCACCCTGTCCCTCTCCTCGTGTAGTTATGGCAACACAACTCTCTTCCGGTATTTACTTTGAAACTCCACCCCTCTCATCAACTTGGGAGCTTATTTGATGGCTATTCTTTGTCAGCAGTGATGAGCTATCCAGTTTATATATCGTTGGTTCAAACTGATTTGAAACAGTTAATTGGTAGAAGGGGTCAGCTGATATTTTTGTTGTTTTTTAATGGCTACTTTGATAAAAAACTTATTCGTGTAAAAGGGACTCAAAAGCATTTCGGACACTAAAAAAATTGTCTCAGCTAAAAAACCAATGCCTATCTCATATTTTGGGCCCAACATACTAAACTCGTTTCTCGGATTTCGCTCACTAAAAAACCAGTTTTCACTGATTTGGCTAACCAAACAACGAAGTCCGTCGATTGCCTTCTTCTGAAGGTGGCTCCACACTCACACCGTGAATTCACGGCGCGAATACCGCGATCACGACTCTACCTCCTCATTTATGTTTTTCACTGCATAGTGTGAGTCTCGTTCTGGAAGGGAATGAAAATAATAATAAATATCATCGATTTCAAATAGAACTGCAGATGATTCTGAAATCACGGGCGGGGACGTCTAATTGGAGCTTAATCGATCCCAGGCATCGCTCACCTGCGTTTTAGTAAAATTGCTGGGAACCGGTTTCATCCGCCGTTTTCCTCAAACATATCTACTAGACACTGGTAACCGTTGGCCTTTGGAACCCGATTTTTCGGTTAAAAAAAAAAGAAAAAAAAAAAAAAAAAAAAAAAAAAAAAAAAAAAAAGGCTAGCACCTGTTTGGTTGTTGAGCAAACAAACCAAACTCAAAAATTTGGCGTCATAAGTGAGCCCAAGCCCGCTAATTATATTCTTTAATCCTTCAAATTGGGTTTTGAATTGTCAAAATCCATTAAATTTAGCCTTTGGGCTCCGAAATAAGAAAAATTGTGGCATTTTGAAGGAGCCAAGCCTGGATTTTTTTCATTAAATCCTTCAAAGTGGGGTTTTCATGATTTAAACCCACGAAATCTGGGTTTTGGGCTAGGGCTAGACAAGCTTCAAACTTGGCTTTTCGAAAGAGTTACCTACGCCCGCGAAATGGGTTTTTTAAAGAGCCAAATCCACGAAATTTGATTTTTGTTCGAGCAAAATCCGCTATAACTTTGATTTCTGGAAGATCCATTCTGCGAAAGGGTTTTTGAAGGAGTGAAACCCGTAGCTATGGAGCTTCGCCGTGTAAACCAGGCCTGTTGGTTGTAAGGGCACCTTGTGCGGAAAATTCGCGCGGCTACGGATGAAAACATGTGAAATAAATGGCCAAAAACGGTGGCATCACCGTGAGAACCCCTTCAATGGCTCGTCTGATCGAAAATCCGTCTCGATTTTCAGATTCCCGGGGTCGAAAAACCTAACAATACGCGGTTTTATCTAATCTTAAATGTTGATCATTCTCGCCAAAAAGTACGCAGTTTGTTAACTGGGCGATTTTTAGGCTGAATTTTTTTCAGTGTTTCAATTTTAGCCGGACGTTGTTTATGAGTCATTTGGACACTGCTCAATTTCCCTTGGAAAACGTGCCAAAGAGGTCAAAATATGTGGTGGGGAGGAGGTTGAACGCTCATATTTTGGGTTTCACTTCATGCCTCATAAAACCAACGGCTGGGACGAAAACGCAACTGCTCAGCTATAGGGGTGCGCGCGGGACGGGAAATGAAAAGTCCCGTCCCGTCCCGCATTTTTTTGCTGAGTTCCCGTCTCGCGTCCCGTCCCACGCACTCAAGTCCCGTCCCGCGCGGGATTTCCCGCATGTACCGCGGGACAAAAATTACATGATAAATACCTCCCCCCCCTCCTCAGCAGATGTTTTCAAAGAATAGTTTTCGGGTGGTCTGACCAATGAAACATAGGGGGGGGGGGGCAACCCTTGTTCATTGGCTAATGCAGAGAAAGTATTAGGTGGAGGAGAATTTCGACAAAATGACAACATGGCCCCCCTCCTCAAAACCTGTGCGGAGGGGGACCGCAAGATTTTCTTCGTGTTTTTTTTTTTTTTTTTTTTTTTTTTTTGCCTGTCTCGAAAGAGTTCCACAGACAAAATATTCCATGTAAAATGTTAAAAGAACGTTTAATTTTTCGTTAGAGTTAACGCTCTTCAACTGCGAAATTTAATTAAAATGTTTGAACAGTGATTTTAGAAGGCTAAATTTACTGGTCAAAACTATCTTTCATGTCCTATAGGTACCGACATACAGCCATTTACAAACGTACAGACAAGCATTTCACTAAAATTATTCTTCGCATCGAATGGCGGGAACGGGCAAGGGAATGATTAACTATAAGAGGTATTTACGAGGTATGGTGCATGAGCCTACTGATGGCTTTGGCGCCGGCGGGCTCGGCTGGGCTGGGTCCGCGCTCACGAGAAAATAAAAAGAGGTATTTAATGTGTTCAAAATGGAAGTTTTTGGGCCAAAGACGTGAATTTTCTATTACATTGATTCGAACGTATTATTTGGTTTCTCTAGTTCATCTCACTATTTAGTAAAAAAAAAAAAAAATCGATTTCCCGCGGGAAGTCCCATCCCGCGCGGGAAATTTATGCTTTGTCCCGTGTCCAGTCCCGCAAACCATTTTCAAGTCCCGTCTCGCGTCCCGCGCGCACCCCTGGCTCAGACTATTCCGTACGCCCGGAACATCGCCAATAGGAACCCACCCTCTTGGAACTTTGCATAATAATGTATCTCTTTCTAGAAACTGCTGTTTGAAATATCCTGAATTGAAAATTTTCTGGGCATGTTATCAGTGTGATCCGGGAGGGGGTAAATTGCCAATTTTTTGAACAGAATATTCAGAGTCGGAGCCTCAAGTTGACCCACAGTTGGCATCAGAGATGGAAGACTTTTAGACATAAAGGCGTTCGGTAGTGAAAAAAGGAGTTATTCGTTCGTTCGTTCCACGAATCAAAGTAATCGGCTTCTTAGCACCCCTCCCCCCCTACCACCAACACTTTTTCATTTCCTCAACACCAAACGCCTTCCAATAAAGCATTCCAAAGCCTCCGCGCTATTTCTTTCATTTCGTTGGTTTGTTTATTTATCTCCCCTACCTCTTACTCTATCTAAAATCTATCTGTCTATCTCATTTTCACTCTTTTCCAAATAAATAAAACATCTAAATAGTGATTGGTGGTTGGGGCAGTGAGTTTACTCACGTCATAGGCTCCAGCTTTGATTTGTCCGTACAGCCTGTGTTGATCTTCATCCCAGAACGGAGGGTAGCCGACCAATAGGATGTACAGTATAACGCCTGGAAATGAAATGAATAAAAGTCAAGTCATACATGTATTAAGAAGAAGCGAAAAAGAGCTCGATGGTCGGTTGGAGGGGGTTTGTGATCGTCTTAACGCAGACAATTCTTTAATTAAATGTGTGGAATATATTTTTCAAATGAGTCACTCGGGATTATATAATTTGCATTCATACGTCAATCACAAGCTTCGAATTGGAATTCAAAAGCAGGAAACATTGACGCCTTGTTACCTACTTCTAAAAACGGTGATGGGTGGGGTTAGGGAAAATTAAAAACTTACCGCATGCCCATATATCGACGGGCTTGCCATAAGGTTCCTTTTTCAGAACTTCAGGCGAAAGGTACCCTGGTGTGCCAGCAAAACCTGATGGGAGAAGAGGGGGGAAAAAACATTATGAAATTTTCTCGGCAAGTTCTTAGAGAAAAAAGCCCCTCGCACACCCTACCTCTTGATCGACAGGAACAGTTGTCACGACGCTGGAGTGTAACAACTAACTAAATTGTTCTATACGAAGTGTTCATTTCATGAGAAGAAAATAACATTGCGAAGAACTTTTTAATTACGTCAATTTTGCCTCTACAGTATACCCTAACCAAAGACCCACAGCTTAAAGCTTCTATACCTGAGGGCTAAAACTCAAACTTTAACGATCCCTGGATTTAAGTTGAAGACTCACAGTTTATTGCTGCCCTGTGATGGTGTCAGGTGTGGTGCGGGGGGCTAAAGGGCTCTGATTGTGAGTTTTAGCTTACCAAACCACGCTTGCTGCTCTCCTTGAACTTCGATCGCGAGTCCGAAATCGGCTAGTTTAACCGCCGCTCCTTTGGCCTTACTTGCTAACAAAAGGTTTTCGGGCTGGAAAAAAATGACAAAAATATAGTTCCTTCAATCAATCAAATTAATTGCTAGTAAAATAAAAGTATGAACAAGCAGCGAAACTCGATCGCGGGTGAGCGTTGTTGAGCGGGTGGCAAAGTTTGTCTGTAAATTTCCACAGTGACAACAAAGAAACCGTCAAATATTCTAAATGGGCCCGAGAGACGGTGGAGAAGGCTATGTGAGGGCGGTCTTTCATTGTATTATTCTCGAGACTTGACAGTTCAATTCGTCAAAAGACCATGAGCGCGCTAGAATGGAGGACCCATCCTCCATGTGAGTGTTTTTCGGGAATTTGATAGTTGAAAAAACACGGAGTTTTCAAACCGGTAAACAATAGGAACGGTCGTGGACGAGGGGTTAACAAAAAAAAGGGAAGAAGCGTCTTTTTTTTTCTTTTTTTTTTTACAACAAACTCTATATCACTTGAGTTAGCCGTGCAAAAAGGGCCTTACCCCCTTTCACACCCGGCCACATCATTTCCCAACCCAAGAAGAAGGTCAAAGGGTTTTCCCTTCACAGTAAATTTTCATGGAAACTTTTTCCCTAAAACCATAAAAAAGGGCAAGATCAATTTTTTTTTTCCTACCTTTAAATCCCTGTGGACTACGCCATTCTGATGGCAATGGTTAACGCTTTCTAAAATCTGTTGTATACAGTGCGAGGCGTCAGCTTCCGAATAAAACTCACGGGCGACTATATCTTCGAATAATTCTCCCCCTGTAACTCTGTAACAAAAAATACGAAACGTACGTTAGAAAAAGAATGCACAAACTGTCATAATTAACGTAAGGAATTCTATACCTAAGAAAAACAATTCAATCTCAGATATTTATAGTTTTAATCAATTGAGCTTTCTTTCTTCCTCCCTGTATGTCTCTCTCCATCAACCTTTTCCCTCACACTAACTCACTAACTCTCTCTCTTTCTCTCTCTCTCTTAGGAGAAGCAATTTATTGAACATGCTCCCGGGCATCCTTCACTCCCCCCTCCCGTAGAAATTCTTTCAAAAGAACCCAAAAGAATTCTCTTTTTTGTCGAGCAATTAACGTTGGTTTTTTCCCCCCTTTAAACCGTCACAGAGAAGACGATTATACTCACTTTGAAGAGTTCAGTTCAGTCTTTGTCGCGAAGGGTGGGGGTGGGGGGGGAATAAGAATGAAAATGGAACTCGAATTTTCTACGAATTGATGAAGAATGGAAAGTTTGTAGAGGGTGGGAGGGATACGAAATAAGAGTTAAAGTGAATGAATAATGACTATACCGAGGACCGTTAGTTTTTTGTTTCATCAATAACAAAGAAGGCTAAGTCAAGGGAGACGGGTGAGTGCTGAAAGCTGAGTAGCCAAGAAGGATGTATAGAAAAGGGATCAACTTGAGTTATCGAGCTTTATCTCGTCGCGTCAGCGGAGAGAGATATCTGAAGCTATTCATGGGGAAGAGACGGATTGAGCTATCTGATATAATCCACCGAGACATTCTTGTGGCCAGTACCTATCCTCTATAATGATGGCTCAGAACAGGGGGGTGATGGGGGTAACTACCCCTCCCCCCACCAGGATGTCAGAAAAGTTGATTTTTTAATAAATTTAGAGATAATATCACGACGATTCCCTGAGGACAATAGTGGTTGGAAAGCTTATTTGTAGATTCACAGATATACAAAGGCTAATCCCTCCCCATCAATGTCAATTTCTTAGCCTCACCTTTTCATAAAGTGATGATGAGTCTTCGTGTATCGTGCAGAATTTTTACATGCTGAGAAATGTATCATTAATGTAAAGGCCTGCACCTTGGTAACTATTAGACCGATGCGATGTCCGTCCAGTTTTCGAAGAAAATCAAATGCACCTCAACTTTTTGCAGGGTAGATACCCCTCCACGATGTTTCCACCATTAAATTTAAGTGGAAAACTCGTGTGACATCCTGAATCAACACCTCAAAATGTCACTAACTCAGGAGTTGTGTCACTAACAAATTACCTGACCGCTGGTCTATAAATGTAGAGGGTTGTTTGAATTCTAAAGGAAATTTAGCGCTTCAGCGTTTTAAGCCGCATTTTCCTATATCAGCGCAAAACACTCAGCGCTGAGTCATTTCGACTGCGCTGCAAAATTGCAGCGTTGTTTAAATTGTTTCCCAGTCGAAAAATGAACATGTAGTCAGGCCGCCCCCGGGGTTAATTTAATTTTTCCGCGGCTTTCTTCCTTCACGACTGCCGTTTCCTCCAATTCTTGTGGTGCCAAGCAGGTATCAAGAGAATGGATTGTACACAAGTATTAAGCCGGCCACTCACGTGCAGTTTGAACTGTCAGTTTGGACTGTTCAGTTCAGTCCCCCACACACGTACAGTTCAATTCTTCAATTAGCATAATGGATTCGAATGAGCAGGACCTTATTGCCGTTCTCGGTTTAATTTGTGCAGTAATTCATCAGGAAAGTAACCAACCTAAAAGACGCAGGCAGTGGTGCAAAGAAGGGTTGAAACGGCGGAAACAATCTTCGGATAGTAGCAATTGAAATGAGAACTGTACAGTTTAACTGTGCAGTTCACCTTAACTGAGACGAAATGCCCACCCACGTGCAGTTTAGACTGTCAGTTTGAACTGTTCAGTTCAAACTGTCAGTTAAAACTGCACGTGAGTGGCGGGCTTTAGAGGAAAACAATACATTTCTTCAACCTGGTGGACAAAACCTCAAGATGACGGGAATCCCAGAAAGATGAATCTTGGCTGACGTTAACCGCAAAATTGCAACCTTTGGGAGCTGAATAATTATCCCAAAATTAAAGGGTTTCTGGCTGAGTATTCGGGAATTTTAAGTTTGTGCCTAGAATGGGAGGCCTCGTTATGATTCATTTAACTCTTTAAAGTTTCAGACTTCGCCCTAAAGATGCTAGTGCCATAGCGAAACGTAGACGGTGAAGTTAATCAAATAATTATTGAGGACCTCGACGGGTGTTTGGCTTTTTCTTCACTTATCGTACTCACGACCGGCGCCCTGAAAATGTTTCCCATCCCCCCTACCACCCTTGAAATGGCTAAACTAACGGTACCTGCTTGGAAAATCCTCAAGCTTACAATCTCTGCTCATCAAATGGCCAAACCAAACCATTCATGATCCAAAAATGGATAAGTTACCGCCTTGAAAATGACTAAACTGTAACCGATCGCCTCCTAAACTTGGTTAAACCCGCCATTTGTCCCCTAAAAATAGTAAAAGTGACTATGAACGCCTAAAAATGGTAAAAATTACTATATGTCCCATTAAAATGGCTAAACTTACGATTCGTGCCTTTAAAAAACTTAAACTGACGATCCGATGGCTGAAAACGGCAAAGCTGTTCACTCGCGATCCACAAATGGTGTCTTGAAAATTCGTGCCCACAAAAAAGCCAAACTGGGTGTTCACTTCTTAAAAACAGAAAACTAACAGTCAACGCTTGGAAAAAGGCAAAAAGGACGATTCGAGCCTTGGAAATGGCTAAAATGACGAGATCCACCCTAGAAATGGTAAACTAGCCATTGGAACCGTAGAAATGGCTTGGAGGGCTATTCACGCCTTAAAAATGGCAATACTTATTAGGCATTTGCACCATTCGAACATCCAAACTGGCTATTCACGCACTATAATAGTGGCAAACTGCCAATCTTAAAAATGGCAACTATCTTAACTATCTTAACTCGCAAGCTGTCCATTCACGCCTCACAGATGTCGCAACTTACGATTCACCCAGTGAAAATAGCTAGTCTGACTATGTAAACTACGCGCCCTGAAAATTACGGTTGGGCTAGTAGGTGTTTTGGGGAGGGAGGACATGTGCACACAAAAAAGTTCATCCACGTTTTTCTTCCATTTTAGCCGCAAACGACTGATTTCTCATAATACGAGTCATTTTACACAATTTTAGCCGTGAAAAGGTGGCTTTTAATGATTTTTGCCTGAACTTTGTGTCTCAAAACCGATGAGAATTGGTGCGGTTTCCCAACGCACGCAAAAGGCCTTGAGATGAGGCGACCATACCCGCTCCCACCGACTAATGAACATTTGAACAAGGCCGGGCCCTCAGGCGGGCGGGCCATCGCTTCCACCGAGAGCCAGCTCAGACGACAATCGTCTGTTGATTCGACTGTTCTAAATTCGTATAAGAAGTTTTTGAAAATTCATTCTAACGATACAATCCATGTTGTTTTCAAAAGAATGCATTTCAGGCCCCTAAGACGGGTGAGGGGCCCAAATTGGTTGGGGGGGAGGTCTCTAGGCTGCAGGCTACACCAGCCATTTGATAAGCCTTTTGGAATCGTAAACTGTTTCCAACAACAAAAACTGACTATCGAAACTTGATATTCTGCCTCAGAATCGATGCAAAAGTAGGTGAATTTCACATATTTACGTAGAGAGATACTTACAAATCGAACACGAGGTAATGGAAGTTTTCTTCTTGTATGCTGTCGTGTAGTCGAACTGAAAAAAAATAAATAAATAAAAAACATAGAAAATGAATTTCAAGCCAATGGCAAAATTGGTGCACTTAAGATGCTAATGTATATAATACAAACATGTTTTTCAGGTAAACTCGCGGTAAAGATTTTGAAATTTTGATCTGCCAACAAAAGGTTGGTATAATCACATAATGAACCGTGCATACAACCGAGCATATGCTTGCATTTTTTCAAGCATATGACCATCAATTGTGAATAACTATCGTCATTTTCATTCATAAACATATTATGAGCATATATTGAAGTATAAGGTCATGCTCTTTTTTATTCATATGGCTCAACATGTACACACGGTCGAACTGCGACCTCATTCGCGGAACCAAACGCCCTTTCCAACACGTTGTATATTGATGGGAAGGGAGTGAACGGGAGTGGTCCACCACGTTTCACCCTTTAAAAAACAGGAAGCTTCGATGAAACCATGAGGTGGGGGGGGATGTTCCAGGGAACTCCCCCCCCCCCAGCATTTTAGAAGAGAAAAGCGACCACCTTTTTATGTTGATTAAAAATGCCTTCCAGCGGTTTATCACGGTGGTGAAGGGGGATGAAAGAAATTAAAGTGAATGGGCGTGTATAAGGGAAGTTTGATGAAGCGGAAGTGAGTAAAGGAAAAGAACACTCACATAAAAAGGGAGCAACAGCTTCCTCCCCACCCCTGCACCAATCTTGCTAGGGCCTGAATTTACTGACAAATGGCTCGAAACAGATCTCATTTTGGAGAGCTAAAAACCAGCTTTTTCTCTATCATTCTGTTCTCTCTCTCTCTCTCTCTCTCTCGTCGAATTTGCCGGTTGTACTGCTCGAACCATTGTTGAGTGCCTCCAGAGGTGTGCACACACACACACACGTGGACACAACATTTCCAGAAAATGTTTCCTGCACGGTTTCCGAGCAAAACATCCCTGTTAAAGGGGGTTGGAAAGTTACCGAGCGTTAAATAGAAGATAACGGGGTCTCTTTTGGTGTTTCTGGAGTAGGAGGGAGGGGGCAAAAACCAAGTAAACTCACAAGAATAAAAACGCAGAATTAATCTTTGCACAAAGGAAAATCGTGTGAAAGTCATTTCAGTAGCGTTTGCCTCAAAAACGGTTACCCGCCAACCCAATTTTGTGAGAGCTCGTTTCCATAGGTATAAAAAATTAAAATTAGGACCCTATCCATCTCTCTCGATATGTGTGTTAAAGCGCTCTTCAACGACGACGAGAAGGAGCTATGAAGGTGTTTCAAGAGGGCACGATTCATAAATGAATTTCAAATATAATCCGCGAGGATAAATTTCTCCGGAAAAGTGGAACTTTCAGCGCATTGAAATATACGTAAATTACCTCTCTCGTTGCGGTTCACACGGTCACACCCCTTATAAACTCACTATTTCCACCATTTTGAGACGTTTTTACAGTGTAATACACTCGGCAGTAAAGGGGTGGAGACACCCGAAACTAATCCAATGAAATCTAAAAACGGGATTAATCCTTTTTCACGCTTCCACAGCCTCTGCCTGACGGTCCAATATCGTCGCTCTTCCCTTCACACCCACTTTCTCCACTTAATAAGTGCCGTTGAACTCAATTGTTCCATTGATTTTCTTTTCTTTTCGCCGTTATACACCAATCGAGTTGAGATTAAGTCCACCCTCCCAACTCGGCCAATCACCATCCAGTGTGTATGTGTACCTACCGATGCCGAGCTTACAGCGACTGTGTGGAGGGGGGCGTAGAGAGGCACAAGGATTGACTGGTGTCAAAGACCATTGTATGACGTAATGTCAACAACCATTCAGGGGTTGTGGAGGGGGGGTGTCACCAATACAGGAATGGGATACTGTGCGACTTAGCAAACAAAATGTAATTTGAAAAAGAAAGAGCTCTTGGAGCAGGAGTTGGTTGAAGGGGGGAGGGTCTCCTTTCACGATAATTGGCTGTCGAATTCAAGGACTTTTGTCTAGTCAGCTTATGAAATTGACAATTTTGGATGTCTATTTGAGGACAATTGAGTGATCAAGGAAAGCGGCGTTGATCCATTCAGCCCATCAGATAATTGAAACGTACTGTAGTACGGTTTAGTCTCTCCGTTTCATTCAGACCTACTAGCTCTCGAACTCGAATCAATTTTGGGGTTGAGGCCCCACTAGAACCCCCAGGCAGCTGTTCAGCAGACTATGGAATCGCTATAGAATCCCAACACACGGACCGACCAAATACCTAAAGAAGGAAGGCAATACCATTTGTCAACGTCTCGGCTGCATCCTTCTCCCGCTTCACACCACCGAAAAGTTCAGACAGTGTGACCAAGGGTATACAGTCGAAATCGCTTCGATAGCGGGTATATGTGTCACGTGACCTAATTGAGGCCTCCCCAATGCTTTCCGCCACTCATTGTCCCCTGGCAATGGACCAAATAGTTTGCGGGATGGGGGGGGGGGGTGCTCACTCATGATTTCATGGAGTGCTCGCCGCCGCATTGTATCAATTGCGTTTACGAGTACCATTCCTGTGATCACCGGTGCTGTGATATGTGTTAGCTGCCACACAGCAGACGGTCAGGCACACTGATTAAAGGTGCCATCACAATTACTAAAGGGAGAAATTAAGTTTTCAACAACAATTCACGACACGAAAACAACGTAATTAACCATTAAACGACAAATAATAAGTATAATGTAAGTGAATACTCACCAATATTGGGATGCTGAAGTTTTCTACATATCCTAGCTTCTCTTTCTAACTTTTGGAAGTCTGCAAAAACAAAAAAATAACAATAAATTAGTTTTATTATTACTTTTATTGACTCCCTTCAACCCAAATAACAAAGTTCGCTGTTTAGACCCTTCAAAAATAAACCCATCTAAACACTTGAGCGTTGAGAACAACAATTTTCCTTATCCTTGACTAATAAGTATTAACGGAAAACTGTCACACAAAGCTTGTACGGCTGGTGTGGGTTGGTAGGAGGGGCATTAAACTCATTTTTTTTTCTTTTATAGTCTGGCAACCTGCCCGTAGCTCATGCCCCCCCCCCCGCCACCACCCGTACCATCAGCTTTTTACGTCGGGCTTAAGATCCATAAATGTACCCTTTTTAAGGAAGTGAAAAAGGAGACAGGGGTGGCTAGGTAAGTAAGCTATAAAAGAAAATTAATGAAAAGAGTGGAATGAGCCAATGAGAAAAGAGCAAACAAAAAAGTTTCAGTGACGCAATAAGTTGGGTGACGTTTTTTAGGGGTGCTGGTGTGAGGGAGCCTCTTTCCTTCAGAGGTCGGAGGGAAAAGAGAAATTCCTTTTTTCACAAACTACATTTTCAGTGAAAAAAAAAAAAAAAAAACCTTACGGATCGTTCCTATGTAAAGGGAACCAGCGCGGGCGAGTTATTACGTCAATTTTCGCGCATAGTAACAAAACCCCAGAAGGTGATCACAAACTGACGTTGAAAATTTGGAGAACGTTTTGTGCACGAATTGTGCAGTGAGTGGCGGTACAGGGATTTAGAACTAGAAAAAGCACTTTGTAACTTTTCACGCTCATACACAGCCCGGGATTTAAAAAAAAAAAAAACGGCGCACCTCCACGTCAATTTACCAAAAAACATAAAAGCGGGTAAGATTGGGTTGACGGATTTATTCGATTAGGCTTAAGAGATTGACAGTGGGAGGAGGGCTGTCAGGCTCCAATTTGACGCTGCGACGTTGCATTTAATTCCACCCAGATTAATGAAGAGGACCTTTAAAAGCAATTGACACTTCCCGTGCACCCGAGACGCGAAAAACTTGTTCGATGGCTCCATTTATACAAAAAAACAAAAAAAAATTGATGTGTGTCGTCTTTATAAAAGCCCGAAAAGACAAAATAAAAAAAGTTACAGATAAGAGTCCTATTACGGCTTTCAGGAAGTGTCCAGTGTCCATTACGCGGATAGTGCTTCATTAACTTGTGAAACCGGAGCGCGCCGTCTGAAAATAAACCGATGCTTGTAAATAATATAATAAAATATAAATTATTAATAATAATAGTTTGTAAAGGAACGCGAATTAGACGACAAACTCTATAACGGCTCTATAATAAACGGCGAAAAAACACTTAAACTTTATTCGTTGAAAAATATAAAAGCTTTGGCATTGCTCACTGGAATACAGTCAACTGCAAGGAATGGCTATGATAAAGCGCGTCATTTTAAAACTTGAGAGGGATGAGTTTAATGGATTTTCCGCCGACATTGTTATGGTACCACGCAGGACGAATTTTCCATACCTATACATTTTATAACAACTGTCGTCGAGGGAGAACACGACACATAGAAAGTGGCAACGCGAATTCCGCACTGAAAAAGGTATCACGTCAATGACTGAGAGGCGGAAATTAGAGCGTTTTGTTAATAAACTCTCAGGCCTTCTGAAAGAGGGGGTTGGGGGTGGAAATAGGTCCGTAATCCCCGGGCCCGGCCTTTCTTGGGGGAAGTAGAAAAAAAATTAAGCTTTACTGCTGTTGAAGCTCCACTATGGTTGGAACTCAACTGTGGTTAGAGCTTTGTTGTGGTTGGGGCTTTACCGTGATTTGAGGTTATAACTGTGGTTAGAGCTTTGCTGTGGTTGGACCTTGGCTGTGGTTGGACTATTCCTGTGACTGGACCTTTGCTGTGGTTGGACCTTGGCTGAGGTCAGACCTTTGTTGTGCTTGAGCCTTTGCTCTAGTTGGGCCTTATTGGGCCATCTTTGTGGTTGGAGCTTTTCTCTGGTTTCGAGCTTTGTCGGGGTGAGACCTTGGCTGTGGTTGGATCTTTGCTATGGTTGAAGGTATATTGTGGTTGGGATCTTTCTGTGGTTGGAGGTTCTAACTGTGGTTAGAGCTTTGGTGTGGTTGGACCTTGGCTGTGGTTGAACATTTGCTGTAGTTGGACCTTTGCTGACGTTGGGTTTATTATGCCATCTTTGTGATAGGAGCTTGACTGTGGTTGGAGATTTACTGGGCTTGTCGGAAAAGAGCGAGTGGAGAACTGGGACACTTACTCACCGGAATGCCCTCCCTTATTGGGTGGGTCCGAATTCAAAAAATCAAGAAGAAAATAGTAGGAAAATGAAAAGAGGGAAAATCTTGGGACCCAGATTTCGTGATTAAAAATGAAATCTGGGAAAATGGAAGAAAATTGGAAAAGCAAGTTCACTTAACGGTCTTGAAGATATTTGACGCTATGCTAAGGGCGTAGCTATAGGAAGAGCAATTCTCGAAACCAAAAGGTATACTCGAAAATCCTCAATTTACGCCTTCAAACTGGATGTTTAACATTAAAACTGAACATAATGCCCTTAAAACCCCAATAAATATAAAACACATCAAAATCTTCAAATTTCGCTAGAGAAACAATGCCCATGGCACAATGGGGAACTAGCTATCTCAGATTGGGAAGAAAAGCATACCGGTGATTTGACCCGTGAAGTGAAGGATAACAACGGAAGTTGCAATCCGATTGGTGCGTTTTAAGATTTTTAAAAAAGGTTCAAAGTTCTTCAGGAGGGGATGGATGGTGCGAGGGGAAATGACGTAAATCCTTACTTGTGAAGCATTTGAGGGAACTCTAAAATTGTTTGTTTACAAGTGACATGAAAAATTTCCCTCCAGTAAACGCGTCCAACCCCCTCTTCCCCACATCAAGGTTTGACGTAATCGAACCCCCACTCTAATTTTTTTTAAAATTCACTTAAAAATTATCCTTGATTGATTTAAAAGTTTAATGTGTGCAATAGGCTTGTGGGAAGAGCCCTCTTTAAGAAACACCAACTTTTGAAAAATGTGCAAGTTCCCCATTGGCGGTTTTTTGTGGAGATACTGTCGGAAATTTAGACCCTAGAGCCTCATTGTTTGACTGTAAAACGTTGAATTGAACTGAGTGACTGAGTTGAAATGATCGTGGTTATACGTGTCTTTCGAGGGCGTAGCCATTTAGGGACAAAAGGGGAGGGGCCACTTTTCAGAATTCCCCATTATCACCCGTCATCACTATTATGAAAATAAAATACAACGCCCCCTCAGATTCCCAGATTTCCAATATAAAACTGCAGTTCTCCAGGAACGGCTAATTCAAAGCCTAATTCGGTTGATTTCGCTCCTTAAAAAACCCTTCACAGAATTGGAACTACCAGAATAAAAGTTCAGGGCTCGAACAAAAATCAAATTTCGTTAGTTTGGCTCATTGAAAACCAATTTTGCGGGCTTGGTTCACTCAAAAAGTCAAATTTCGGAGCTTGGCTCATCTTACAAGCTCAATTCTTGTGGGTTTGAGCCCAAACCCACATAGCTTGGCAGTCATTCACTGCCTAAAAATAGCTAACCTAGCTATTTCCACCATAAAAACGGCTGAACTGACTATACAATCGCGCCCGACAAAACTGACTATTTCCGCTCCGAAAAAATTGCCAACCTGGCAATTCTCGCTCTAAAAATACTAACTTCACGCGCCCCAAAAAGGGGAATTTGTACTTACCTGAAGGCGCCTTAAAATATGATAATTTCAGCCCTAAAAACGGTTAAATCTTCAGCCAAACTGACCATCATTAGCGCGCCAACAATTCCCAATCCTGGCCATTCCTAAAAACGGTTTAACTGACTACTCGTGCCCCAAAATCGCAAAACTCACGATTCCCGCCTTAAAAATGGCTAATTTGGCGGCAAATAAACGCCGTGATATTGCCATGCCATAACTGAACCTATGTGATAGTTACTATGGTTAAACTGGCGAATCGCGCCCTGAAAACGCTATGACAGATAATTCCTGCACTAAAAATGGCAAAATCAACCATTCGCGCGCCAAAAATGACCAAACTGACCGTTTGCGCCTTGTGTCGCCGGGACTATTTGAGCTTTGCAAATAGCAAAACTGACGATTCACACCTGGAAAATGGCTAAACTGACTATTTGGGCGCTAAAAATAGCCAAACTGACGATTTCCACACTAAACATTGCCTAACCTACTTTAGACGCCTTAAGAATGGATAAATTAGCGTTCGCATCCTGAAAATGCCTGAACAGGTGATTCCTACTCTGAAAAGGGCGCAACTGACCTTTCGCGGCCAGGCAGAGGCTATCTACTGGCAATTCCTGTTCTAAAAATGGCCAAACTGGCGTAGGAGCGCTAAAAACGGCAAAACTGACGATTCGTCCACTGAAAATACCACACTGGCTATTCACTCCCTACAAATGACCCATACTGGCAATTTGCGCCCTAGAAACGGAAAACTGTCCATTCGCACGAAATGCTTGAGGGATTATTTGCACCTGATGCCAATTACAACTGACAATTAGTGTCCACAAAAAAGGTCAAACGCTTCCCGCCTAGAAAATGGCTAAGCTGAGTTCGTGCCCTACTTTTGACTGAAATGACGTATTCATGCTCTGAAAATATCACACTGGGTATTCACACCCAAGAAATGACCATACAGATAGCTTGCGCCGTGGAAACGGCCAAAATGGCTATTCCAACGTCCCGAAATTGCCATAACTGTCTCCATGTGATCGTTAAATAGTTCAACTGACGAATCGCGTTTGAAAAGCCCTAAACGATTATTCCTGTCATCAAAATGGCAAAACCGGCCCTTATCGCACGTCAAAAATTGCCAAACTGAGCCTTCAAGCCTTAAAAACATTCAAACTGACGATTCGGGCCCTAAAAATAGCTATTCACGCTAAAATTAGCTATTCGCGCCCTAAAAATGTCATTATCGTTCTGGCAATTCACGGGCCAAACCGTTTGACCCGCTCAAACCCCAATTTTGGGAATCAATTTATTTCACGGGTTTGCCTTTTCCAGGAAACAGATTTCTCGGTTATGGCTCTTTAAAAAAAAAAAAAAAAAAAAAGTTTTATCGTGTTCACACCCAAAGGTCAATTTTAATGGGTTTGAGACCATTCAAACCCTAATGTGAAGGATTTAAAGGAAACAAAACCTCGGATTTTGCACCTTCAAGATGCCAAATTTCGGAGTTTGGCACGTCCTAATAATTCAGTTCGAGGATTTAGCTCGTTTTAAACCCCAATTTGAAGGATTTCCTTTCCGTAACATTTTTTTTCTGAGAACAATTTACGTAGATACGGCCCTCTGAAAACCAAATTTTGAATTAAAAGGCCAAATTTTGGAGTTTGGCTTCTTGGTTTTTGGTTACTTGTCCCAATTGTCAGTTGCTGACGTTTCTTGAGGCCAAAAAATCTGGCTCCTGGGACCCAATTGGAGTTCGTTTCATGCAAAATCCAATCTCTGGGTAATCGCATCCAGTTTCGTTGAGTTTGGTGCTCCGTTGGACTCTCTGGACTCGGTTGGCACCGACGCGGTCGGTAATCTTGAATTTGCGGGCTAATCGCCCGAGGAACTGAGTTTTCACCTCCTCATCACCGATAAGCAGCATTCGGCCAAAAACTACGTGTTTTGCCACGCCTCACCAAGAAGATCTATATGGCCGTAGGGGAAAGCGTTGTATTCAGAAAAGAAATGAAAGGCAGATAACTCTGCGTCACTCATGATTCAGTGGCGTAGCCAGATAATTTTCGATAGGGATGAGTTAGCAAAACCCCCTCTCCTCACTGTGCCAAAAAAACCGTCCGGGTCCAGGCCTGACTGTATACCGTTCCGTTGCAGTCTAAGATTGTGCCAGTCAAAATTGATTTATAGCGAAGATGAAAATGAGGTCGCGTCGGTTAAATTTACGATTGTTTATCCGGAAAGCCCCAATGGCTGGCGCAGAAGTCTACTTTACTGGGAGGCCTCTCTCTGCGGGTTCGATATACGGGGGGCGTGAGTTCAAGCAATAAAAAATTGAAAACGACCTCTCTCCTTCTCTTCCACAATTTGATTTATCTTGATCTGTAGATTGCATCGTCCGTGCGTCGTATATTTCCAGAATAACGCGCTTGAACTCGCTTCAACCCTCCTGATCGTTTTAGTTCAAGGGATTGGAGTGAACAAAGAAGTGATAGGATAAGGTTTATTGGTTTGGTTTTGTAAGGAAAATAGTCGTAAAACTTTTTTCATCTCCCCCCTCACCTCTCACATCATTACCACGCATCGCACCCAGTAGGTTTTAATCACCTCCATCACTACCTACCCCAAAACAATCATCGTGAAATTCAATTCTTCAAGGGAGAGGGAGGGGAGGAATGTAAGAAGAAATTTTACGTTGTTGTTATACTACCTTGGAAATATTTGTTTCTATCCACTATAACATTGTCGCTGCCAATCACACAGCTCTTCTTATTTTGTTGACTCAGCCGTTTAGCTCGTCGGAAGAGATTTTGAGGGGGTAACTAAAAGTAATTTGACCTGGAGAGCAATAGGAAAGTTTGATAGTGGTGGATGAGGGGGGCAGGCTGTACTTTACAGAAACAAAACGTTTGGCGCAAAGAGTGACATGAGGGAAATATAAAGCGTGTCACTCGCGTGAAAAGCGGGTTATTATCATCTGTCATATGATTGACACTCCACAACCATCCCACGGTATTCATGGTTGTGTGCCACCACGGGGATGGTGGTGTATTAGCGTAGTGATGATGAGACGCGACAGTGTGATGAGCGAAGGGGTGGGGGAACATATTGGAATCAAGTCTATTGCACTCTCACCAATATACCAGACGCGTCAACCAAGAGACTAGCCGCCCTCTTAATGTCATTATTGATCGATGGAAGACGAGATATGAATAAATTAGCTGAAACTGAGATGGATACAGGCACACAAATGATACAAGTACAAGCAACTCGCGCTGAGGGGTTGTTCAATAGATATGAAAGATGATAGTTTTCGATAAAAGAATATTCAAGCAAGGGATGACACGATCGAGCAGCACATTCTCAAATAAAAGGCATATAACAAAACACGGTTTTTACATTCACCACGTTTTTCGATAACAAAAAACAATTATCTATAAAAAAAAAGTGGGAGAGCGGGGCCCATCAAGTTTTTTTCGACAGTGAAAGTCGACGACATCGCACAATTGTTAGCTAATTTGTGCAAATTCGTGGCCCACAATATTGTTTTGTAACGACCACAAAAACGGCAAGGGTGGGTGGGGGGATCATCACAATACGAGCTCGATGTTCGCGATCGAGATTTCAATGACACAGCGTTATCAAATAAAACTACCTTCCACAGTGAGCGATTAGGAAAAACCAAAAAAGAATGTTTTGTCGGACGAATAACACCTTCTAATGAAAGTAAGAGCCGATTCATTACTAATGTACGCCAATCCTTCGTTTAAAAAAAAATCGATTCAAGGCACTACTGCACACACATTCAAAAATGTATTTACCTCTTGCTGATAGTTTTTTTGTGTTGATAATTTTCGCCGCGAATTCGTGGCCAGTTCCCTTTTGAACGCATCGTCGAACGACGGAAAAGGCCCCTCTGCGAAAAAACAAATGAACAAAATAATGAAGTCATTATTTTACTCTTAACACGGACGTCGTATCCGACATTTTCACTTAAATCAAAATTGGTTCTTTAGTAGCATACGGTAATTAATAAGGGAGAAAAATGCAAGCGTGTTTCTACGGCTTGCATGCTCTCGTTATACGTCTTGCGTGCTCCATGAGTTTAACACAGGAAACTTGATTCCCTCGAGCGCTTCGAAAGTTAAAACCCCATTTAGGTACATGCTAAATGCGACTTGGAAGTCGAGAATAGTTGGATTGAAGGTATTGAACTCCGTCTTGGAGGCTTTGTGGGGACGAGCTTGTTGAACGGCGCGGCGCCGGAGGAGAGCGAGGCTCCTAATATACGTGGGCGGGGGCTTTCAGCGTGTTATATCATAAATTTCAATTAATACAGACAGACGCTCAGATTTGGAATTTTCCAAGCTATTGAGTTTATTAAACTGACTCAGACTCGACCCTCATAATTTCAGTTTAGTCTACAGTGAAATAAGGTCGACCCTCCGCGTACGAATGTTGTGCGGGTCTTTACTATCACGCCGTTATGTCAGGCGCTACCGTTATTGTACGACGTTTTTGACAGGATTTGGTGACGAAAAAAATACGGGCCGGGAAATGTTAAATTCGACGTTTACGAACTACCACCCCCCCACCCCGTAGTTATATTCCTGATAGATAAATACAAAAACAGCTGGCGGAAGAAGTAATGTCGATCGCGATCAGAACTAAATTCAGACTAAATTCACAATTTATCCATCAATTTGTCGGTTTATGACATTAATTTGACAATTTCTAGGTCAATTTGAAAATTCATATCCCCAAGAAGTTGTTTCCAGGACTGAAAAATCGCTTATTTGACGCTCTTTTGAATGATGTAGCTCACACAAAAAACTACTTATGAAACTTGGCTCACAAGAACCGATTTAGTGAGTTTGGCTCCATCACAATTCAATTTGGCCAAAGGGCCAAAATGGACAGAAAATGATTCTTCCCGATGCGGTGGATGATCTCATCCTCGTAACTGATAGAGAGACTAATGAAGGCAGTTATACCCTCGCGATTATAATAACTCTTAACTCTCACTTCATTATGAACGAGACACCCTCCCCCCTCAAACACCATCTATACCTTCTCACAAATTCAATAGAAATGCTTTTGCCTTAATTCAAACTTCATAGCATGAAGGATGGTGACATAAACAGGAGGATTTATGGCCGAAATCTATAAGGTGCCGGTTTCGACGCCGCCGGAAGGAAACAAAAGCACCGTGAAATCCTAGAGGAATGAAGAGATTAAATGTATTGACAATATTAATCCGGTTAAAGGTACTTAAAGCGTCCAAGTAAACTGAGAAGAGAATTATAGGTGTGATTAGCGGGGGGGGGGGCTCTTCAACCACATCATCGTCTCTCTAAAGTGTTCCGTTTCAAACGCGCGACCTCATATCTTCAAAAACCCTTGAAAACTGATAGTTTGTTCAAAAATGTGCGACAGTCGTGTGACGAGGGTGTACGTGTGAATTAAATATTGAACTGATATAGGGATGGCCGCTCATATTTCTTTTGAAAAATTCTGGAGAGTGCACAAAAAAAAAAGCGAAGCGTTCTGTCCTAAAACTACTTTCGAAGGTTCAAGTGCCGGCAATACCTTGCCACGCCAAGAATGGATCGAATAACTTAAAAATTTATCGAGTAAATAGCTAGGAATACAGTGATCGCGGTTTTTCAAAGGGATTGTAAAAACAAACTGGGCATGGAAAAGATTGATACTTGATACTACGGGGCAAAAAAAATAAATGAAAGCACAAAGATAAGTTGATAATCAATACACCGTGTACTACAAACGTCATTGAGTGCTTGTCGACACGAAAATGAAAAGGTGGTGGAGAGGGGTGTCATGTTAAAAATGAAAAACAAGGCGAGCTTGACAGGTGAAGACAACAAAACAAAAAGTTTAAACTCTCCGCATTAAAAATGAGCTCGTGAGATCAACCTTCTAGATGAAGAACAGAAAAAGGGGGCAATGGCCCTTTAGATCCCTCGCGTTGTCGAGGCAACGCCTCCACACCGTTCCCCCCCCCCCCATTTGCTAAGTTGGTCGATATGGAACATCACCTCCTGCCCTATAGAGAAGCCTGAGGGATGCTTACAAGGGTGTGGGTGGTGGGTTTTCAGATTTGGGTGAGTAGGTTAGGCTTGATGGCCATTTTTTTTGCCCCGTTTTCATAATTAATTCACGGGGGAAGGACGAAACGCTGCATGACAGAAAAGCGGGGGGCCTTTGGGCAAAATTGAAGGGAATAACCCACGGATCTCTCCACCAACTGAAATCCGACGTGCGTGCTTTTATAAACGATATTTCTGATAATAATAATTTATCTGCCCCTTTCTATACACCAATATCGAAATTCTCCAAGCGCAGAAGCACAAGGAGAGAGAGACCATCATCGAGTTCACCATTTTTCAAGGGGGATCCCTCCGCACGAATTGACAAAAGAGAATGGCCTCAAATCATACGGAAAATAGGGGGAAGTGGGATGACAATGATGCAGGGACGGCGAAGTCGATTTTGACAAATATCCTTTTAGTGCTTCTCATTTCCCATTCACGAATGGAGGGAAAAACGGGGTAGCGAAGGAAGTTCTCTCAAAACTTCTCTGTCTTTTTCCCTCCTTCAAAAAAAAAAAAACAACAGAATCAAAACGTATTTTGTCCGCTAAACCACTGCACACCATTAATCCTTGGTTTTACGATTGGTCGATTACCGCAGAGACCCCCCTCCTCCACCACGAATGAAATTTCTCCGCGCGGGGTTTAATTTTGCGGTGGAGGAAAGGGTTAAAGGTGGTAAAAAAAAAAAATCATACAGCGTCAACAGGTATCGATTGGACGAGGGGAGAAGTTCTTTGTGGGTCAGATCACCTCAGGAAAAAATGATAGCCAGATGGGAAAAAACAAAAAAAAAACGTTGAATTTATAAAGCCTCGTCTTCATCATGTAGAGGGTCTTTTCATTATTATTCTTCTTTGATCGCTCATGAAGCTGTCATCGTAAAGTTAGCTCCCCCCCCCCTTTTTTTTAACCGCTTAGAACCCAATAATTACGGACGTAATTCACGATGATAGTACCGGGAAACCGTGCAATTTTCATGTTCTTCGAGCAACTTTTAAAGAAAAGCCGTTTGAGAACGACGATGATGGCAATAAGGGGTTGGGGAGGGGGCAGACGTTCCATGTAATCGAGATTAACGAGCTGAAAGAAAGTGAGAAATAAAAAACCATTAACGATGTCGTAGATCCCGTAGAATGAACAGAGCTGTTGGGAATACAGTAGAGGCCTCAGAACATAATGTTAGGTTTTTTTGTTTTTTTGTTTTACGGCCGTCGTCGACTTACGAAGCGTACGAAGGTGATTTAGAAAGACAGAAACAGAGAATAATCTGTAGCACTGACTACCGAGATCGACCATTTTATTTATGTGGGTACCACGCGTATTCTTTATACAGGGTGTTCATGAATTAGCTGGACAGAAGAAAACCAGTTATGGGGCACATCATTTGCCATCGAAATGACTATTTGGAGTTTTTGGAAATTCCGCCTTGTTTCCTAGATATCACACATTTTATGATTTTTTCATTAATTCCCTTTTTTCCCACTTAGATGCTTGCCATACCCTCATAAAATGGTACTAGCCTAAAACTAATCAGCTCATTGGAAAGGGCACAAAATTTCCTTTGAAATGTGTTCACTTTCGGGTGAAAATTACCTTCGTAACACTCGTGAGAGCAGCCGATTTACCAAAGAAACTGGTGGCTCACATTTCCATACACTTTTCCGACGCGATTTTCACCTCTTCGCCATAGGGAAGAAAAAATTTGAAATCAGTGGAAAAACTTCCTTATTTTATAAGCTTTCCAACGATGTGTAAAAGTTTACACTTACAGTATTTTTCCGTTGAAATATAAGTAAAAAACTTGAAAAATCTCAGTCAGAAAACGAGGAATTCAAGCATTTTTTCATTACCATTATAACCGAAGGAACTATCGTTTTCTTATTTTATTTATTTTTTTGACTTAATTATTTAATCTTTTATCTTATTAATTAATAATTTACGCTCGATTCGTAAACTCATCCCCCCCTCCCCCTGGAATAATTACTTAGGCACTCATATGAGTGGGGGTGCGGGTCTCTTTCGGAAGGGAGAGGAACTTAAATTATTGACTAAGAAGAT
The DNA here is from genome assembly GCA_038030265.1 of Corythucha ciliata. Classification (NCBI taxonomy): domain Eukaryota; kingdom Metazoa; phylum Arthropoda; class Insecta; order Hemiptera; family Tingidae; genus Corythucha; species Corythucha ciliata. The sequence goes on from CM075943.1 coordinate 51,995,073, forward strand.
GAAAGATGAATAATTGAGCCACAAATAAAATAAAAGAAGAAAAAAATGTCTCCTTGTGTAATAAAATATTGTCGAAGAAATGCATGAATTTCACGTTTTCTGGCTGGATTTTTCAAGTTTATTGCTCATATCTCAACGGAAAAATGGTGTAACTATGAACCTTTGCACATCATTGGAAAGCTTACAAAATGAGGAAGTTTTTCCACTGATTTCAAATTTTTTCTTCCCTATGACGAAGAGGTGAAAATCGCGTCGGAAAAATGTATTGAAATATGAGTCACCAGTTTGTTTATTGTTTAGCAAATCGGCTGCTCTCTCGAATGGTACGAAAATAATTTTCACCCGAAAGTGGACACATTTTATAGGAAATTTTGTGCTCTTTCCAATGAGCTGATTAGTTTTGGGATAATACCATTTTATAAGCATATTGCAAGCATTTAAGTGGGAAAAAAGGGAATTCGTGAAAAAAATCATAAAATGTGTGATATCTCGGAAACAAGGCGGAATTTCCAAAAACTCCAAATAGTCATTTTGATGGCAAATGATGTGCCCCATAACTGGTTTTCTTCTGTCCAGGTAATTCATGAACACCCTGTAGAATTCAGAGGGTAAGCCGGGGGGAACGTATAGTAAGTCCTGAGAGTCTGCGATACAGCTGCAGGGATTTCCAAGTTCACCGACTAATACGATTAGCCCCTCACACACGATTTGCCCCAATGCTGCACAGGGGTAAACACAATATCATGAATGAAAAAATTGTCATCGTAACTGCAAACCAACGCGGAACGCGGTCGAAATAAATAAAAATATCCTACTTGTCAATGAGATCAGGTGATAATTATAAACATATGAGGGACCAAGTATGGCGCCGATTTGCGTGTTGCAGTACTCGTGTTTTATAGTGCCTTAACTAAGCTTGGAAACTATGCCAAAAGGGAGGAACAGGGGAAAACAGAATACAATTTGTTTTGAACAAGGGAAAAAGGCTTCAAAGATTCTCTGTCAGCTGAAATCACGGAGTACAAATGCATAGGATGTACCCCCCGGTACATTGCACCCCTATACCCCCCCGTTCCTACGCCACTGATAGGGAGGGTGGGATAGCTCAAACCCATCCGAGAATCAGAGCAGGCCAGGATTACTCGGTGCACATTCAGTTTCTGGTTTCTGACGATGAATTGACATTTTTTTTTTTTTTACAGTGAGCCCTAGAGAATAGCGTTCGAGGTCTCTCCTGCACAAGAGGACCACTCTTTTGGAGACCTCAACTGATGATAAAAAGAAGCGTAGACGCGAACAGACGAAACTGATTTGGCGTACGTCCTAATTAGCTGCGTCCAAAAGTCCAAACAAGATACCCCCCCCCCCCGGTAAAAAAAACTTGATGAAAAAACAATAAGTCCTCGCCAAGCTTAGCTTAATCTCACTCATTATATTGTAAACAGTCTTTTGAATGAGATTTACTCACTTCCTCGTCCCTAACCCCCCACCACCACCACCACCACGCAGTAACAGTAACAGCATTGAAGAGAATATTCTAATTTGTCACTAGCGAGGAGGAGGCACCGGGGCTCTTTTCTTCTCCAGCGAGCAACAACTCTCCTCTCTCGGCACCCTTCACTTTTCATACCTCATTAGCGTTCATTAATCCTCAGTTTAACGCCTCGAGAGAGTCTGGTGAAATGAATGACTAGGGACGTCGGTGGGGGGGGGAGGAGTTATTTTAAAATGAAATTAATTATTCGCGATGTTGAAATAAACGGTCACCTAAGAAGTAGTGGGAGTGCACCACAGTGCCCAGACGACGACTCGGAGCCTCGGGGGAATGCTTGAAATGCGCGAAACGTTTCTATTCGTCTAGTATTTCCTATCCGGATGAAGAAAGTACCAAACAGTACGAAGTTACTGATCGCAGATCGGGATCAGTAAAAACCAACATCCTTTCAAAGAGCGTGGGAAGAAGCGTCCATTCAAGCATCTCCCTTGCATGATTGATGATGCATTGCCTTCTCTTTTTTTTTTCTCTATGTCATGTTGCAACTGGACGATCGAGTTTATTTTCCCTCTCTTTCTCTCTCTCTCCCCCCTGTCAATCTCAGAAACTGACTTTGCAACCCCACCTACGTACGGACTTTGCTTTTTTTTATGGCAAATTTTATCGCGTTGTTTACTACGATTTGCGCAGCTGTTCAAGCAGAACTGACACAAACTTATTGAAATCAACTAGGAAAAAAGTTATAACTGGTTTAAAACGCGTAAAAAAGCTTAAAAAACTGCACCTCGCTTCCCATTCGCATTAAAGAAAAACCGGATAAGGTAGAACTTAATCGCGTTCTAATGAGAAGGGGGTAGCTTCTCATCTTCAATTTTATTCGGTCGTTTCGAGTCAGGTAGTTAATGGCCGTGCGACCATTAGTGCCTCATCCTATTCGCCCAGTACCTTCCGGATGACCTAAATCTCCTCCGGGTGGGTATTAAGGCTGATACTTGAGGAGTACAGTGAGTTGAAACGGTAGGGATGATGGTGAGGGGAGTGTGTTGGTGGGGGGGGGGGTTAAGGCTTCTCTTAAACTCGACTGTATTACGACCCACTAAAAGCGTTTGAGCAAAAGAGTTTGACGAAGAGGATAAAAAAGAATAGTGAGGGTGTGTGGAAAGGGGATGAGAAGAGGATACTTTAATTGAATTCTGTGCTCTCGCCATCCGTGAAGAGAAATGTCGTTATCTTCCGTAAAAGTTGGAGTTTTTCAGGGTTTCTAACACTTAAATGTACTTAGATTGCCAAAATGAAGGCGAATCAGTGTCGCGCCAATAGGAGGTGGGGGGGGGGGTCATCCCGGTACCACAATTCCGACCATCGAAGAAGCTACAGTACCCCAAAATGTCCGCTGACCAGTCAGTGGACATTCCACCTTCGAACATGGCTCGCAGAGACTCCATGAACACGTAAATGCTATTTTGGTGGGAGCTCAGATTTTTTCAAACACGGCAGAGGGGGGGGGGGTAGCATCTCAAAACAAGGTGCACAACCTCACCTCATGGGCCCACCGCTATGTAGCTTTGCTGTAATTTGAAGTTTTACTGTGATTTGGGCCCTTGCTGTGGTTTGGAGCTTGTCAAATCCACGATATTAGGACTTCAAAAGATCCTAACCCTCGGAATTGTTTTTTTAAAGGACCAAAACCTGACAAATGGCTCTTTGGATTCGTCAATATCGCGTAACATTGGACTTTTGAATTGTCCAACCTGGCTGGTTGTTGGCTTTTTAGGAAGTCGGTCCTGGAAAGTCGGCTTTGTGAGAAAGGAAAACCCGCACGATATAGGATTTTGATAGCACCAAATTAGTGTTTTGAATGGGCCCCAAACTAGCAAAATTGATTTCTTCAAGGGAGAAACTCTCAAAGTTAAGCTTTTACAACCTTGGATAGTGGTCCACGAACAAATAATTGCCGCTACAGTACAGCATGATCGAATGAAAACAGCAAAAACATACTTTACGAGGACCTCCACTCAAGGGACACAAATATTTTTCGACGCAATCGATGGAATTATTAAGAGGGTTTTTGTTCCAATTGGTATTTTTCTGGACAGGGCCAGTCAATGCCCCTCCCTTCGGCACCACTACGGCGCGCCCTAGGGCAGCCTCATCGACTCAAGCTGAAGTGATTCCTTCACATCAGTCAAAAGACTCCAGCCCATTTCAAACGAAACAATCAAAAACTTCTTTCTTATTCTTCTTTACCGAAGAAAGAGAAAGAAGCAAAAAATCCAGCAAGTTGTTTGATTGTTGGGGGAAAAAAGGGCTAGACAGAGACAGAAAAGTTCGATGGAAGAAGCTGTTTTTTTGAATATTAGAAAGAAAGAAAGAAATGGGATGGTTTGGAGACTTGGAAAAGCGCAGGTTGAATAAAAAAACGAGGAATTCTTTGAAGCTGGCATCCCTTCCACCGCATCCAGTCCATTCAGTTTTACAAGAGTTCTAACCTGCCAAGGCGGGTGCAACTATTGGACGGTAACTTAATTTGTTTTATACGAATACTTACACAGTGACTAAGGTAGGGGGGATGAAAGAGAGGAAAAACTATTTTCTTTAAATACATATAAAGATCGTAATGTACGAAAGAAATATGCGACCTAGGGGAAAATTGACTAGCTTTCTTTGTTAGCAATATCGATTCGTTCTGTTGCAGAAACATAAAAGGACTGATTTGAAAACCTTGGAGTGGTGCTCTTTTCTTTTCACGCATAAATCAAAGAACCTTGGAGGAAGTTTTCACCCTGAGCCTATGCACTAATAAATGAGCGAGACGTTTCAATCTCTTCAAGTTCTCTGTGTGCCAGCAATGGTGGCGGGGCGTTTTCATGACGTCCCACACATACACCGTTCTATCTAGGGAGGAATCTAGGGGGTTTGGGGGTGTGGTGCAGGCACTAATGGTAGGGGGGGGGGGTTGGATTACGCGATAAACCAAAAATCGCGTTCATTTTTACGACAACTATATCGATCTAAGTCCCTTATTGATCGTCAAAGGATAAAGGTACAACCCCGCCAGTGAGAGAGCTAAGCGCGGTGGGAGTAAAAATGCGACAATCACCGACCCTCGGAAGAATAAAAGGCGCTTCACTGCAGTCTTTCCTTCCATACAGCGCGAATTTTTTATGAGCGCGGTCCTTTTTTTCCATTGGGCAAACCGCCCGCAGTGGCAACCGCAAACACTTCTTCTATACGTGAGCCCTCGAGATGGATAAAAACTGTTTGGATTTCGTCAGTATTGATCACCCACTCGCCCAACCTGGTTAGCATTTATATTAAAGCACTCGAACGGCACTTTATGACTCAAATAAGTTTTCATGAACTATCTCTACTGAATAAAGCTAGTTCAAACAGTGATAAAATCTCAACTTGGGGTGGGGATTGACGTTTTAGAGAACAGCACGTGAACTCATCCACTGTTGTCGATGACGTCAACCCATTCGGACCATCAATTTTCCCCTTTCGCCCGATACCATACTCGCCGCCCTCGCCGATTAGCTGACACCTGTGGGCACTGACAAGCGGAAGTAGCAAAAAGTGCCGGGAGCGTGTCGGACCATTGATGTGAGCCTTTCCAGCGCTGTATGACCTTCTTTGAGTTAGATCAGATTGAGGTGGCCGGCTTTACGGCGGACAGGACCCGAGCCAGAAATCGGGCCCAGGCCGACGAAAACTACTCCGTCTGGATGGGATCATTGGAAGAAGTCCCGATCCCGACGAGGAGGGAATTTCGGGCATAGGCCTATCTAAGATGATCCCGTCCCGAAGAGGAAACAATTATTTGGTCCGATCGAGATTTTCGATAAATGGACACTCTTTAAAATTCCCCCCAAAAATATTTTTTTTGGTCTACAATCAGTGCTGAAGTTGAATTTGAGAGTGGGAACGAGATTCGTGCGAATATGTTTTCGGTGAAAATAAATAATATGTAATGGCCAAAAAACGGCGTTTTTGACGATAATTCGGTAAGAATCCCCATTTTGGACAAACGTGCTTCGGTAACAAATTTTCTTTTTTGGTCCCAAATGATTACCGCCTGCTTCCGAAAAAATCCCGGTTAAGGAACTTTTGACCCCCCCCCCCTTAATAAGGGGTGCCCTTTCTCTATTCTCTTTCCTTTTTGAATTAAATTAAAAAATGATTAAAAGAAAGTAGCTGTGAGATCATCGCGAAGAGAGCATACAGATTTTTTCCCATCCCGACGAGAGCACTCATTATGGCTCCCGTTGCGGTGGGAGCAGCCTAATCGGTTTCGGGAATTTCTACAGTGATCTCATCCCGACGAAGTCGTTTTCCGTTCGGGCCCGAGCTCGATTTCTGGCTCGGCCAACAGATATAAGCAGGAAGCCTCGAGCTTCATGGGCAAGTCATTAGTTACTGGGGCTAATTTTGTCAGTTATTTGGCCCATAGTAACTAGATTTGAACGTTTCCGACTCTAAAAAAAAAAAAAAGAAGGTGCACTCTGCCACCACTATGGCGGTGAGAAGCCTCAAGCTCTTGGGGTTTAGCGGAGCTAAGACTGTTGGGCTACGGGTGAACTCCCTGATGGTTGTCGCGACGCACAGTGAGAATGTGGTACCTTTAAAACGCCCAAATTGGGGCTGGATCGACAGAGTCCAGTATAAAAGTATTTTTCTCTTCTTGTTGATTATGTGGTGGGAGGGGAGGGCCCAGTTCTCTTAGGTGAGTTTTCTCGTTTTTCTAACTTGGCAGCAAAGGGCGCCTAGAGCCGACGTTTCTTCTCGTTTATCCTCTTCAATCATAAACATTCCAGACATCGCTTGTGATCATTAGCAATCTGAAAGAGGAAAGATATTCCCCACCACTCTATCTGCTCACCACCGGTATTTCATGCCACAAATACCGCTTATCCGGGAATGGAAATAGAGAAAACTTCTAATTTCTAATCTTCCACCGTTCCATAATACTCCTAGTCGGCTCTCATATGAAATTCTTTCATACCGAGCTAAGTAGGGAGAATATTGAATTCAAGCCAATTCGAATAAAAATGGTAAAAAGACGGCACGTAATTCCACTTTTATCCTTCTACTTTCAATAAAAAAACAATTTGTTATAGACGTTTTAGCTTTGCCGTGCGTAATAATTTAATATTATCAACAATTTTCACCTCAATTGGGTCGAAAAGGGTAATATCTTTGAAACTTATTAATAACTAAAAAACGGAATCTTTTTTGCACACAAACCGAAGTCTCCAACTTCGGATATCAGGTTTACACAAAAATATTAACTTTCTCTTACGCCCACCCCTCCTCACAAGTGAACTAAGTCCCCCAATCTCAAAAGCCATGATATCGGGGGGAGGGAGGCTTCTCCCTTAAAAAAAAACTCCCTCATGGAAGTTAAATTGGCTTTTGCGGGCAACTTTTCATTATTTACAGGAGAAAAACTCTTTTCGGTGACTGGTTTTCGGAAAAAGGTCACTTTTTATTTATTTTTTATTTTTATTTTTTTTTTTTTAAAGCTTAATCGAATACCGTCATGGAAATAAGACAGTGGGATGGGTGATTTAACCCTTTCTGCTTTCCAGCTTTCAAAATAAAAACCATCCAGCCCAGGATGGCGAAATCTCAGGAAAAGAAGAAGACGCAGAAGAAAAACGAAGCCTCAACTCTAACAATAAATCTTCAAAAAACATCAATTTGAGGGGTTTTCGTGGTTAGAGCGTTTACTGTAGTTAAATGGTACTATGGTTAGAGCGTAATGTGATTAAGGCATAATTGTGGATTGTGGTTAGAGCGTACTGTGGTTAGAGGTTGATATTGCCGTAAAGCCGCCTCATCCGTTGATAGGACGCCACTGCTAACCCAAACGGGGCTGACCTTCACACAATTTGTGATGGGAAGGGGAGGGTTGTTACGATCCTTACAGGAGGCGGGAAGAATGCCGTGAGATTGTTGTGATAGTCAGGGTTGTCATTCACGACCGGGACCGGAACAAGCGATTATACAGTGCCATTGAATGACCCGGAGGATTCGGCCTTTGGGGTTTCGACTGCAATCTTTAAAGTTGTTTTGAAGACTTTTTTCCAGCTCTGGCTAAGGGACACGATTAAAGATCAAGACACGATTAAGCCTAAGATCAATCAAATAGGTAATGAAAAAAAAATCGTGAATAATGAGAATCGAATTTAGAAAACGCCCATAACTTTCCTGTAACAGAAAAACAAAGGAATGACAGATTTTGCTTATTTTTGGAACGGTGGTATAATGAGTTCTAAGCTGTCAACTAAGCGCGTATAGCTTACAGTTTACGCCGGGGATAAATAAACACAAAGAAGGAGGGATATAGGCTGATAGGTGAGACAACGCAAACGACTCTGCGAGTGTTTGTGAATGTGAAAAGGGGGGGGGGGAGCTGAAAAGAGAGAGTGTGGAGACTGAGGGTAAATGGCCAAGTAAAACAGTAGGTTGCCTCCCCCCGGCTCTATTGATTGGCCGTGTAATGCAGTTAACGTTGCAGTAGCGGTGGGTAGGAAGGGGGTGGATGGAGTAACGAGTGTGCGAACAAGAGTGAGAATGAAACGGATGGGGCTGGTGGTGAGGGGGGCGATTCGAGTTTTAGGAACTGGGTGATTGCTGTAGTCGTTAACGGACGGAGCTGATTATATTTTTCAAGTCAGTGAAATTGATCTTCACTAGTACAACTTGGTGAAACATTGATGGGTAATTCAGGTCGATGTATTGAAACTGTAACAAAATGTCCAAATAAGGGCTCAAAAGGTTATAGAAACCCCACCTGTTAACGAAGGCAAAATTCAACTAAATTTCACATCATCCGACCAGGGGCACAGACCCGCTCTCACTCACTGTATAGTTGGAACATCATTCCAAGTTTCTGGGAGGGGGGGGGACAAATTATCGTATACCGTTTTGAAAACTCGCTCAAAGTCATTTTGATTGCTAAGTACAAAGTGTTGTTATGAAGTTTCCTCGCGCAGGCAAAGAGTGGAACGACTTGTTTATAAAGTGTTTTAATGGGAAAAGACGCAGCCCCACCCATTACCATAAAGCCTGATGCCCTTCACCTACTGAACTTCATCCGCCGCAGCCCCTTTTCAAACTATGACGAACCCTTATCAAACGTCAACGTGATCCCCGCGTCACAGTTACACGGGGATGCATCCTATAAAGGAAAAGCCGTTAACGAGGTTTTACCATCTCGCCTTAATTGCAATATGAGCTCATCCGGCTTTCCATCAACAGTTTTCAACCAAAGAACTGCTTAATTTCCTTTCACAAGAAAAAAAAAAAGGGGGGGGGGGTTCCGTGGGATGAAGGGCACCCGCGCGGGTCGACAAAAAATACTTATTGTTTCTAAGGGTCTTCCCCGGTAATATTTCGCTCATTACTCGGTTGGCTACCCCCCCCCCCCCAATTATTTCTCGAAGGTCACTTCTTGTCAATAAACGACTCCAAACACTGTTCAATACCCTAGTTTCACCCTATTTAAAACATTAATGAGTTTCAAAAATTGAGAAAAAAACCCGCGCTGCATCACCCATCGATGGTCACGCGAAATTATCCACAGTAGAAAGGTCAGCACACCCCTCACTCAACACACCAAGTCCCAAAAAACCTTTTTTGTTTCATTTCCAGTGCATTTAAAACAAGAGCTATCGTGTTGGAAATGAAACGGGATAATGCCCCGTGTCTAATATTAGGCAAAGTCACTGAGCGATTGTGAGCTATATTTATGAATAGTTGGAGGAGTCTGGCTAAGGTTTCGGGTGAGGGGATTCTTGTAGTTATAAAGCTCGTTTTCCACATGTTGAAACGCCTTAACTGACGTTGCTGGATCCTTTCGAAGTTATAAAAATGAACTGAGGTATAAACGGTGAGCTGTAAGAGGGGGGGGGGGAAGAGGAAACAAAGCGGTCGATTTTCCGGTTATAAAAAATTCCAGGAATATAAATAATTAGATTTTTATTCCAGGAACTTGGAAGTTTTTGAATCAAACCCACTCACATGTACCATTTAGGACTGGTTAAACTTGTGTTTTATATTCAGAGGGCGAACGTATAAATTTTTCTTCTAAATCGAGTCCTAAGTGCACACCGGTGAAAAAAAAAAAATCTTTAAAAGGAAAAGTTGGAGATTTCCTCTCTCTCTTGCATTGCACTTCATCATATAAAGCCTATGATTGGCTTGTGATTAGCTTGTTAGCGTGCCAACCAAGGCACAAGATAAATATAGACAAACGGGTGGAGCGATGAGTGATGGTGGGGGCGGCAAAAATGCGTCTGTCAGGAGAGAGCTATGTGTTCGGTAACAAGAAAAAGAAATAATTTCTTCGATGAGAATGCTTGTATAATAATGGCAGTTTAATGAAGGAGCAAATAACAGTATACAGGGGAAAGGCCCCTCCTGACAAGCCCGTTGAAATCATCGAGGATCCAAAAATTTGGAGGCTGCAAACTCACTATGACGAAAGCGAAATTTACTGAGGCGATACAGTCATTCGCGAACAACCGCTAATACAGTATAGGCACCAGAGCCACCACAGTCAACTGTTGCAACGTGGTCTCGTATACGCCGATCAATCGGGTTGCACGCAGTCTCCCACGTTCTGCGGACCCATCGCTCGTAGTGTCGGTCACGCCTGCCTAGACAATGGTGGATGCACTTCCGCCATTTAACGCAATCACGGTCGACTAGCCTATCAGTCGCTGACATTGCAAATTGGGTTTTCGCCAACTGACAATCTAGATTTTGGGGCTGAATTTCATCTTTAAAAGGTCATGGAAAGACGGCAGCGATTGCAGCGGGGCGGGGATGTATAATGAGAGTTTAGTGTTCCGTAAAATTAGCTAACGTTTAATTTTAAAGTGTGTTGCCTCCTTGTTAAACTGAAAGTGGCGCCTCGTCGTGAAGGGCAGGAAGGGCTGCGCGGGGAACACGTCAAGTTACTGGATGAGTTTCACGGAGTCTATACTAAACCTAACGTTTTCGAATTTTCGAGTTATGATGTGATTGGTTGGGTTATAATGAAGGTAGACGATTCCCTGAAGACTTCACACGCGAAAGGGGAGTGGCTATAATACAATTTTCACATAATCAAAAGAGTCGCTCAAATTCACCCTTCGTCCCCCACCATGTGGTCTTTTGTTTATCAACGTTCTAAAGCGCTTAATTCGCCTTGGCTCCAGAATACCAAAGAAAATGGATTTAGGAAAGCGGATTTCACTCGAACAGAAAGACTAACAAGAAAAAATCAAGTAACATTTTTGATTCCCTCTAAACCACCAATCCAATCATTTCGCTCTCTCTCTCTTACGCCACGAATCGATTGGAATTCAGGCTGGATTGGCAGTGGAATGGGAATGGACCAAAAAGGAAGGAAAATCAATTTTAATTATAACGAAAAGACGAGAGAGGCAGGAAATGACTGCTCTAACGGAAAATATCGAAAAAGAGACAGAGATGTCGAGGCCTCGAGGGGATATCATACTTTAAAGTTGAGACGCATTTCGACTTTCTTTTGAGCTCGCGAAGAAAAAAAAAGGAAATACGAAGAAGGAAAAATTGAAATTTAAGAATCATCGGGCGTAAAATTAGCTCGATTATATTAAATCTTCAGACGAGATTAAAATGCTAAAATGCTTCCATCACCAGCAAGAGACCGAGGTAATTATTCAGCAGCAGGTCAACGAAGTTGTTACAATTTCTCGTTATGCGTGAAAAGTTGTGGCTTAATGGCATGGCGGTGGGAGGGGGGAACACAATTTGTCCGTCAAATCAGTTCTCGTCATGCTGCATCTGCACGGTAATATAAGCCTCGAGGGGAACGAATAATTGAAATGCACTCTTAAGTATCGAGCATCTTAATTTAGTGTCATTATACGGATCTCCGGGGGGGGGGGGGAGTTGGCTCCAAAGCTTAGCCATCACTGGTCGTTGCAGAGAAAAAAAAGTAGTTTATTCATGATCATGACCTTATAATTTTCTCTCGTAGGTTGCTCATGCTCGAGGATTTTTTACTGATACTATTGGGGGGGGGGGAGTGGTGAGGCATGTTTGACGAGATGAGATTGACATTGACAGCTAAAATTTACGCACACAGGCTGTGAAATTCACTCTCATCTCGTTTCGCATGTATTGTGTTAAACTTTCTATGACGACTCCCACCCCCAAGTTTACAGTTTTAGCCGTGATTTTTTTTTTTTTTTTTTTTTGTCCCAAATGTTAACTTGAACGCGCTGAAACTAGCTCTCTGACCCATAAACCAGCCAATACAGCCCAGGGAACAGAATGCTCGCCGTCTATAAAACTGACAATAAATTTAGCCATTGACTCTTACATGTTCTGCGAATATTTTATTCATAACAGTCCTTCCCAAATCTCAGAACAATTGTCTATGTTGAGGCACATCTTCAACATTGCACCACGGTAAATTAAAAACTGCAGTTTAGCCCTAAAGAGCTGATTTGCCCCCCCCCCCCCATCTAAAAGGATGGCAAGTTGGTTTCCCAAGCCAAATCTACTTCTGGAACGCTAATATCCACCGCAGGGTCACCTTGGCTAACATGTCGCTTAATCCAAAGCGTAAGGGAAGACTCCAGGATATAACGCATTTCAACCTAAGGGCCCCATACTGTGCGATGCAGTTCCACGGGCTATAGCCTTGTCGCACACAACTAACCCCGCTCTAGCTATCTAAACGAATGACGAGAGTTTATTTTATTGAACAATAATTTACTCTGAAGAAACAGGAAGTTACTGTTGATAATTTTGTTTTCGCCCTATATGTGTACTTGACTGTTCGATGAGTTGCGTAATCACCCCACCAAAACCGAAAACCCGTATTTTTAAGGTTTCTGTCTTTTTTTCCAAGTTTTTATTCTTTCTTTTCTTCTTTAAGAGAACGAGAGAAAATGGTCATTCGGTGTCATTCACTTCGACGTTTACTGGAAGAACTTTTAATGAGTCGATTTGTCACATTCTTTAAAACAAGAGGGGGTTGACATTTCAAATAACTGGAAGTCTCTTTTCAATTAAGTAGGCGCCCGCGACTCAATTAAGCGGAGCCGTGTATATCGGAAATGATAAAACACGATCAAGACTGAAGGGTTACAGTATTACACCCCGTTCTCAAATTTCCTTCCCAATTCTAAATAATAAATTCTTTGGCACACGAAAAGAAAGGGGAAAAAAAAAAAAAAATTACAGATCAACGGGGATATTTGGCTTTGTATAAAGCGATTCCCGACCGCACACGTATAAAAATAACTACGCTGAGATTTGGCGGAGAATAGCCAAGCGTGGATGGTGTGGGTATAATAAAGTCGCGGTGGAGTGGACGGGAAGTGGGGCAGATTTACAACGGGGGGGGGGGGCAATAAAACTCTAGACTCGAGGGAGACGTTTCGGCGTTATTTGTTCAAACGAAAGCTTAGTTTTTAGAGAAAAACTTAACCCACGCGAGAAACATAGAAAGAAAGAGTAGGAGGAAGAGAAAAAAACAAGTGAGAGCGAAAAACATTATTTTAAGAACACGATTGGAATACTTGGCAGCTATTGCATGAACGCATTATTTTACATCTAATCGCCATCACACAGTTTCTACGAAGCCTTCAACTTTTTTTTTTTTTTTCTACAGAGAAAGAAACTTCTGTCAGTGTATAGGTCCTTCGATTTTCCCCGAAATCACCATTTTGATGTTTTCAAAATAATTTAAAAACAAAAAAATGGCTGAGTGGGATTTTGGTGGCATAAAGTCACTCCATTTAAGGCTTCATATAGTCAATTTTTGTGAGGCTTCAAGACCGGCCAAGAGGGGTGGATCAGCTTCACGTTCACGTAGGAAATGAAACTTGAAATGCGAGAATAAAACTTGTCCCGTCCCTCCTATTGTTGATTTGTCAACTTTTACGTTGTAGGAAAGTGTCTTTTCCACGTCGATTCACCTTGAAGGACAGGGGAAAACTTCGTGAAAACTAATAATGAAAGACATTTTTCTTTCTTGGTATTTATTCACTCAGTCCCGCCAATGGCATTTCTGGGCAACAACAATATTTCCTCAAATACAAAAGTGGTAAAAACGTGTCCCCTTCCTCTCCTTGGAAGCATCGTTCCATCTAAAGAGCGGTATAAATGCGAAAAAAAAAAGAAAAAAAAAGACGAATTCACGTTTTAAAGTGATAATTGCCGCAATTGTTATTCATGAATCGTTTTTGGCCCCCTCCACTACCCCATCTTCCCACTCTTTGCTCAACCCTGTATAGTGTGAAATATATACAGCTAGAAGGAACGACGCGTGTGGTTGATGAATTCTCTGAAGGGGTAAACGAGTCCAGGCAAGGAATTAGTTTTAAAAAAGTACGTATTTCACGGAGGGCTGTCGAAAAGCTAAAAACAAATAAAAGCCGTTTGACTTTTTAAAGCTTAGGCCCGCTTTATAAATTGTCGATTAAGAAATTTAAAGAACCTTAAATCAATAATTTAACATCGCTCGAGAGGTATATCAGTGCCAGGCGGGTCCAATTTAATAAATTATACGATTTCGATTTTTCGCGGTAAAGAAACTTCACATATACGCCCTTGAATTTTTTTCTTCTCTCTCTTACAATTAGTTTTGTTTTGTAAGTAAATATTGGCACGAAAAGAGTGATTGAAGATATTTGTTCAATCGATTTCTACTTTCTATTAGACTGGCGGGAGGGGAGCGAGCATTGATCAAGCTCAGAACCACCTCAAATGCCACGACGAAACTCCTTTTCACCAAGCTTTTGTAACAATTTTCGATTGAAATAAAGAAAAACACGAGGGGTGGTAGGGGGGGGGGGTTGTATGGAACTGTTTATCCTTCTATTAGGAGTTATAAACAGCACTGCAGGGGATCTTTCGCCACGGGTCGCGGAGCTTCGAATCTTTCGAACAAGGTCAGACGAGAAGGGTCGACTTATTAACACGTTTACGCGGTTATTTAGGGCGTGAAACCGTCAATTGGCGGGCAATTAACGTTCAAAGCGTTGAGAGTGGACGTTGTGAGTTGGAATTAGAGACGGGTTGACAAGACGATATAATGTAATTGACTCTTTATACAACACGCAGTCTGATAAATTTATCATCGTTGGTGACACTCGGGATATTACATTACTGTTGTCCAACGCATAGTACGACCTGATTTGTTACAATGCCTCATCTCAAATAAAATTGGAGGATTCCGTCTGGGAGAAACCGGATGACGCTCCCCAGCGTCTGATCTAGACCTTTGAGGCATACATGTATAGGATGAAATTTGGTGAGGGTCGAAGCGGTATGTTTAACGAAATGAATACGTGAGACAAAATATTCGCAACTTAATTTTTTTAAAAGGTTTAAATCAGAGCCGGATAGGTTCTAAACATCATTGAAGTCCCCCCCCCCCATCACGATAACCTCAAACCTTATAGCGTTTTCCATCTGCAGGAGCACTCATTTCCACCCGTCTTCTAAATTAACATATGTTTTAATTTAAAGAGAACGGGTGGAAATGCGCTGCTCCACAGCAGATTTTTGTTTAAATGGAAAACGCCATAAGCCACTGGCACCTGCAGTGCTCCATAGAAAGTCAACAGGGCACTAACTCTGAAACAGTCGAAAATAGTATATTATACACCGAGGGAGTAAAGGTGTGGTTTATTTTCTGAGAGACAAGTTTATCAGCACAAGTGCAGCGAGGGCTGTAATGGCTCGAAGAAAATAAACTGATTTACTTCAGATTTATATACTTGGCTTTATGTACAACCAAACATGATTTGGAATATTAAACTTTGGAAAATACTAATGACTACGTTGATATGGGAAGGAGGGTTTCGAGCTCACCGAATTTTCGTGCGTCTTATGTTCCTTTCTCCTACAAACTCATGGAATAATGTAATCAACCACGGAGTAGGTAATGTTATCTCACGGGAATAATGTTATCTTACTCTCGAGGGAGTAACCACGCTGTTAATAGCAAGGTTTTGGCAGCCAAAAGGAGCACTTCATTGCCCATTTGTACATATACGCTTTTTTGGCAGGCCAACACCAACTTCTTGCCGGGCCACCAAGAAAAACGCCCGTTTTCATTATTTCCAATGCATAATCTAAACGCTTTCCTACTTTTTTCAAGTTTTAATAAGCGGATCGCTCCCAATAATTTACAATCGCGTTTACCAGAAATTGCGTTTGTGTGCGCAAAAAACTGCTCTTACGCGAAGATTTCCTCCCCCTTTTTCTGGACTCGTTCAATGTGGACTATCAGCTTATCAAATATTTTGTTTATGTTTTACGTAATACGGCTTTAAATTAACGGATTAAAAGATTCAAAAAAAGGGGTCAACGCTACGTCTATATAGTGAATGAAATTGGAGAGGGATTTTGAATGTCGTAATATTGATACTCTGGGGATACAATGAAAGGTCAACTAGTTTTATTTCTCTCTCTCTCTTGAATTTCGTATGCGTGTTAACGTAAACAAAGCGTACGGCGATGGGGGTGTACAGAAGCTTCGCCCTAATCTATTGATTTTCCTACAGCGCATAGTTTTACCATTTTTTCCCTCGAAAACCCTCAATGTCCCGGTCATTTCTTGCTTCAAAATGCCGTCCTCACTCTTCTTCTCACGCAACATTTCTTCTTAATTGATGATGGCGAAGCCTTCGGGAGAACCGGCATGGGGAGAGGGATAGGCAGGGGGCGTCTCTCAACCAATCTGTCATTCCTTTCTTGGAGGGGGGAGGCTGCATTATCGTTATACTCAAGACGATGGTATATATAAAATATGTTGTATCGCTTTTGACAAGCGGCTTGCGGACGGCTACCACTCCTCCCCACTTCACCCTTAAACGCAACACTTTTTCTTTATCACTCCTCGTTTTTTATCCTGTGTAGTCGAAACATCCTTATATGGATGTTTAAATTGAAGGTGTACGCTAGTTGAGCAGGTAACTCTTTTTGATTCGAGTTGACGATTTGTTAAATCCAGAGCAGACATTTTTAGAATTATTGATTTCTCGTGGTGGTTGTTTCCAGTGTGGAATTATTCAAATAAGTAAAATTGATTCAATCTTCCATTCTCTCACTTCGATTGGTGCAGATCAACTTGATGCCTTGACTATAGCCGTCATGGATTATCGAGTTATAGTCCATAGCCCGAATAGTCCATTTGAAGACCTTATACTGTCGATAATATAAGATACACGATGGCGGCTAAATGTCCCATTTCTTGATCCAATACAGACAGATTAGAGCCGATTCTGGCCTCAGTCTGAAGTTGTCCGGCCTTTACATCGGATTTTCGGTGTGTAATTTTCGCTCCTAAACAGCGTGGTGTCAGATTTTGTACTTTCGAACCCACATAAGAAGAGATTTTGATTAAAACGAATATAACAATTATAACCCACCGTTTTTCGGTAACGGCGTTAACGCTATATGAGTAAACGATACCTCGTTTTAGAGCATGCATTTATATACGCTTTGCACGTTTAATTGGCTTTTGACGAAGGTCTGACAATTCAAAGGACCCTAAGGGCCTCTACAGTGGGTGGAGGGGCGAAAGGTTCAGGAATTGATTCCAAGGGAGAGAGAGTGAAAAAGGAGTAAGGGGGGAAAGAGATGAAACGGGAAATTTTAATATCGAATGTACACCTTGAACGGTTGAACCTTTTGAATTATAACGAACTTTACCGCGGCAAAGGAGTTCGGTAGCGAAATGGAAATTCTAAAATCACTCACTGTCACGGACATTTTCGAAAAGGCGCAACGCACCGCGCTGGCGGAGCTGATTGTATATGAAAACTGTCTGACACCTTATTAGAATGGGCTCGAGGTGGAAGGAAAACGGGTTTGAATAAGTCAATGATGTGAATCCAAATCCCCCCCCCCCTCATAACTCTCAAAAAGCCTTCAACTCCAGAATGAAGATTAAATCTTTAAACGCAGGGATTCAGAAAATCGCTTGATTCTAATAAAATGACTGTCGATCAACAATAAATTGAGAATCGAAACTCAGCTTATCAATTGAACAAACCTAATTGTAGCTGGTCGACCGGAAAAATTAATTTAAAAAGTATCGAAAGGGCCAAAAAGGGTAGGACGTTTCTTTTTTAATTACACAAAGGGGAATGGGCCGCATTGATTTCAACTTCAACGATTGGGCTTGTTGGGGAAGCGTTCACCAAAACTGGGGGCCGGAGAAAACTGTAATCAGAGCCTTCAAAATACAGAAAAATCTACTATAGGCTGTCCACACTCTGATGGGCACTCGCCCACCCTTGAATTAGTCGAATGAGCTTCCCCTTTATTAATAAAAGAGGCACCCTGAGGAAATTTTCAAACCCCATTATCACTGCGCAGTACGCATAACTTCTTCTTCGAGTTCTTTAAATCTTTTTGGTGGGATTGAACAAATCGACCTATTGACATATGCTGTATTCTGTTCGAGAGTCCATCAGAGTGTGGCCAGTCTAAAGGCCAACCCATTGCACCTCCAGAAACTTCCAGTTCGCGCTCCAGCCCCCAGAGTCTGGGTCACTCTCACTTGACCCCGGCGAAAGAACAAAGGATGACTGTTGAGTATGGGAACGCCACCGACCAGAGTCAGCCGGACCTGGAACCTTGTTGAACTCCAGCCCCCAGTCAATCGTTAATCGTCAATTGTTACTGTAAAACATTCGCACAGCAATTTTTCCTCCAATGAAGTAGGAAACAGTCCAACCAAAAACAATCCGTCGGCAATGATGACAATACTTGCCGCAATGGGATTCAAAAAAGCCTTCCTTCCCTCTGTCACAAATATTTTCAGGGGCTACAGAACCCAGTAGCCCAGTACGCTCCGCATACAGTAATATATACTGTGCATGGACAACAAATTCGTCTTTTTAATGGGACCCAGTATACGCCAAATCATCCACCGCATACGGAGTGCGAACAACAAATTCCTAGTTTTAAACCATGAAAGACCAGTATATTTGACAAATCACACAACAGCGCTATTAACCTCCAAATAAAAAGTCAAGGGCCTCCTCCCGATCAATGGGCATCGATCACAAGCTATCTACCTTCCCCCTAAAAAAGAAGCCGCTTGGTGATTGCAATGATGTGTGTGTGTATGAGGGGGGAGAGCTTGTCCCAACTAATGATGTTTGCTACGAGGCTAACGAAATTAATTTAACGGCCTCACCGGGTGTTAGGGGCCTATACTGTTCCTCGTGATGGCTAATAAATAGTTTAGAGAGGAGGTCAGGTTTGTAAGGTGTTAAAGGGTAATGGTAGGAACATTTTTCTTGTTACTTCGCCATCTTGTTCTTAATCGTTTCAATTTTCTGGTTGGCGAGACTGGTTAGAGTAGTTATATGTTGATACGGAATTAAGGCCGGAAAGTTGTTCGAATTAAAAATGTTTTCCTTCGATTTGATCCCAAGCTCTGAATAAAGGAAAACTATGGCTGGCACTTTTCTCCATGAAATTCTGTCTAAAAATCCTTTATTCTCTTTACTTTTTCTATTAACACCCTAGGGGAGCCCGCGTTTTGTTGACGAAAAGAAGAGAATCTTTCCAATATTCACATAATGAAGAGATTTCATTTATACAACATCTCTTTCCCAAAACCATTCCTCCATCAACCGCCCCCCCCCCGCATAGTTACTTAACCATCAAGACAGAAAGAGAGCAGTAATTAGCAGGGTTCATCATGAGGGATTGGGCAGGGGATTAGGACAAAAAACTGGTTTCACCCCGGGATTTTCAAACATTGTTCCAATTAAATGAGTTGAGTAAAAAAATATATTTTTCATTTGGTCAGAACGGGGGTGCTGGAAAGGGCTGTTTCCTACCTTAGGAGCACTCTAGGGGGCTCGTTTAATCTATCACAATAAATAATGAAATTCGAACTACGGTTAAGGGGCGGCAGGAGTTGAGTTTCCCTCGGCTATACACACTGTTCAAAACGCGTTTGTGCCACCCCTCACACAACCGCCCCCCGGCCCGGCCACAGCACCAAGCACGGGTTACCCTCCCTGTTTTACAACCCCTTGCCCTATAAACCTTAACCGTTTCCTTCACACTGCGTTCTGAACATGGAACGCACTGGAATCTGAACATTCGCCTTGAGAACTTAGAAACTTTTAATGAGATTCGTTTTCCCGAACTATTGTGTGCCATTGATTAAACAAAGTCAAGCGTTTCTCTTCTCCGCAACCACACGCATTCGCGAAGCCACGCAGTGACAAACTTTATATTTTAATAAAATGACCTAATTTTAAATTGATGGTGGGGGGAGGGGTTGAAAAGATTACATCGAACTCGTACGAGATAGTTTTTTTTTTTTTTTTTGGTTAAAATAGAAGACGCGTCAGAGAAGAGAATCGCGGTCATTCCTTTAAGCCTTCCCTTTAAAAACACCGCTCTTCGGGCAATTATTTTTGGGACGAAGGA
Organism: Corythucha ciliata; assembly: GCA_038030265.1. Lineage (NCBI taxonomy): Eukaryota > Metazoa > Arthropoda > Insecta > Hemiptera > Tingidae > Corythucha > Corythucha ciliata. The sequence continues at coordinate 52,015,024 of CM075943.1, forward strand.
AACTTTTCGCGCAACAATTTTTGTATAAATCGACTCGGTGACAGCCGAAGAGCTTGCCTACAGAAAAGAAAAACGTGGGAGACGTATTGAGCGAGGGAATATAATGGAAAAGACGACCAAATAAGAAATGGTACGACTAGCGTGTTCGACAAGCGAATAATTAATAATTGGAGGGATTGTATATTACGAACTAAGCAATAAACAAATTGATTTTTCGGTTATTACTCACTTGCCAAGCTCTTCTTTGAGATCGTAGTTATCGCTGAATCGGGTGCAAGTGGCCACCGCAGCCATGGTGAAAATACCAGCAAGGGGTTGAAAAACTGTTTTGACTCAGAGGGGGTGGTTTTTGTAACGCCGAGCGTTTCGTGGTTGATGAAGACCCCACGCAGAGTTTTTTCAAAGTCCCGTCAGGTCTTTTCTCTCCCCTTTTTGGAATAAACCCCCGAAGTCTTTGTATTGGAAAGGGGTGGGTGAGAGGGTTTAAGGGTTGAGAGTACTTTCGGGGTTGCGCACACTCCGATCAATACCTTTAACCCCGAAAAGGCTTTCCAAGTCAGGCGCACTTCGCGTCGCCCCCCACAACAACAACAACCGTTCAGAAACGCTCCGCCGTGTTTTTTTTGTTTTTTTTACCACCTTACCCGCATCGCACACAGTTCGACTTCTCGTTCACTACTGCTCGTGCAGGCCCCGCACTGGTTGCGTCACCTGATTCTATAAACAGCTGAGCTCCACCTCATTTGCTCTCCCTTCCCAAAGTCCAAATGCTTCGTTTTTTTCTCTCCTTTTCGTCTTTCCCATCATCTTTTTTTTTAAACGTTCCTTTCAAGCCTTCTTTCCATTTCATCCTTTCTCCTCGGTCCATAATTATGTATTCATAACCACAGTCTTTTTTTTTAATCCATCGCCTCACGAAACAACGTTAATTTCTATTTATTGCTCGCCGGAAGAAACGTGCTTTGTCCTAGCGAGACGCTTTGGCACTGTCACCCGTTTAGGCGGGCATTAGCCCCACCACTCCTCCCCCACTGTACTACAGTCCTGTCCAATTTCTAGTCCCTTCACTCACGCAATTGAATAAATTACTTAACTTCGAATAAAAAAGCGGGTAGAATCATTTAAAAAAATGGGATGCATTAATCTGCTTGAAAGGGGGAGCTCGCTAGAGGTGCTAAGAGGCGCTTAAGTTATTCATTCGTATAGCGGCCACTTTTCCCAAAAACTGACGTGATTCTTTTACGAATTTCAAAAAAATGCAAATCTTTTTATAAACTACAGAATAGATTTTATAGCTGAAAAATTTAACGATCAGTACGACGCTGAAATAATAATTTCACCGCTTTCGTGCGAATGGTGCGACTACAAGGCTCCGTGTCTGCTTTTTTAGTGAGACCAACGGGCTCTCCTCCATTTATATTCGGCAACTGGACAGAACACAGAACTCCTCCAAGAGGAACGACGGTTCATCTCCCCCCCCCCTCCGGTCACTTTGTGGTTGGGACGGGTTCAGGTTATCCCCAGCCCCAGGGGGCTTTTTGGGTGGATGTTATCGCAGTACCGGTATCAGTGGAAGAGGAGGTGCCCCCCTAGCCCCAACTGCTATCTCAAACTGACCCCCACAAGACTCACAGGCTAGTCCAGTGAGGAGCTCAGTCTTATGTTGAGGCCGATTACTTGGTCGACACCGACTGCGGTAGGGGTATATCCTTTTCTCCCCTTGGCCTTTGGCCTATAATAGTTTCAATCACCAGCTAGAAGTGGATTTCGTGGTTCTTCCAAACAATCAAGAGAGAGTCATCATCAGCGAGGACGTAGCATCCAACACACTCCTCGAGAACTCCTTCCACTGCCCAAATGCTCTAATGCCCGAGGACGAGGAAACAAGGAACGTCTTCCTTTTGGTGCCTCTTGCACCTTGCATCCTAGCCAATCAATTCATCCAACCGTATATCGTCGTTTGTGCCTTAGCTAGAACCCAAAGTGCTCGGCATTCTAAACACGACTGAACAGTAACATCAAAAAAATCACATGGTGCATCAACTAAGGATACTGATAAACATAAATTTTTAAACAATTTCACTCTTCACACGACATCACACTTAGAACACCACTAATCATGGCATCCCTGAGTCACGATCACGACCCCATCGCCTGTCACAAGGCGAACAATGAAAGACAAAAAGTTATACAAGATTTGAAGGACCTTGTTAGCTGTTTGAACGAGTAAGTAACGATTTTACAGTTTTCAAGGAACAATACAATTAATGAGCGTTATGTAGTTGCGATCGTACGGGAAATGAGTATGGAGGGAGGGCTGAAGCTCCCGAATGGACTCGTCCTCTCATTGTATACCCATTGACTAAACCGAGAAAGGCTATTTTTGATACGATAGAAGTAATCATTTTATAAATATTATTTTACATGATTACACGTCCCTCCCCCCATGGTTTTTAGAAAACTCCACCGTGGGAGAAAAAAAGAAAATCAATTCAAATCATGGGAGGAGCCGTCGTCCAAGGCTGTTCGTGCCTCAGAAGGAACGGCCTTCAAGCCGACTGTCAAATGTCTGAGTGTAAGGGTCATCCACTCTGTTTGACGAAGCCATATCCCATGTGTCCACCGAGCGGGCGAGCCGATGTGTAAGATGCTCCCCCCCCCCAGCCCGTTACACACCATCACTTTGATATTTCTACGATCGAAATTTAACACAGCTTGGTGACACCGAGTGAAGCCGAAACAATGCTCAGGCAACTTGGTCCACCGCCCAACGCTGACGGACCGGGTAAATGCCAACCGGGCACCGGTTGTCTTCCCGACTGTGTACCGTGTTCGTCGACCGTCAAAGATATTTGTCGATGGTTGCCGGAGTGGATGGATGAAAAGCAAGGTGGAAAAACTGGTGGGGCGAAAGGAGGAAAAGCGTTGAACGGCGGCGATAAAAAAGGACCCACGGCAGGGACGAGCGGCGGGCAATTGTGGTGCTGTGTCGCCAGAGGGATTTAGGAAGATTTAATTTTCCTGAATGGGGTTAGAACACGGAACGTTTGTGCCGTCGGCGTCAAGCACAAAACAATATCGTGAGGAATACAAAATCACAACAACAAACTAGAACATTCACAACACAAAAATAAATTAATAAAACCCCGTTGATTTTTATCATTTAAAACAAGCTCTCCCACTGGTCTGACATTTAATAACACCGACGAAAGCAATTCATTACCCTCCCTTTAGATCCCCTTTCCCACAGTCCCATGCAAATGCAAATGAGAATGGCACCAGAAGAAAATATAAAATGATGAAGAGGAAGCTAACTGTGAATGCTGGCAGAAATAAGACCCCCACCCCGCCCCACTCACAAGCACAAGTATCTCCACACTATGAGAATTGTTTTTGCATTGCAAATGAGCCCCGCCACGTAACTTGCTGCTTAGAAGTCGTATTTGACGGACTGTAGCCAAATACGTAAAATGCATTGAATTTATTTTAGGCGTCTTGCAATATTTTTATACTGACGATGAAAATCTTGGGAGTACATAATTATATTCATTGTATTTGCATACTTTCATGTTCTAGAAGTAAAAAACCACATAATACGTAAATCTTTATGCACAAGTGCCTACTACTGAGAAACGACAATTTTGGCTGACAACAGGAAATGGGAAATCCTGTCCTTTCTTCGTTTTCAAGTTTACTCGACGATCAATTGAATTACAAAGCGGCGGAGTTAATGAAAATCCGCCTTTTCGAACAAAAGAGAACTAATTTTAGTGACTTTGTGGGCGCAATAAGAAAATTTACAACTAATGAAACCACTACATCCACACGCAACAACCTGTATTTCAGGGAGCATGACAGAGACACAAACCTATGCGAACGCTACAACGGACAACACTAACCGATGGACAGTGGTACGTTTCGCCAGAGTTGCTGAAGTGAATTTGTGTTGTATTGTATATACGGGGTGGAGGGGAGGTGAGATGACACCGAGCTTAACATTTCATTCGTCAATAAATCCCCTCAAAACAAATTAATACCTGCAGCGCACAACGGCATCATACTAAACACCGCACAACACAACCGCACGGCCAGTCAAGCATCCTCCACTTCTAGTCTTAATTGAACTGAGTTGTTGCATTCAATAATGAAAACCCGCGTAATAACACGACTGATAGGATAAATAAAACCACTAAATTTGCGAAGAGATTGTTCAAAGCAATTATCTCTATTTTATCGTTTCTCTGTTTGGCATCGTAATAGCAAAATGAACAATCCAGGGATTTTCAACACTTTTGTCTCTCCACAATTTTTATTCTGTTAGGTACCGAATCGATTTTCGATCATTTATAATATTCATATTTCACATTCGGAATAACGAATGTGACTTACACACAAAAAGTTGATGACTATCTCTCGGATCTCTTAATTGAAGGAACCCTGAGGATGACCGAGTCAGATCGAAAATCGATTCGGTACCTAACAGAATAAAAATTTTGAAGAGACAAAAATGTTGAAAATTCCTGGATTGTTCGGCCTCCACGACAACATGACCAGAAATGAACAAAATGAACAACTTTTCGCCTCACATTGACGCTGAGCTCATGATGGTTTTTGCAATTTCATCGTTAGAACGTTGAAATTACCGCTTGTAGCATACTTATGGTATTGGGCGGGGGGGGGGGTATTTATAACACAGTCCCTGCGGAGGGGTCCTGACTATAGCGATATAGGACGATTTTGGACAAAATGAGAACAGAAAGGAAAAGTCGCGAGCACGTTCGTTCAGATTTGAAAAATGGCTATTGACTTGGGTCAATTTTACGCAACTGGTCAATAGAGAGGCCCTCTGATCAGTCAGCAGGTTTTCCGGAATTCTCTCTCCTTCCCTAAGCTGACCGGGTTCAAATTTTAGGAAAATCTGTATCGAACCACGTTGTTCCATCTAAACATTATGCACCTGGTCAGTTGAGAAAGGTAAATCAAACTGTCCCGAATTCCCGGTTATCTCTCGAATGGAGCGGCGTTTTGAAGCGGGATCGAAAATTGTCTCGCTACTTTTAGTACTCAGTCATGCCATCAGAGATCAGATTTGGCCAGGACATCTTCAGTACTCGCTGTAATGCCACAAACTGGGTCAATTATTAACGTCTTAATGAGGGAAGCGATTGTTTAAGGAAATATTTGCGCATTATCGACAGTTAAAGAGCGGTTAAAAATGAGATCTGCATTTTGAACTACAGCAGCAGCATGAAAGCGTTTTCCATTTGCTGAAAACTCTCTTCCGGAGCAGTTCATATTTCCCTCTCTCCACCATTACATATGTCTTAATGACGAGAGGGCGGGTGGACATGAACAACTCTGGAGCAGAATTATGTGAAATCAAAACGCTATAAGTGCCCTCCTGTGTGTTGCAACTCTGAAAGTAGGTATTTGTCATTTTACCGGTTTATTGAAATTCAATGTTTTCAAGAGTCATTTCTTGAAACAGTGCGCATTCTGGTTTTATTTTTTCTCTTTTCTTTCAATGCTTGTATAACGATTTTCTTTCTCAAATTAGCCTCCTCGACGTCGTACCTTTTAAAATTTGTCACGCGACTCAGGAACTTAGCCTCGCCTTCTTCCGTAGGATCAGCAATGTCATCCACGACGTCAAACGAGTCTCTCGTCGTCGTGTCCTCTCTCGACGGCGACGACGTCGTGTCCTTCTGTCGACATTCGACGTCAACGTTCGAAATGCCATTGAAAACGACCTCAACGGTGTACTGAGATCGACACTTTGGGCAAACGAATGAACCGCACTTGAGACCGGTGCGATTCAACTTGTGGCCGGGTGGGTCTTCCGGTAGATTGATTGAGATGCCGTTCACTGTGTACGGTTTTGAGAATGTTGCCTTATTCTGAAGGTCGACCCTGGTGTGATTGACGTAGCTTCGAGTCATCCTTTCGATGGCTCGAGCGATAAAGTTCACTTCGGACATAAGTGTTTCAATTTGGTCGCTTTGAGCAATGCTATGAGTTGACGCTTCTTGAATCGAGGGTTGTGACGTTGTACTGCCGTCGTCATACTGAAGAGGATTTGAACCGTGTGAAAACGAAGAATTAAATCGTTCAATCCTTATTATTCAGAAAACCTGAAGTCGCAGTTTTAAATTGTGAGCATTGCGTTAGACTTACGACCAAGGGAAGTCGAGGCGCGCCGACATATTGTGATATCCTTCGATGCCATTCTTGTAGACGTCCCTATAAATTATTAATTTGTACCGAACCCGAACAAAAAAAGCAACCAAAAAGTTATTCACTCGGTCATTTCTTCGTCTATTTTTTCTACGAAAGGAACAGAAGTCGGAAAATTAACGTTTATGAAACGTCCACTAAGAAAAATATAGACAAAACGGTCAGAAGCTCGCCCAAAAATTACTATACACAAACGTACTTCGCGAGTCCGAGCAATCTCGTGCAGCATAATGCTACAGTGAGGAAGTATAAACACATTACTGTTCATTTAAAATAATTCCTCTACACTATTGATAGTAACAATGAATTTTCCATCACCCCCCCTCCACAACTTTCGTGATCATCACGATTAGGGAATTGTCACATTCCACATTTTTTGGGGTTGTAATATTTCCCAAAAATCAACATTATGTGTATAACGCTAAAATGTGCTGTTACGCTGTCAAATCCGCTCAAAAAGAGACAATATTCGTTTTAAACAACCTCACATAATTCAGCAACATAATTACCCGCTTCGCCGCCTTTTTACGCGTGGTTTTTCACGATTGAACGCAACCGAAATTGCAGTTCAGTCAAGAACCTCTAGTGTGTGATGTTCGGCAGTGTTGTTGTGCGGGTTTTGAGTTTCACACGGTCCTGACAGGGGCTTCGCGGTATTTTACGGTTTTTGAGGGGATTCTGTGACAAAGAAGAGTGCGGGCCAGGCAAATGTTATATATCTAGCGTTATCTACCCCTTCCCACGCGCATCTGAATCTTCCGTGCCACTTGAGTTAAGAAAGTTAACACGCTTTGAATAGTAACGGAAAAAAATAGAAAAGGATTTTCGTTAAGTTCTGGGCTAATTTTATTATCGTTGGAGGGGTATTTTTCCTATTTTAGCACACAAATTTGAAGGAAATTTTGCGCTCTTTCCAACGAGCTGATTAGTTTTTGTTTTTTTGCTTTTGTATCGGCGCTACGCCCTCTTAAATGAGGGAAAGTAACGAATGTCCAAAAATATCGATTTTAATCGATATCTCGGGAACGAATGGGTTTTCGAAAAAGTCGAAAAGAACAATATCGACTCTAAATCACCTGTTGTATCACCTCTTTCAGTATTCACGACTGGTTGCGAAACACCCTGTATATAATATTATGGCCGTTTTCTTGTTAGCACGATAACTCTCGTAGAAGTTAATTTAGCGGAACGCGCTTTGGCACAAAAATCAGTATTCATAAGACCTCGGTCGGTATTGCATTTGGGCCAAATCGGTCGAGGTGGAGGTGGGGAAATAGGGGTTGAAATGGTCAAAAAATCACTATAAATCACCAGTTAATTCTAGAAGTATCATATTCGGTACGTATACTTCATGTTAGAGTAGACTTTGATACCCATTTTAATTTTTTGGAAAAGTCGAGGGGAAGGGGGTTGGTGCCCCCGGGGTGGAAGTAAGTGTGTGGTCTTGTTAGCACGTTAACTCTAGTAGAAATTAATTTGCCTTTGATTCCCATTTTAATTTTTCGAAAAAGTCAAGGTGGTGGGGGTGGTCCTCCGCTGTGGAAGTGTAAAAATAGCGTTGAACTTCACTAGTTCATCTTAGCGCTCTAAAATTCGACTCATTAATTTAATGTAACGAAAGCCCTGGGTTCCATTGAGATTTATCGAAAACTTTGATTGGGGGGGGGGGGGTGAAATTTCAAAAAAATCGCTTAAATTCACACGTTTATTATACGGCACAAAAATTTAATATAACAAAGCCCTTGGAAAACTACCGAAACTTTTCGACATTTTTGAAGAGATGGTGGTGAAAATAGAGGAAGAAGCTCGGCTTAATGAAACAAATTATGGTATCAAAATTATTACTTCTGAGACGGCTTAGGGTATCCGTATACGAAATGAAATGCACTCTTTCCGATCGCCAGCTGCCGGAGCGAATTTTTTTATTTTTTACATTACTTACTCATTACTGAGTTTTAAATGAGTACCCCTGAAGCTGGGCAGGCCCATATCTAGCCCTCGCGGGGCCTCTATGCGAGCACTTCTGCAGGGCCCACTAACGGGGTATAAAAATGGACGTAGTCATAGATCTAGGCAAGACAGGAAGGTTGACAGCATTCCCCTAAGACCACGAGCTCATCTCAACAATGAACGAGTCACATAATGATCCTATGACGGTTGGTGAGGGGGGGCCACGGGTTTCATCAAGCTTAGATACGGCCCTCTAGAAGATAAGGAATCTGAGTTTTCGCCGTCCTAACCCCAGTGGGTAGGCGAAAACCCGTAAATTTTTTGGGATTTTTCGGGTTGCAGGCGAATAACTTCTTTCCTTTTTAAGCGGCCATTAGAAAAAGGCCTCGAAACTTGCAGTTTCTCAGAAATCAGACCCGAAACTTTCCATTTCGCGGATATTCCGCCAGGAATGCACTTATATTCTGCTCTGAAACTCGCATTCTTAGCTCTGAATGCGTCATGCTTTAGCACTCTCGGAGCATGCTGGACCGGACAGGGGTCAATAAAGAAAAAAGGCCCCGAAAATGCCGCCGAAATTGAGATCCCCAACTCCAACTTGCAATTTCATTTATATTAAGCCCCAAAACTTGCATGTTGACTGAAATTAATGGCCATATTCATAGACCTTCCTTAACTTAAGGCCGCCTTGAAGTGCTTCAAAAACAGGTGATGGAGTTTAATAAACCGTATGACCACTGCACAACTTAAGTTAAGGCACCGATAAGGAAGGCCTCTGAATACGAGCATCAGTCTTGTACTCATGAACGTTCCTTGGCACATAAGGATTGGCCACACATGTCTTCATATTGGTCCAATACCTCCCAATATCAATCAATTTCTAGCATTGCCAAGAAACGAAACAGCTGGACATTGAAACGCATTGTCAAATTAGGTTTGACACACGTGTGGACCCTCCTTAAGGGATCCTTGAAATTCGTTAGAATAGGTATTTTTGTGATAAAAAGTGTTTTCAATGGATCCTTGACTCAATGAAATTTCAAGGAACGTTCATAAATATGGGCCTAAGATGCGAAACACCTGTTGGAGCTGTTTAGCCTCTGGGTTACCCCGCCCTGAACTTGCAATATTCGGCGGAAATGCAGCCAGCTTGTAATTTCTCACCAAATTGCAAACTCACAAATGTTTATAGCTCTAAATGTTTCAATTACACGGTCATCCGTCAGGGTGTGAAAGCAGTCGGTGCTGGCGGGCGTAGGCGGTAGTGGACTGTTTCGCGTCTTAATTCAAACGGTTCCAGGGGTCAAATAGTTAGGGGAATAAAGGCCCCTACACACGATCCGATCCTACCGTGGGATGGACATCCTACAGTCTGATAGTGTAGAGGCTTGTAGGAGTAAGAATTCGGTAGGATCCTACTGTACGATGGTCCGACGGTTCAGACCTTCCTACACTCTACCACCCCACCAGTTTCTCGGCCGGATTGGAGTTTGGAGCGTGTGTAGGGCTGTAGCGTCCGTTAACCTACCAAAATGAGCTCTCTTCATTATTGGGTTCGTTCTTCTCCTCTAAGTGATTTTAATTATTACTATTGTGACTATTATGATAACGGTCGCTCGGTCGGTTCGGAGAAATGGTGCGAACGTGTGTAGAGCCAGATCCTACAAAAACTGTGAGAAGAGTTTGGTAGGTCGGTCGGCAGGTTCGGAACGTGTGTAGGAGCCTGAATAAATCGCACGACAAAAAAAGGAGAACTAACTGTCTGAGCGTTTTTGCGATAAGAGCTATTTGAGGTTTAAAAATTAAAAAAGCGCGCTAATTCGCAGCTAAATGTAAGAAAAATAAATAATTCGGGACTAGAAAGCGTTCATTTGCAGCCGAAATTGAGAAAAATCGCAAAATGCTGAAGAAAATGCTCTAAATCATGGCTAATTCGTAGCATCGTAGCGTTGTGGTACATTGTGAAAAAGCGCTAATTCTCGGCAAAATGTGAAAAACCGTCCATTCGCATTTACTAATAGAATTGGGGGGAAGCGCTAATTCAAGGCTAAATGTCAATTCATCGCTAATAATTCACTGCTAAAATGAAGATAAAAGCTAATTTGCTGCAAAAATGGAGGAAAAGCACACATTCGCCGGCTAAATGAGGAAGAAAGCTCTAAAACAAACCTAAATGTGAAAGTGTTCTAGTAGCTCTAGTAGAAAATAAGGCAAAGAAACCCAACAAACCGCCCTCCGACAGCAATGTTACAGGCGAATTTTTGACGGATGGCGCTTATGACACAAACATGTTAGCTGGCGTGTTTGAAATGACCTAAAACTTCAAAAATCGCGTAATTTATTAACTGTATGGTTATTTTACGAACGGATCACGATTTATGCTCTATTTTAGCATAAATAAACCTTAAAAGATGGATTTATGAATAGGTTCTGACCCATGAAACTAGTGATGAGCAAGAATGGTCTTGGTTCTTTCAGTCTCGCAAGACTCTTGCAGCAAGAACAAGACCAAGACTTGATCGTGGATACAAGAACATGACCAAGATTACCTTGCAAGAACAAGACTTCCTGCAAGACTCTGTGAATGTGTCTTGTGAGTCCTGTGACTACGCAAGAAACGCTAGCCTGTTTGACGGAAAGAGGGATAGGCCTCTGAAGGCACTTATTCGGCAAGAACTGCCCTCGCATAAAAAAACGTGTACTTTTCTCCTCAGCTCTCATCGGTTTTTTTTTGGGGGGGGGGGGGTTTCCTCTTTTTCCGTAAAGTGTTCATAGCTGTGTCGCTCTTGTCTTGTTGCGTTCAAGTTTTCGGTAAACTCAGTGCCAGTAGAGAAGAACCACCCGCTATTTCATCATCGAGAAATAAATTTAAATACATTTATGAAAGAAATTGACAGAAGCATGGAATCGGCAAACTGTGCTTTTCTCGAGGAAAAAAGCACAGTACGAAAGGTAATTTACATTTCTACGGTCGCTTTTGCCATTTAAGGGGCAGGCATATCATGTGTTTAGACGTTTTCCAGGTACAAATCACTAGTTTGGCCATTTTTAGGGCACATGGAATCAGTTTTGTCAAATTTGGGGCGCATCTATCCAGTTTAGTCAACTTGGGGTACGAATTTCAACCATTTTCTCATTCGGTTTTACCATTTTTCGGGTTTGGATAGTCCAACAAGGCATTTGTTTAGAGTGAAAAGTCCGTCAAACCACTTTTTCGGCGCGAATGGTCAGTTGCATTTGTAGGACAAAAATTGTCGATATGGCCTTTTTAGGGCACCGTTGTTGTTGCACGCCTCGATGGTGTAATGGATACAATGCTGCTCGCTTCGCAACCCAGCGGGCCTGGGTTCGAATCCAGCCACTGCCCGTTACACTATAAGGCTGCGGCGAGCTGTGACACGGCACACCCGGCTTCGTGTGGGCGTTCCCGGCGATGTGCGTTCAACAAACCGCGCACCGACCGAAACGCCCGCGTAGTACGGGTGTGAAGTGCACAGTTGGATCTGGGTATGGCGTAGGAGCCCAAGGGATGATTAGGCGCCTGCCGGGTTCAAAGCCCGGCGACCCCGACAAAAAAAAGGGGGGGACACCCTTGTAAGTGCGTGGAATAGTCGATGTGATTTTTTCAGGGCATGAATCTTCAAATTGCCGATCTAGAGTCCGAAGGGTTAGATTGGTCATTTTTGGAGCAGGAAGTGGCAAGTTTGGTCTTTTTAGAGAGAGGCATGCCCAGTTTGGTCATTTTACAGGTTCGATTGGTCGGTTTAGCCATTTTGGAGCACGAACTGTTCGTTTTGTCATTTTTTCATGGCCTGAATTTTCTGTGAAGGCAATTAAGAATATAGGCCCTGTATGGGTATTTTATTGCATGTTTTTAGCTGTTTCGGGTGCACGAATCGTCGTTTTGGGCATTTTTACGTCAAGAATCATTTAGCCGTTTTTGACCACGAGCAAGACCAAGACTGGATTGTGAATCCAAGACCAAGACGCAAGACTCGTTATGCAAGACCAAGACTGTCAAACCACATGTCCTTGATTCCTCATTGAGATTTCCGTCCCAGGCCCTGGTATGTGTATAGTTTTGCCAGTGATTGCAAATTAAGCCTTCGATCAATCAATTGGGCCGAATTGGGCAACTTTGTGGCCAAATAACAGTGGCTCAATGGCTATAAGTTTTCATCACATGTGGATTATTGGGAAGCAAAATTGGCCATTTTTTCGGCCAAATAAAGAAAAATAAATAATTTTTTATGCGAATGTTCGGGCTAATTTCCCGATTAAATTTCAGAGAGGGTCAATTTGCACTTTGCAGGGTTGAATTTGGCAACGTTTTGAATGGAATATCAGTACTAATGGTAATTAAATGTCCATTTGCTGCATCAGCAGAATCTGGGGGAAAAGTTATGTATTCTTCTCGTGCGTAAGAGTCGAGGACGGTCCCATATTTGGTCAGAACTTTCTTTTAGGGTAGGAGCATTTTTGTAGTCGGGGCTTTTTTGCAGTTTGAACCTTTTCAAGAGATTGCCAAAACAAATATAACGCTCACGTAAAATTACTCCAAAACAATTTTTTAGGAAGGGATTTTTGTTATCGACCGTTGTAAAAACCGAGAGCTTTTTTGTTGCGGATATATTCTCGGCCCGGCCGGAGACCGGGTGCCAGTCCCGTAGACTCCGGGCGAAAACCGGAGATCTGGCAACCCTAGCTAGGTACTCCATAATCTGAGGAGAACTGGGCTCCCCCTCAATTAGACACTCGTGCGTGGGTGCGAGGATTGTTGAAAATTCGCGGTTTCTAGTTGGCCCTGATTGAGAGAAGATTTTCCACTCTCCCTCTCTTGGGGGCAAAACTGATGAGTGACGACCTTCTCGGGCTTCTTCTGGAGGTGCAGGTCTAACTGGCCGTTCTCGTTGGTTCCCCCTCATTTCCATCCCTTGGTCGCCAACACTAAACGCTGCCCTTTGACCCATTTATAACCAACAAGTTCTGTGATATCCAACACGTTTTTGCCTTTTCTCTCTTATCACACGCGCTTCTGCCTGAGCTAAATAACTATGAGAAATACTGATGAGCATCACAACCTGGAACGGCTTGAACTGAAAATGCTGGGGGCATCATCGATTCGCCGAGGCAAATATGGTATTTATCCCTGTTATATTCCTGTATGTTTCAAGTTTCCAAGCAATCTCCCACTTGAAGAATCTTCCTCGAGTTATCGGTGGGAGGGGGTGGGTAAATTAAGACGAAAATTTAATTGACCCTAGAACAGTTGGATTTAAATTGGTCAGGCTGGTATACGACCGAGTAGCAAAAGTGCTTGGATAAACGTTTTCACATGTAAATGACCCGATTCTTTCATAATAATAGGACTTCCTTTTAGTACGGACTTGGCCCTGGTGATTGGCAATCGCACCCCCTGCTACCCACCGAACCAATCTGTACATATTTAACCTCGGAGTCTTCAACATATTTTTTCTAGACTTATTGAAATACCAGAATTAAAATACTTTATACCAGAATGGAGCAGTGCAATGCATAATAATTTGTAACAATATTCACAAATCCTTACCTTATGCGAGCCGGCCACTCGTTTCATCTGCAGGGATTGGACCACGGACTGGGGCATCGCTCAACTAAAACGATCGTGATTCTAAAGAAAATGCGCAAAGGGGAAAATTTGAGGCGATTGTGGGATTTATCGGCACCCGAATTGATTTTGATATTTATTTTCACTCGAAACACGCCCACGCACTCAGCTTAGAACGATATTTTCCCGGATGAGAACTGGAGGTGGAGACTGCGGACGACCGAGATACGAGATATGGCTCTAACCCGGCTTGGCGGTACGTGACAAATGACAATGACATGGCTGCTCTCCCTGTGGAAGGATCACGTTGTCGCAGGTTGCCAGTTGTGAGAGGGGCTGACTGAAATTTCACTGGGTTGAATTCTTATTTTAAAATGAATACTTTAGCAATTTATAATTGGAAAAAAAATATTTTAGTTAAATTAAATGCATAACCGGTGTGACAATTGAGATTGTCAATTGACAATTTTATTAGCAATTTGATTCGAATTTAGATTTTGGATTCTCGCGCTTGCGCCGCGCGTATGGTACGAAGAGCTTCGTCTACTTCCGAGGCATCTCCTCTCTCTCGGTTCGGAGGTCGGCACCGTCGGCACGCCATTTCCATTATGTCGTCGCAATTCAACAAGTCGAGTGCTCTTTTTTTCGTGCGTGTCTACTGTCTGGAGGCTGAACAATGGGGACTTGACATCCTTTCAAATTGTGAGTTAAATTGATATATTTCCGTATTCTTTTAACATATAAACTGCCCACGTTGAAATTACACCGAAATGATCCGTCAAAAGATTGCAACTTCACAAACACAACCCTCCAACTTTGGCCGTCAGGCTAGTTGGAGGCCTCTTTGTTTTTCTTTGTGTGTTGGATTTGCAGCTCCGTTACTTCGCGCTGTTGATCGTACAAGGCTGGGTGGTAAAATAATATGTTGTTCATTCGCGTAGTTCAACCGAAAATGTACGAAAAATCTCAAAAATTTATTTGAGATGTCTCTCTAGCCACCCCCCTCCCACATTAAGCTCTCCCGCCATGGAGGAAAGCCCTCGACTAAGAAGGCGTGCCCCTACACCGTCGTTACTTCGCGAAAATTACCGGTATTTCAGGCTAAGCCGTCTGAAAAAATAATGTTTTTTTTCCCTGGAAATAATTCTACCAACATGTATCGTAAAATTGAATCCCCCCCTTCATCATCATCATCTACTGTCCTCCCTCCCACGCCGTTGTATTCTCGATTTCTCGCTGTGAGTAAACTCATAATTGGTGGGGTGGGGGGGAGGCAAGCTGTACTCGAAAACAGCAATTCACTTCTAGCTCACTCCCAGTTTGTGTATAACTTTCAGCTTTCGGGAACTGTTGGGTTGAACTGTTGAAAAAGTGGAGTTTTAGACGCATTATCCGTAGGGTTGCCAACTCGAAATTTGGCAAAATCGGGACAAAAAATAAAAAAATACAGGACACTCGCAGTGGGTGGCAGAAGTATCTTGGATCAAGAGCGGCGAAAATCAAGCCTCTCCTCCAAAATATTATGAATAAAATACCAAAAGCTGCATTCCCTATGAAGCTCGAACAATAAATAGCTCTAACTACAAGAAAATCTAATCTAAAAAACCTCTAATCACAAAAAACAGCAACCCCAAAATGCTATATAACTAGAAAAACATCTAACAAAAATCCACTAACCGCAAAATGCTCAAACCACAACATTTTCTAACCTCAAAATGCTCTAACCACAAAATGCTCCAACCACAGAAGGCTCTAACCACAACAAGCACCAGTCACAATAAGTCTAATCAACGGAAAATCAAACCACAAAAACTTTAACCCCGAAAGCTGCAACCCTAAATTACTCTGGCAACAAAATAAATGAACCACAATGAGAAGCAGCAAGCAACAAATAACAAAACTATCTAAACCACAAAAACCTCTGTAACGGGGGGGATTTTTGGGGCTTTTGTTACCGTTACAGGGGAGACAGGACAAAATAATGAAATCACGAGTTAACGCTCTAACTTTATTAACTTAACTAACAATCAAAAACCTCTTAGAACTTGTTAACTACCGGGAGGGGGGGGGCACAATGACACTGAGGGAACTAACCGAGCGGCCGAGGCACACTCGAGCCGGCGGCTGGCGATCGACTCTTTCATTTCGGCGCTTCGTCCACCTGGAAAACTCGGGATTGGGTAGGAGGGGAATTTAACCGGGTCGCCTATTGCGACACTTGCCGTGCCGTTCAAGTGAGCTTTGGACTCTTTGCTCAGCCCTCTGTCCCATGCCGTAATGTTAGGCAACCTCGGGACCGGCAACCTTTGTCTCCCTTGCGTAGCGCACGTTACATCCACCCCCTATCGTCCGGAGCCAGCGTCCTCGCTGGCTGACTGGCCTCCGTCGTGTCGGACGGGGTGACGGTTTGTGGGGGGGAGGTCTCATTCGCTGGCGGGTGTTCGGGCCGGTCCTCCTTGGCATCGGTCTCGGTTTGGGTTCGGCGAGATGGGCTTAGCTGGCTCGTGATCGGGTCCCCGGCAAGTGTAGGCAGGGGAGGATCGGGTAGTGGTGCTTGGAATGGGGGGGGGGGGTTAGAGGTTAAATTTAGATGGATGTCTTCCAGTGCGGTAGAAGTAGCCGAGAAAGGTCGGCCGCCCGGGACTCCATTGTGTAAATAAATACATTAGTGTGTATATAAATACATAAAATAAAATGGGTACCTATACATTAAATAATCTAATAGTATTTACATATAATAGTGTCTCTAGTATACATATATGTCCTTTTCTTAGACCTAATTTTATTTACAAAATTAACCATTAACTAAATATAGGGTTTAACTAACTTTAATTTAACTAACTTATACTAATATAATTATATTTCCTACTAACTAAGCTAGCCTAGTCTTACGATTAATTATCCTAAGAACGTCACTTTCGTACGTACTTAACTTAGCCTTGTCTTTCACTGGCCCCTCCGGAACTGGGCAACACGTACCACTATTTGTCCCGCACTGGTTGGGGCTTGGAATCGTTTGATGGTCCAGGCGGCGATAATCGCTACCATGACTCCGAGTCCCACCAGCCCCCCTGCACCGGCATAAGCCGCGTGCGTGAGGTGGCGCAACCACCCGTGTTGTTGGAGCTCCCGGATCGCGGTCTTCAGCACGGTGGGGGCCGTGCGGGGCAGGTGGCTTTCCAGATGCAGGTCGGGTACCGCCAGGTGTTGGCGTGCTTCGGCCCGGCTCCAGCCGTCGATGGTCGGTATGGTGAGGGTGCCGACTGTGCCTTCGGTATGTGTGATTCCCTCCACTCGCGCGTCGACATGGAATCCTTCCCCGAAGAGCTCACAGGCTGCCGTGTCTGGCAGTAGGCCTGCCCCCACCAACGTCTGGGTGGTGATGTTTGGCTGGGGGCCGCCGGTTGGGCAGCGTAGGGTGATCAAGGTGGGCCCTCGGGCGCTGTAGAGCCATCCGTTGTTGGTGGCGATGAGCTGGGGTGACGGCAGATAGGAACGTCAGTTCCGTGTCGCAATAGTGTTCCTTGCCCTCCCAGAGCGCTGAGATGCACGTGGGTTGGGAGAAGGCGTAGGTGGGCATCGCGAAGGGGCAGATGGTTCCCATCGTGGTGGAGCGGCAAGTCCTCCACTCGGCCGTTGTCAGGGTCGCGTATCGTTGGCGATCCCTGCGGATGAGCAGGTGACTGCCCTGGGGCCGCCACGTTAACCACCCCTTCACGGTGTCGTCGTATATCGGTATCGTGTGTAGTTTTTGGTGGTTATACCAGGCGGTCTGGGAGGCCGTGGGGAGGTGAATGTATATTAAGATCCGCGAGGGGGTTGCGGCGGCTTGGACCCTGCTCGTCCAGTACGCTGCCGGGGCTGTTTCCTCGGTTGGTGGCTGTAGAAGAGTGGTGCCTCCTGGAGGGTGTCTGGTGACGTTGAGAAGGTCCTCCAGCATTTGGGCTGTTGGTATGATATCAGTGGTGAGCTGTCCAGCGGCCACTCCATTGAGTCCCGCGTGTAGCCGTGCCACTGCCCTAGCGGACTCTTCCGCCAGATGGTTGAAGTAGTGGATTAGGGACTGCACGTGGAGGAAGTGTCGTATGCTGGCTAATTCGTCGGTCATGTTGTTTATGGTGCCGGCGAATGACTGCAGGGCGTTTTGTGTTCGTGGAAGGTGCTGGTGAGGCTTTCCACGTTGTCTTCCAGTCCCGCGACGATGCTTGGTTGGGCTTGAGTATCGTGGAGAGCCCCTTCCAGGTCTCCCATGGTTTGTAGCCGTTCGTTTATAGCGTCCACGTCATCAGCGTCAGCGGTGCCGAACAGGGAAAGGAAAGCGAAATTGCAGAAGATGGAAGAGCTATGACAGGGGGGGGGGTTATTGCTAATAATTCCTAAAGTAGCAACTTGAACGCTGGGGTTCTAGAGAATAAAAAAATCTCTTACCTTTTTCAAGTCAGATGGCCGGCAGTGGACGGCACGTGGGGTTCGACGACTTCTGACACCAGTTTGTAACGGGGGGGATTTTTGGGGCTTTTGTTACCGTTACAGGGGAGACAGGACAAAATAATGAAATCACGAGTTAACGCTCTAACTTTATTAACTTAACTAACAATCAAAAACCTCTTAGAACTTGTTAACTACCGGGAGGGGGGGGCACAATGACACTGAGGGAACTAACCGAGCGGCCGAGGCACACTCGAGCCGGCGGCTGGCGATCGACTCTTTCATTTCGGCGCTTCGTCCACCTGGAAACTCGTGATTGGGTAGGAGGGGAATTTAACCGGGTCGCCTATTGCGACACTTGCCGTGCCGTTCAAGTGAGCGTTGGACTCTTTGCTCAGCCCTCTGTCCCATGCCGTAATGTTAGGCAACCTCGGGACCGGCAACCTTTGTCTCCCTTGCGTAGCGCACGTTACACCTCTAACCAAAAATGCACTGACCACAAAATGCTCTAAAGAGCCCGAAAATACTCCAAAATGAATCAACAAACCACAAAATTCCCTAAATATAAAAACCTCTAACCACAAAAAGCTCTTACTACAAGAAACTACGCAAGATTTGTGGTGCTAAACTAACGATTTCAAGTTGCGTGAAGTTGACCCGACACGTACCTACATTTTTTTTTAAGTACCTGCCAGGTGAAAAATAAAAGCGCAGCAAATTTTACAGATGGGTTTCTTATTCATTAATGTAATCAAATCCGACTTGAAATTACATCATAATCGACACCTCACACCCCTATGATCTCAGAACCTTTGAGAATCCCCATTTTGGACCCGCCTTTGGCCCGTGAAACCCCAGGGAGTTAGTTGATCAAACTGATCAGATGTTAGGACCAACTATATCCCAATCCCAATTGGAGTCTATGTGCGAAAGAACGAGTTTTTTAGAGCAATCCTAGGGCAAGACATGGCCCGGACTGCGCGACGGACGGACATTGCAGAAATCGAATCTAGAAATGTTAAAACGTACACAGAAAAAGTTTGAGGGTGGGTTGTAAATATTGTTTCCTGACCGAAAACATAGGTGTATTATTCAGAATGAATAATACACCAAAAATCGATTGATCAAACGACGACGAGGACGATTTTCATTAATTATTTCACTTGATGTATCAGGCCAGGTTCACGCGCATCTTCGTTCCAAATTATTGAATGCTCAATGTCAATTATTTATTTTATTTATTTATTTTTTTTTAGAAATGTAGGTAGAGCTATATCCGGGACAAATTGCGTCCCTGGATGACCTTGCCCGGGACGTGGGAAAAAAAAATACAAATTAGGGGCATTCTTTCTCCAGCCCCGAGGAAACTCAAGATCGATTTTGAGAAGCACAATGCTCAGGGCTGCTCATCCCCCTAAAGCTGATGATCCCCCCTCCGCCCATACTGAACGAAAATTCAATGCCGCAAATCATCGTAGATCCAAATTTGGTGTTGAAAGACCTAAAAACACGAAATTTCATTGAGTCAACCCAGCAAAATTATAGTTATTTGAATGAAACATACCTTAACCCACAAAATTGCATTTTGAATGGGTCAAAAGCGCGCAGTTTTGCTTTTTCTACTGCTAAACCTGCGAAATTGGTTTTGCTGGGTGAGCCAGCCCTGCGAAATTCGCTTTTTTGGGTTGCCAAATTTGTTTCATTAGCCAACTTCAATTAATTATCCTTCTGGATGGGTCAGCAACACAAAATTTGGTTTTAAATGAGACAACCACGCAAAAGTTTGTCTTTTCAGGGAGCCAGCCCCATTAAGTTGGGTTTTAACAAGCCAACTCCGCAAAATTTCAGTTTTGAAGGGATCAACCTCTCCTAATTGTGTTTTTCGAGTGGCCCAATTCCTCAAAATTGATATTTTGGGAGAGCCAATCCCACTAAATTTGTTTTAAATGAGCTAACCTTGCGAAATTTTTTGAAAGGAGTCAGACTCATGGAATTGCACCTTCAAATGAGCCAACGCCCCTAAAATTGTAAATTGAATTTTGAATTGGTCAACTGCGCGACCAGCCGAGTTAGACCGGTGTGGGTCGGGTTCCTTTAAAAACGGAATAACTTCTCAGAGTTGTCCTATTCAAAAAGCAATTTCACGGAGTTGGTTCAGTCAAAACTAATCACGTCGCCCTATGGCTCGCCCTAAAAAGTAATTTTAGTAAAAAAAAAAAACGGCCTCAAAAACAAATTTCGCTCTATTGGCCAGTTCAAAAAGCTCATTGGTCATGTCAATGAGCAATTTCAGAGGTCCGGCACCCATTTTGCGACGCTCGTTTGACCTTGAAAACATAATTCCCACAAAACCCAGTTTCGCTGGACAGGTTCGTTTTTTTCCCTAATACGTAAATAGGTATAGGTAATTTCGCGCTGTCGATTAATATAAAAAGCAATTTCCCGGCTGTGGCTCATTTTAAGGTGCAATTTTACGGATCTGACATCTTTAAAAGACAGAATTTCGCAGGATTGGCCCATTTTAAACAAATTTATCGGAATCGACCCCGCCACCCATCCAAAAAAAAAACAATTTCGCGGGTTTGGACCACTTCATAAACCGATTTAGCGGGTATGTGACTCCTTCAAACCTGCAATTTCGCGGAGTTGGATCTTCCAACCCCAATTTCAATGGGCTGGCTCACTTAAAACACAAAAATTTTGCGGGGCTGTCTTGTTGAAACGCAAGTTTCGTGCTGCTGACCCATTCATAAGACAGTTTTGGGGAGTTATAGCTGATTAAAGCTGGGGGTTGGGTCACCCAAAACATGAAATTTCACAGGTTTCACTACAGCAAAAACAAAATTGCGAGCTTTTGACCCATTCAAAAGGCACTTTTGTGGGGCATAGTTCATTGAAATAGCTAATTTTGCTGGGTTAACTCGTTGAAAATATCAATTTTGTGGTTTTAGCTCTTTCAAACCCAAATAACGTGGATCTTTGTGGCGGACCGCGGAAGAGAGTCATATTAATGGCACTATGGACCCTTCTCGCCATTGTTCCTACTTTTCCAACCTATTTTGACTTATTATTTCTCAATAATAAGTCTTTGTAATCGTATCGCAAAAAAATTTTTTTGACCCCCTCTCAAAATTTGTAGTTTTACGTTTCAAAGTGCGTAAAAAAAAAATGTCCATCCGCCGTCCGGGCCATATCTTGCCCTAGGATTGCTCGAAAAAACTCGTTCTTTCGCACATAGACTCCATTTGGGTTCTAGTTGGTCCTAACATCTGATCAGTTTGATCAAATAACTCCCTGGGGTTTTATGGGCCAAAAGCGGGTCCAAAATGGGGATTTTCAAAGGATTTGGGATCATAGGGGTGTGGGGTGTCGATTTTCATGTAATTTCAAGCCGGATTTGACTACATCGATGAATAATAAACCCATAAACTGTCGAAATAATAAGGCATTGTTCGATAATTCGCAGCGTTTTTACCCTAGTGAGGCGTTGGTTCAAAATTTCTTTCATTTTTCAGGTTCCACCTCCTGACTGATAGTGCTGATTTGAGTGAGTGCGTGAGTGAGATGGTCAACAAGGCTCGGGACCCCCTGACAGAATAGAGTATCTCCAAGAGTGAGTATTCTTTCTTAGACAAATATTTCATGTAATTAAGCAGTAACAGACTCAGTAATTAGCCCAATGATTGGCCTGCAGCAGGTAATACACCACTACCAATTATAAGATGTCGATCTAGAAAATCTGACCAAACCTGAGAATTTCTGGTGACCGATAGCTTACTTACTAATTTGTGCTTTCTTTATGTTTCAGGAGGAGATTGTCGACTAGCAAGTTATGTGGAATCGCATGATTAAGGCAAACCGTAATAAGGTAGAGCACCTCTCATTATGTTATTAGTACACAATTCATTGTAGTTTGTATGCGCAGTGCGTAGTGAAACCTATACCACGGTTATTAGTGTTATAAAATTTCATTTTCAGTTTCCGTACAATTTTTCGGTTTCGAGCAGCTCGTGGAAACTATTTGTCACATCACCCATTTACCAACTAGTTATCCGTGATATCCTAAGTTTTTCTTGATTATACAGATGGTTAATACTGGCCCTTGGACAAGGACTTGTGCTTTGGTTAATGATTAGGTGGGAGAAAAACGGCGTTATTTAATCCAGGACCTCATTAGTCGCAATAATAAGCAGTTTTCAGGTTAGGATGGGCTTTGCTGGGGTTTATGGCCTCTGGGCCGTGAATTTCGGTTTGGTAATGTCTCATGCCCATGATGGGGTTCACTGGGGACATTGTGACACACCTTTGGGTTTGACCGGGGCCGGCTACACTCCCCAATTTACCATTCGAAAAACAAATTTCATGTAAATATGATAAAACGCCGTATGAGTCTTAGAGACGGGGGACGTGGCAGTCGTGATTTTCCAATATGGTCATGGTATGGCTTAAATGGCCCTCGTGGCGGCGGGGCTCAATGCTTTTTGAGCAGCCAGAAACATTTTTTTCCTGAACACCTGCTAGTTGTTTATTCTGCGCAGTTAGAAGTTAACGTAAATAGTACACATCAGTCAAAAATTCAAAACGGTAACATTGAAATATAGCGACACAAAGGTGAAAAGAACATCAGCTTTACCCTTAAATAGTCCGTACACTCTTCGCATAACAAGAATAAATATCTTTAGTTGGACCACATTGGTAGCAATTAAAACTTGGAAAGAGTTAAACATGTGCTATTAACTATTAGTCAACTTTATAATACATATAATGTCTCAGTAGAGGGAAGCCTGCGGACTTTTTCTAGAATTAAAAATGGCAGCCCTATAACTTTGATGCCCAACAAAAACACTTAGACTGCTTGGAGATAAGAGATAAAAGGCCTAATGGCACGACGCAAACTTCCTTGATTGGGGGGGGGGGGGTTCAGCACATGCCTAAACCATCATCCTCCCTGTTGCCAATTTTTTCGAAGAACATGTAATCCTACAATTGTTTTGAAATAAGTTAATGAAAAATCAGGAAGGTCGGGAAGGTGGCTACTTACAATTAAAAAGCAAGCTCCGAGCATAGTAGCCTTCATTCTGACGTCTAAATCGCCTGGAAACGTGACACCGAAGTAATCGCTGTCAGTGAACACCTCCCTGAGGAGGCCACTCCATTGTTTTGATATCCTCCCTACAACTTGACCATTCAGGGACAGCACCTGTGGGTGTGGAATGGTGGGGGTGTCAAAATACATGCTGATAAAAACCGACGGGCTTTCACTAAGTCACGGTAAAATTTTCCGGTCACCTGAAATTCAACGTCCCCGCAAATACTGTAGGTACACATGGGTCCCTCGATGTAAAGCACCGTATTTCCTGTGGCGTCCTTGACACTAAATCGGGGCGATAGAATGGTCCATTCTTGTTCAATAGAACCGGCAAGTTGTCCGGGCGGTGAGTACACTTCCATGACCTGTTATGTTCAAATATAGACAATAATGAAATAACGAGCTTAGAAAAATATCGTACAAACAGACCTGAAGGCAGCACGGGAAGAAACAAGACTGAGCCCTAAGAGGTCTGTACATGTGAATGACTTCATTTTTGAAATTATCCAAAATTTTGAGGTCGAGAGGTCGATTCGTGCCACAGAAGCAACGAGTGCAGCAGCCCGAATCTTCGGCCGCGAGAAATACTTTTTGTCCCACACTGTTTTTGATAGTGTACTTGTTTTGAGTTTCAAATCCGGTGATGACTATAGGGAGAGTTAAAATCGAAACATTTTAGTGTCTAATTTTTCCCCCTCTTCTTTATTTTGAAAAATTGATAATTATAGTACCTTCGAGAACTTCCACTTTTTGTTTTATAAGCAGCTGGTCAAGCGTTGTAAGGTATTCAAGCCCAGGAGGGCAATTAGGTTTTGGAGTCGGTCCAGACATCCAACCACCTTAAGTTTCGCAGAACAAAACGAGTACCTAGTTAGGACGGAATAATAGAGGGGGGGGGGTGAATTACCTGTTCCGAATTGCGGTTGAGTCGTAATCGGTGCCTGTGGAGGGCCGGCACCTCCTGGTGGTGGATAGCCACCTGGAGCCTGTGGTTGGTATTGATAGCCACCTTGCCCGCCAGGGTAGCCGGAAGGAGCCGGTGGGCAGATTTGAACTCCTGGGGGAGGAGGGTAGCCTTGCGGTTGATAGCCCGCACCTTGTGACGAGGGCGGTGGATAACCACCCTGGGACGATGGTGGATAACCACCCTGGGACGATGGTGGATAACCACCCTGGGACGATGGTGGATAACCACCCTGGGACGGAGGCGGATAACCACTCTGGGACGGGGGTGGATACTGTTGAGGCTGAGGCATCGGATACGGTGCGGGCTGAGGATAACCACCTCCTTGATAGTTCTCCATCGGCGGGGCGCTTCCTAAAAAAACCACAAAAATTCGATTAACAAAATATCCAGTTCAAACGTGTTTCGTGCACTGAAAACAAAACTGTTACATGCTATGAAAAGGGGCTAAGACCTGTCATATCGATCGGTACCAACATAAAAACTACGAAGTTTCGAATCAAATTCAATAACAACAAGGAACGAACCAAAAAACAAATGAATCTCAGGAACTTTGTTGCATTCATCGGGTTCTTACACTCACCGTAACCATAGTAAGGATTTAATGGTGGCTGAGGAGGTATTCCGCCAACTGATGGGTAAACTGCAATGCCAGAACATTTCGGAACGTTGAATTGTCAGTACATTTACGTTTCGAGAGCAACTTAAAGAATAAAAGGTGCGAATTTCCCTAAAATGGGTGAACTCTCAGAGATTCAACTGTCGTGGCTTCCCCTGATGAAGGGCCAGGGGCCAATATTGGACCTAATCTCCAGATTTTCTGGTCAAAGAGGGTTGAATAGTAAGTTGTACGGGTGCTCTGGGAGAAATGGGGCGGGATAGTCCCGGTCCCGGAGCGGAAGAATGTGAGACCTGGACAATTGGCAGCACTGAACTTAAGCGCAGTCGTCGAAGGGTCATCACGCAATTTTTGTCTTATCCTAAACCCGTGAACTTGCAGTTTTGCCCTGCGTGGGGGTTGCTTATTCCACTCAACTCAACCACTGGCGGATATAACAAGGAGAGGGCGATTTCCCGAACCACTATTTAAAATTTTTCTTTTCTTAATTTTTCTCACACCCCACTTGGGACTTCAAGTGCACGTCCCAGTACTGCTAAAAGTTAACGATTTTTCCTATTCCTACAGTCATGTTCTGGAAGATTTCATCACTCTCAACACTAACTAAGTATTGGGCAGGGGCGTACCTAGAAATCCTTTCGGAGGGGGCGATTTCGGCAGTCCGGAGCCTACTAAGGCCAAACAAATAATTAGTTTCCCGAGGCTGTGCTTTCCTGAGCGACATTTTAAAATACTAAACAACATTTTCTCAGCAGAATATTAGTTACCTATAAATTGTAGTTTAACGTTGCAAACTTATACATTTTCTGAGTGCTCAGGAAACCCATGTTTGACCGTCGAAACGCAAGTGACCTGGGTGGGAGTGGGGGCCCAGTTCAAGTTTCACGGTCAGTATAGTATAGAGTAAATAGAGAATAATATTTCGTTTTCAGGCTCAATTTAACGGTTTAAGGGGCCAAACAGCGGGATTTTGTGGTTGTTCATCATTTCCATAAAATTCTGCTAAGCACACCGCATTTCATTTCCTCCAGTCTTCTTCATCAAAATATAGTTTTATTTCAGGGAGGACGGGTGGAAAAGAGCTGATCCATAGCAGACTTTTGTACACCTAAATGAAAAGCGGTAGAAAACTGCCGTTTTTGGGAACGTTTCATTCTAAGTCCAAATTTGGTGGATTTCACTTCTTCAAAAATCTTCCGGAAATCAAAGTTCGCGGATTTAGCTCGAACTTCTAAAATCTAATTTCGTGGATTCGGCTCTTCTAAACCCCAATTTCGCGGGATCAGCTCTTTTAAAAATCCAAATTCCGGAGTTTTGGGTCTCCTAAACCCGCTTGAATCCAAATTTCCCTCCCAGGGAACCCAATTTCTATTTCAGGAAACCAGCTATAGCTGCGACAACAAACTAACAGTGTTCCACTCGTTAGTAAAACACAATTTTGGGCTTGCCTCTTTCAAAAATCCAAACTTTGAAGCTTGCCTCGCCGCTCAATGGCTAAATTTCAAGGATTTGAACCATTAATTTGAAGGAATTAAAGAAAACTATTCGTGGGCTCGGGCGGGCCCCACCGGATTCGCTCACTTAAATCGCCAACTTTTAGAGTTAGGGTTCTTGACCCAATTTTCGGTTGCTAAAGGTTGGTTTTTGTGGCCGAAAAATTGGGTTTCTGGGACCCAATTCCAGTTGTTTCATGAAAAATCCGATTTCAGAGTAATTATGTCCATTTTTTGCCGCTCGGCTGCTTTTTAGCGGATCCGTTTGACACTAAGTTCCTATTTGTCCGATTGTGGGTCACATACTATCACCAAAAATTTAGTTATCGACTACATTTTTAAGGATACCTATTGCAATTTTTTCTTTAAACAAATATAAAGTGGGCCGCTTCGAATAAGCGTGGGCAGCTGCCCATCCTTGCCCCCCTTCTGGCGACGCCCATGGCCCTATGTAAATGTAAGGAAAGGGCCCCCAGGAAAAATTGCGTTTCACGCTTCTAGAAAAAGACCGGTTTTAATTTTCACGCAATTTATCGATGAAAAAAATTACAGATAGACCGACGGCCGTGGCATGCCGAGAACCAATTTTTTCAACCTTTCTGTGGTTGTGTAGTGATTCACTACACTTTTTTGTAGACTTAGTAATACACCAACTAGTCATTCATTACACAAAAAAAAACTTAATTTTTTGAGAATTTCTTTCCTAGCCGGGGCTCGGGTCCCTTAGTCATGAGGAAGCAGCCCCCCCTTTAAGTTTTCACTCAAGTTTAAAAATCAAACTTTTTTTAGTGATACTTTTTTAGCCCCCCCCCCCCTTCCTTGAATCGGGGGCCCCTAGGCGGTCGCGTTGCCTGCCCCCCTCTAAAAACGGCCCTGGGTGGGTTGGATGATTACTCATTGTCGGACACAATTTTGAAGGTTTCGGCCTTCCAATAATCGTACCGTTCAACGAGCAATTGTCCAGATAAACAATTAGTGTAGTCAAGAAGCTTAACGAGCTTAAGATAATATCTCACCTGGATAGGGCGGAGGGTATTCAGGCATTCTACCAGACGGGAGAGTTTGACGAAGTGTTCGAGTTGTTATCTAGACTGATACAGAATACTGAATTAGATATGAAAACAGAAACATAAGCCTGAAGCGTCATCGAAAAAAAAAAAAATTAATAAGGTAAATTCACGGTGCCACCAACCCGATTTATGTAAACCACGGACTGACGAAGAACTGTTTTCAACTCAATTTAGGATGATGCGTTTGTTTAAGGTGAAACTTGGAGAGTCGAAGCAATGATGTGTCATCATCGAGCGACCCGCATATTAAAAAAGAGAGAACGAGACAGAGAAAAAAGTTGTTTTTCTTACGTCAAAAAACAGGGTGGTGGCTACTGACAAATAATAATAAAAAAAGCCTGTGCAATGATAACGAATAGCTGTGATTAGGATGTAAGGGGTTGGGGAGGGTCGGATTGGAAGGAAATGAGTCATCCTGGGCGATTTTGAATGACGTTCGCCTGTGAAGGATTATGAGATGTTACTTTTAATGTTTCAACACTTTCAACCCCTAAAGAAACAATATTTTGACAGGGTATTATCGTTGTTTTAATGAGAAGAAGTCGCGACCGCGAGGAATTTAGGAAAGACAAAAACATAAGTGTGAAGTGCTGAGGATCGATGTAGCCATTCATCGATGGAAAACGTCAAGCGTTTTATTGAGTTTCTCCGGATTTCTTGGGATTTTGATTATTACTCGCTTTAGGTTTGAGAATGGCATTTGAGTGAAAAATGTTAACTTCCAGGCGGTTTGGTTGAAAACTTGGGAAAATGTTGCACAATATTTAAAAAGTGTTTAAACAGATCCCAGTAGATCGCTCCTGCTTGTCGATTGGGAGCCCGTCCGCTCCTTCGTCCTTCCTGGTTTTTCAAGAGAGGTCCCCTCTCTCTTCACCGTCACGTCATAAGGCACTCAGTTCCTCTCAGTTGGTTGGTGAAAGATGGCGATAGACGTGGACAGCCGTCGCCCCGTCCTTCGCATTTAGCCGAATTTTCCCTGTTGTTTCCATGCCCTGTTCGCGACTCCCCCCAAAGAAAAATACGATCGTGTGCAGTATGATAGCTAGCAGCGGTACAAAGTCGTATAGTTAGGATAAAAGTGGACCGTCCGAGGGCCTCGTGCGTTCCCCCCCGCCGCGCTAAAAAAAAACGAGAACTACGCCGCACAAATTAAAGGGGGTCGCTCAGCGGAGTATCTGTGGTGGTTCGATAAGTGATTTAGGGCGATTGAAAGTATTTTTCTAAACGAAAATGCGTGAGTTTAAAGTGGTCGTCCTGGGATCGGGCGGGGTCGGAAAAAGCGCGTTGACAGTGCAGTTTGTGTCCGGGTGTTTCATGGAGAAATACGACCCGACCATAGAGGACTTCTACCGCAAGGAGATTGAAGTGGACAACTCGCCCTGTGTACTCGAAATACTCGACACGGCGGGCACAGAACAATTTGCAAGTATGCGCGACCTGTACATTAAAAACGGCCAAGGGTTCGTCGTCGTGTACAGTCTGACGAATCACCAGACGTTCCAGGATATTAAAACGATGAAAGAGCTCATCACCCGAGTCAAAGGCTCTGAACGCGTTCCGATACTCCTCGTCGGCAATAAAGTCGACCTGGAACACCAGCGAGAAGTGCCGACGATCGAGGGCAGCGGCCTCGCCCAACTTTGGGGGTGCCCTTTCGTCGAAGCCAGTGCCAAAAATCGAACAAACGTTAACGAAGTGTTCGCGGAAATTGTCCGCGAGATGAACTTTAGTCCCGAGAAGGAAAAAAAGAGTTACTGCTGTTGCTCGCTCCTGTAGAATTCGGTTGTCTCCTAAAGCAGAAAAGTGAGTTCGTCCCGTTTTCTTTTTGTGTGTGTTTTTTTCGAGCGTAAATGTAAGGAATACACAAATGTTCGTCTAAAACGGAACGTGTCCCCCGCGAATGGACTCGAAAACGGTTGCGTAGTTCCCAAGAAATTGTGTCCATTTGTCAAGCATCCGTACCCGGAGGACCAGCTCAACGTTCGAGCTCGCTGGTCCTTTCTTACAACGCAGAACCCTTTACCCTTATACCCCGTTTTTGTCGTCGTTACGAATGTCGCTTGATTAGAATTTACCAAGACTGAATTTTCATATGCAATTTATATGAGGAGATGAAAAACAAATAATTCCCCCTTCTTTCCAATGTTTCGCATACTTTATTAGATGTTTTCTTTGCAAGTGAATGTATTTTCTATCGCAATTACGTTATAAAGTCTACTTAAATATTTAAATTGAGGAAAAAACATGAAAGTAAACATAGAAAGTCACGCGGGGGGGGGGGGTACCATTCATTTACCAAAAAAATTCGAAAGGTTATTTTTCTAAGCATATTATTTCAAATTAAATGTTCCAATGAGCTATAAATACGAAATTAGTGAGATAAAGAGCATAACAAGCCATAAAATTGATGTAAACACCATCCACCCAATAATTTGTCTGGTGGCCTATTTTTTTCTCATCTGTTCAGTTTTTACTTCAAATGGCCTACATGGACATAAAAAGAGAAATCTGTTTGGCAAGAGGAAGTTCCCCTAAAAAACTATTAGTATTTTGCGTTTATAAAACAAAAAAAAAATCAAATTGAACCCCCCCCCCTTATCCCTGTCCCCTTGTCATGACTGAAAATTCCATGGTGCTAATTTTTTATTACGCTCGAGGAAATGCAAAAACCAATTTCCTCGACTTCCCCCCTCCCTCCTCCAATCATGAATACATGTGGCCTCTTCCGCAGGCTTTCTTTGTCAACCCCCCCCCCCCCACAGCTCTCACAGGCAGCACTTGCCATTGTCTCTTAAAAGTATGTAGTCATCAACCTGTTAAATGGGTAATTCAGGAACAAAAACGAGGAGAAAGTTTTTGGCTAAGCCCATCAATTTTTTTTTTGTCGTAGCACATTCCAGCTGACAGAGAAACTAAAAGATGAAAAAACTTCCTCTTGCGGATTTAGCTATTTTGTTTTGAGAACATTCTTATATTATTTTCAGTCTTTTGTCCTAAATTTTTTAATTATCATCTGTGATAATAGGTAAACAAAAATTTTTTTTTAATATTATTTTAATTGTTATTTTATTTTAAGGCAATTTACACGGTTAATGAACAAAGAACTTGATATAACCGCGTCTTTCTAAAAACAAAGACAAGATTTTGCTTAACCGTGTAAAATCGAACGCCCCAACAAAAAAACAAACGCTTCTTCAACCAAAATTCATGAAAATACTGCCGACTTTTAAACTGCATATCTTTCAGCGGACCATTTTTATTTTTTTGTTTTATTGTCTTCATTTCCGACCAAAGATATCGATTGTGTATTTATTGTTCATTTTATCGCTCCACCATCTTTGAAATAGCGTGTTTTTTTTTCGGTTTATGCCATGACTCATGTGTGCCGCATTAGTCATTAATTGAGGACAAAATCCAAACACAAAAACAATGAAAACATTGTATACTTTTGTACATATTTTAAATAATTTTTGTATGATTATCGCTGTTTTTTTTTGTCTTGAACGTGCCCCAATTTTTTATGCAGAAAAAAAAAGAAATTATTTTGTATATTATGTAAAAAAAAAAGGACCTCTACCTCATTGCCCCTATTTCCCTTTCTTTGTATAAAAGTACATTTCTTCGTAATTCTAATATCATAGATGTCGTTTTTGTTTAGTAAGAAAAAAAAAGAAAAAACGGTGGAAGCCGTTAAAAAAAATAAAATGTGTCCTAAACAAAACATGCACATATTTCAACCATTATTAAAATACAATTAAATAAAAAACGAATATCGCTTATTTTAAAGGGTATACACAAAACGAACGTTGTGTAAAAGATGAAAAAAACAAAACATAATGAAGTATATGAAAAAAACTGTTTTGAAGCTATACTTAAACTGAAAGAGTATTATGTTTTAATACATGGTTTTGTACTACAAGAATTACCGTGTTACTATAAAACACTCCCTCTCATACCCCACCACCAATTTACGAGTTGAGGGATGTATTTTTAATGGCACTTTCTTCGTTTGAACTGGGAATGAAAAAGAATTTTTGGTTAGGAACGGATTATTTTTGTTTTATTAGTTAGAAAGGGTTGTGAGGGGGGGATGTGGTCAAAGTGAAGGGTCGGTAATATTGGTCATCCATTGCGTGATGGGGGGGGGGGTGATGATACTAATGGTTGAAAATGAGGTTGGAGGGAAGGGGAGAGCATTTCACAATTATTTGAAAAAACAACAAATTATTTTGTGGGAACCACTTTGCAAAAAAAAAAAAAAATGCCTTGACACGATCTTGAGTTTGATGATTCTACCGGTGGTGACCCGTTTTCAAATGAAATAATGAACGCACTTCGTCGCTATTATCCACATTGCTTTTTTTGTGTGTGGCTAAACATTAACGAGCTGGTTCTCCTTCAATTTGTAGCCGTCGGACTCGGCGAAACATTTGTAGAAATTTCGTCAATTAAAAGAGAAACGATTTTTGATTGATTCACAAAAACAAATGGACGGTAGACCTGTTCGTTCTATTAAAAAATCGATCTTCCAACCCTGGTATGGTCCTATAAACTGCTGCTGCCGGAAACGCAATTTTTTGAGAACTTAATAACACCCCCGCCCCCTTCAAGAAATCGTCAATTTAGCCCTCGGAGTGTGTTTTCGTCGCACAGGCCAGGAGACGAACATTTGCCTCTATATGACGTAACCAGAAACAGACCATTTTCCTCCCAGAAAGTTTCCGAGTAAATTATTGAGGAGCCGAAAACGCAGTTTTCCGCGACAGATCGTAAAATCGTTATAATGCATTTTTTCGGCCGTGAAAATCGTTTCCTTTTCGCACATTTTTCGTTGTCGTGAATGGGGGTGAGCGGTCAATTGCAGGGGCCGAAAAATAAGATCCGTCTAGGAGGGCAAGGGGAAATTTCTGGTTGTTTGCGCGCGACATAGTGGCGTGGAGTGGAGCCCGATTCCAGCGTGAAATGGTCGGATTTTTCACCGCAGCGGCCAGTTTTGGGCCGATAATTCAGTTTTTGTGAGGTTGTCACTTAGACAGTGATGAATACAATCGTCAACTAGGGCAAGCATTTTTCAACCCCCTCTACTTGTCTAAGAAACTGTTTCAAGCAAGAAAAACGCCAATTTAGCTCTACAATTCGGCTTTTCGGTGGTGAAGCATTTAGTCGGCAAAGAACCAAGGGGCTGCCTTTTGAAGGAGCGATGCAGAGCGGATGACATAGAGAGCCAGAACTGGGTTGGTTCTGTGGGCCGAAACACGGACTGAAGCCGTGCGAACATGCAATTAATTGGTTTTTGCCTTTCCTTTAAACAACAACAAAAAATTGTCTTCCTGCTATTCAAAGTTTTTTGTTGACCCCCTTCACTTCGTCGCATTTGCATTCATTTAAAGGTCTACTTTCAATTCTTTATTGTTATCCTACAAGTTTAATGCCCCCCTCCCCCGTTCTCGTTTATCCCACGCGCCAGATTTAAAAGAAAAAAGTCCTTTATCCTAAAATACCACACGCTCGAGCTTCATAAGACATGCCCTCTTCTTTCACACAAAAAAATAACTATTTTCATGTTACTTTCTATTTGTAAAAGAACAAAAAATCGCGGAAGTGAAAATTAGTAGAATGTTACCAATGAAGACAACCTAGAAAGTCTCTCGTCTAGGTTAAATTTGACTATCTCAAAAAATGCAAACTATCTATGCTTGATGATCTCTTCAACTTATAAGTCCCTGCCGTGTGATTTTCGGTGACTCTTAACGACAGAACTCTATTGGTTTTTGGCGATTATTTGATTATTTTTCCTTGAGTTCGGCTTCCGATTGCATTCCTTTTAAAGTGTTTGTTTATTCGTGCCATTGAAGAGCAATCAGGGGCAGGTATTTATCTCTTAAAAAAATGATAACTTTAGTGTTTGCCCGACCAAAGTTCCAATCACAAGAGGAGCTGATAATGCCAAATGATGGTGTGGGTGTGATACAAGAAGAGGTCAAGTGTCTCCAGGAGCACCCGCTTCCGTTACGTTACTGTGAGGGGGAGGGGCATTGCATACTGGCTTTCGGGAATTTCTCGAATTATCAGATCCTACCAAGTATAGTACTGAGAGAAATTTGCTGTTGAACATGGACTGCAATGCCTTGCGTACATCAAAAATCGTCCCCTTAACAGTTTCTCTAACAGTGACTCTCGCCAGACCCCCTTTCTTTTCTTTGGGTCACCCTGGGGGGCAAGTACGAAGGGGTGTTATAATTTTAACACGGCGTTATCCTATCACAATTAAAATGGTTGTCACGTGGATGGATACCACCCGTGTTATTTCATATAACACCCCTTCGTACTTCAGCCTCAGGTCGAGTGGTGAGCCAGAGGGGCTGTTGAGAGACACGATCGACAGTTAGCCCTGTGGGCTGAAGGACTGTGGGCCGAAAAACACGGGGACTGGGCTGGACTTGGGTGTGATTCATCGAAAGGACTCAGCGCGACTATAAGTTCGAGCATTTATACGCATTGACAATCTTGTTCCTTACTTTTAGGTAATCAATTTGATTACACACAGTTGAACGTGCAATTGGGGTGTTGTTTTTAGCCAATAAACGTAGGATGAAATTCAAACGAATGGGGAAATAAACAAAGGTGGTTTCGTATTTTGCTGCACCAGCAATATTCGCTTCTTTTAAGTAAATGAACGATTATATCTGCTGTTTTGTTATGTAGACTCGTCGAAACCAGACACTTTTTCAGTTCTGTTACCGCGTTAGATCACGAAATTCAATCGGGACATTCCTCACAACAGACATCGTGTTTTTTCCTAACGCCCTCCCCCCTCGCCGTTTTTTTTTTTTTTTTTTTTTTTTTCAATTCCAGAGATTTAAAAGAGAAATTTTCAGGGGAAAATTGTACCTCGGCTTTCTTGTCAATTATTTACCCGAGAAATGATTGAAGGATTCTCTCGTTGAACATGTTTAGTGATGCTTCGGTAGGTCGATTGGTGTGTGGAGGAGAGGCGAGGAGGTGTTACGCTTTCTAGCCATGTGGGTGTGATTAATTTGGTTTAAAAAAAGGTAAAAATTGGAGAGAATTTTTAGAGGACAAGGAGATATTATAACGGGGAAGGAACATTCGGCCGAATTCCATGGCGTAAGCTCTTCCTATAATTTTGGTTGATACAAAAAACTGATTAAGCTTGTTTAAAAACCTAATTTCGAGACTTTGGCCTTTTCAGACAACAATGCCGCAGGAAATTCGCCCTTCCATAACCAAACGCCGTGGATTTGGCTTCTTCAAAACAGAATTTATGCCATTTCAGCCACAATTTCGCGTATTTTCCCTCGTTCAAAAACAAAATATCGAGGCTTTAGCTCTTTCTAAAATCGGTTTCGTAGCTTTGAGTAGTTCGAAAGCTAATTTACCTTTTTCGAAAGTCAAATTTGTGGATTGCTTTTACAAAGACCAGTTAGTCTAAGTTTACACTGTCCGCTTTTGCCCATCCGTTGCGTTGCGTTTGCTTGAAAAAACGGAAGGTAGACCGAAGCCCTGCCGCGCCTCCGCATTCGTCTCCTTCAAATCCCAATGTCAGGCAATTTTGCTTTTTTAAACCAAAATTCCGCGGGATATGCTCTTTCAAAAGCAAAATTTCGTGGGTTTGGCTCTTTCAGGCCCAAATTTATCGGATTTGACTCCTTCAAATCAAAACTTTGGTACTACCAATCAGTGGCGGCGGAAGTGGAGTTCAGGGAGAGCGAATGCTCCCCCAATGGTCTGGTTGGGGGAGCGGTGCTCCTCCTGAATCGAAAAAAATAATGGGTTCCCTTTAAATTCGCTTCTCTAAAAATCATCGATCCAAAACTTAATTATAAGAGAGAATACAACTTACTCTTTTTTCTGGCAGACTTATCCCCTTCGCACATGGGTGGTCTGGGAGTTACTGCGAAGGGGTCAATAGTGTGAAATTTTGTTTTTGATGCAGCGAAACCCTCCAAATTGCGCTTTTTCGGGTGAGCGACACGGTAAACTGGGTTGGTTTTTAATGAGCCAACGCCACGAAATCTAGTTCTTTAGTGGAGCCAGACCCACGAAATTAGTTTTGTGAATGAGCCAGTTCGGCGAATTTTCAGTTATGAAGAAGTGGGAACCTTAAAATTGACTCTTTGTGTGGGCCATACCCAAGAAATAATTTTTTTGCACACTAATCCCCCGGAATAGGTTTTTTAATGGGCCAACCGTGCGAAATTTCCCAGACCCGTGACATAATGAAGACTCATTGAAAAACCCCACGACCTCAACACAGTATAACTCATAATACTGACATTGCCCTTTAACATGAGAGAAATTGGGTTACCGAATCCGCGAAATTTGAACTTCGAAAGAGCCGAACGCACGGAATTGCTTCATGAAGCCCCCAAACATGCGAAATGACCTTTATAACCCGTGAAAATTAATGTATTGCGTGGGACAAACGTATACGAAATTGTTTTTTCGGACAATCCCCGCAAAATTGCGCGTTATGGAGAGTGAATCATGTGAAATTTGTTTTGTTTTGTTTTTTTTTCAAAAACTGCGAAGTTGGTTTTTGTGAATGCCAAGTCTATAAAACTTCACTTTTGAGAGGGTCAAACACTCGAAATTGGCTATGGACGTAGTCTTGGAAAATTGGCTTTTTGGGTAAGCGGAACCAGTGAAATTGGGTGTTGTGACATCTAAATTCACAAAATTTAGGGCGTTGAAAGGGTCAAACCCACAAAATTGGACTTTTATAGTGCCAAATCCCCGAAATGTGGGTTTAAAGCTGATGAAAACCACATGTTCTAGAAATCGGTGTGAACAAAACCACGAAGAAGAGGAAGTTGACTCGGGGATTAACTGTTTCGACTTCCGGGCGGGCTTTTTGGTTGAGCGAAGCCCGCGAAATTGGATTCTGCGATGTCCAAATCAGTAAAATTTTGGCTTTCGTAAGGGTTAACCCCACGAACATTATTTCTCAAAGTGCAAAATCGGAGTTAGCGGTTTAAATAAGTAGTACACAGTGAAAAAGCATTTCGGGGACTCAAAGTGTACCGATAAAGGGGTGAGGGGGACAGATAGTGCCTCCGAGCGCCCTTCGGATCTCGGATGGAGCCCCCGAAAACCTTATAGATGAATTAATGAAGAGTTTTAGGTTGATAAGGAGTGAAAATATCAAGAATATGAAGTCAGCTAGACTCAATTTTTTCCACGAGCACCATACAATCCCTTTCCTACGGAAACATACAAGTAAACACTTTTAAGATTTAGAGAAACCGCTAATTCTTGTCTGAAATTGAGAAATAAAGGCGTTCTTTGGAGGATAAAATTGAGAAATACGGTAATTCGTAGCCAAAATTGAGATAATGCTCTGCAATTTGCGGTTAAGATTGAGATAAAGCGCTAATTCGGGGCTTAAATTTGAGAAAAAGCACGCATAATATAAATATGCGGATAAAAATGAAAAAAAACCAAAAAACAAGCACTGATTCGCGGATGAAATTGAGAACGAACGCTAATTCACGCCTGAAATTGAGAAAAACGCAAATCCCCAGCTTAAATTAAGGTAGAGCGCAACGATTTGCGGATATAAATGTTAAGAAAAAGTGCTAATTGACAGGTTAAGTTGAGAAAACATCAACTCACCGATTCTTGAGGCAACTTGGCGGTTGAAATTGAGATGAACATCATCATGGGTAAGAGTTAGAGTACAAAATTAGTTGAGATAGTTGATAAAAATAGTAATTCGCAGATAGAATTGAGAAAATGCGCCAATTCGACGCTAAATTTTATAAAAAGCGTTCATTAGCTGCACTAATTCACGGATTCTTTGGGAAACTTCGTGGCTTGATTTTTAAAAAAACACTATTTTGTGGCTAAAAGTTTATAAAAAGCGCCGATTCGATAAGAAAAACGCTTATTTAGAAAAAGCGCTAGTATAACTCGCAGTTAAATTGAGAAAATAGTGTTAATCCGGGGATGAAATTGAGAAAAGGAGCTGATTTACGCACAAATTGAAAAAACAAAAACAAAAGCTAAATAAAAAGGGCTCATTTTCACCTACTCTCAACACGATAATTCGTTGAGAGAGGGAGGGGGTAAAATTTCAACTGATCAGATTTTTGCTCCTCCAATGCCGTCTGACTTCCGCCACGCACTCCTATACCAATTATTACTATAAAAAATAAGTTTGTAATTATTTTCCAACTTCCTAGTTCTAGGTTCTATAGATATCTGATTTGCTTTCCCTCACATTTTTGTATATCTTCAATTTCCCTTCTTTTTTATCTGCCCCTCCCCTTTCGCCGTGGGCGGCTGAGCTGACGGGGTGGCGATCGCTCCTAGTGCCCAAGGGGGAGCTTGGGCACGAAGGCTCTCTGTGAAGGATGACGGGGAATCAGCTACAGGGAAAGTTGCGAGTTGTTGGAATGAGCTTTTATACAGCCCTGCTTCACTTGACGGTCATTAATGTACATAGCTACGCAGGACCAGGAGAAGTAAAGTACCGGCGACCTCACCCCATTGAAAGCGAAAGCGCTTACAACGACTGCGAGGCCAGTAGAAAGATGCCGGTTTTCGAGGGCTATAGGATTCGCTCAGGGACTACAAGAGTGGGGAAAATGGTGTTTTGGTTTAATTAGGGGTGGTTTGCACCCACGTCCCCTCGACCGTCATCAGAAACGCTTCATCCTTTCCCCGGGTATATCTAAAGGTCTTGGAGTCGCTAACTTTGGACGAGCATATTTTTTCAATGTTTCCGTCAAGAGGAGCTAATAGTCCAGTCAATCTAAGCATAAAAATGCAAAATAAATGCAATAAATATGGGATTTTGTTTTTTTGCGGGAATGTGTACGGGAGGGTCCCCTGATCATTGTCTAACAAAGTCCCGAGCTGAACCACCTGCCCCAGAGGGAGGGGGGTCGTTCAAAGGTACCTTTTCGTGATTTTTCGCCTATATCTAAAAAACGGTGCGTCTTAGACAAAAACGTTTAGACAAAGAATGTAAGCTCCTTAAATTATCTTCAACTTTTACTCCATGCATTTTTTAAAAAATTCCCAACAGTTTTCGATATATACGACCCTGAAATGTGACCTTTTTCAAAAACATTATTTTAACCTCACGTTTTTTGTCAAACTTTGCATCCTACCTTCTTACCAGTTCAATTTTAGCGTAAAGAATGAATTTAGAAGTTGTTGAGAATTGAATTTGCTTCAAGAATATATGCATAAACGCAAAATTGTCTTTAAGGGGTCGTCGGCTATGAATTTTGTGGTTTCAAAAGGAAGTCTACAAAAATTATTCACAAATTTTAAGTTTTCATCCTCAAACAAAGCTGCGGCGCTTAGCCGCCACGTCACCAGTCGCCATTTCGCTATCGCGGCCCTCATCAGCCCAGGTGAGCCGGGTCTCCTCCCAAACTCGATTTGGCGGAAAGATCGTTGAGTGCAAAGTCCACTCAAAGAAAAATACAGCGATTTCGCCCACTGCACCACTTCCACACACCGTCACGCCTCCATTTCTCTCAAAACTGTAAAATTCGCCCCAAAACCCATGAGATTGAATCGACGGAAAATATTACTTACGTTAGTCTGATTTAAAACCAGTCATGAGCGTTTGGCACTTTCGAAAACAGAATTTCGTTATTTTGACTCTTCCAAACGTCAATTTCGTGAATTTTCGCTCATTCAAAACTAAATTTTGTGGATTCGTCTCGTTCAATTCCCAATTTCACTCGTTCAAAAACCCAATTTACAATTGACAACTCCAACTAGGTAAGAATATCCAAGAAAAAGAATCCAAAAGTTTTCGCCCAAGACGCACTGTTTTTGAGATACAGGCGAAAAACCACAAAAGGGTACCTTTAATCAGCCCCCTCCCCCTGTGTTAGAAGATTCAGCTCGGGACTTTATTAGACATTGATCAGAGGACCCTCTCCTACACATTCCCGCAGAAAAACAAAATCCCATATTTATTTCCGCTCAAAACCTTAGATTGACTGGACTAGAATACTGAATACGATAAATGAAAATCAATAATATTTGAGTATTTAAAAAAGTTAAGGATCCTCAGCCATAGAGTCGCCCTCATCATCTTCCTCGTCGTCAAACGGGAAGGTATTGGTGCAGTGGCGTGGCTTGTTGGAAATCCCTCCCTCCTGCTAAACTAGCCTTGGCGCCCCTTCATCTTACAATCAGCTCAATCTTAGTACTGAATAAGGAGAAGATTTTGACGTTTATTGCTGGAAGTCCTCATCAGAAATTTGCATTAGTTGGAGAAAGTTAAAATTAAAATTAGGTTAATTAAATTATTTTTGAGTTGAAACTTCCATTTTTATTGCACTTTTGTCGCCTAGTCCAACGACAGAGGACTGAGAGAATAGCAGCACTGCGACGTACCCCCAATGTTTAGCTGAGCACTGAGTTAATTTTTCTTTTTTAAAATTATGAATGATATAGTTCATAGCTATATCAGTTAAATAGATAAGTATAGATGGGGGAAAATACCCTGAGCTCAGCGCCCCCGAGGGCTGTGGGGGCTATTTCTACGCCTCTGTATCGATGCAGTCCCCCTGGGAGTTGCTGCTGACCTTGAAGCAGAATACCCCGGCCTTCCTGCAACCACATCTTGATTCGCACTCACCCCCGTGCAGCGGCAGAATATGAAGTTCAGCGCGTGATCTGGTACAGGGGGTGCCGTGGTGGTCACAGGAGCCAGTTATCCCCCTTCCCCTCTCTTACACTCACATTCCCTTGGTGGAAGACTGTTTCCCAACCAAGTATGCAAGGTCTCTTTCCAGAGGCGTATATCTCGAAAACTCCGAGGAATGTTAAAAAATGTATGGAATAAAAGTTATAGGGAACTCAATATGCTTTCATTCTGTACTCGCAAAGAATCGTCTTAGGCACACCAGTTTTGAGATACAGGCGAAAAACCTCGAAAGGTGGCTTTGAACGCTCCCCCTTCATTGGGGGAGGGCGTTCAGCTCGGGACTTTATTAGACATTGATCAGGGGACCCCTCCTTCACATTCCTGCAAAAAAACAAAATCCCATATTTATTTCAGCTCCAAAGCTTAGATTGACTGGACTATAATGGGAAATATGATTTTCGTTAAAAAATGGTTTCAACTGTCAAATCAAATGCTCCACGATCTGATGAAATTAATTTTAATTTCACAATAAGTTAATTTTTACGACCTGCTCCACCATTAGACTTGAATAAATATTTGATAAACTGTTTTTCGTCGACGATTTTTCCTAACCAACGAAAAATCACAAATAAATTTTTCGTTCGATCGCGGTACATAATTTATAAGAGAGTATCAAAGCCCTGAGCGTCTCCGATATTTACCGAATAAATTATTTGGTTTCCCACTGACCCTTATTCACCCGATTAATTATGAATTATCGGGCCGTAATACAAGCTATCAGTTATGCAATGAATAGCTAATTAGGCGCGTCGAAGCCCCCCCCCTCCTGCCTTATTTCGGTTGGGAAAGTTTTTTGGAATAAAAATCATTGATTTTTGTGCGTTCAATACGCACCAATCAGTAAGAGACAGGCAGTCGTCGACGTGCGGCGTTATTACTGAGATTTTTACAATTTTTTGACTTCAAATGCCTACCTTTATGCATAATTCTAGCACTATTAACTGATAAACGTGTAAACAACCATGACCTCCTAACTCGAGACTCAGAAATTAACTTGGAATGTTAGCCTTCGGAAAAGAAAAATGTTTGGCAAGCAATTGTGTCTGATGAGTTCCCAACGGACATGCCAAACAACCAGGATTGGACGGAAGTGTGATGGTGGAGTGGTGGTGGGGGGTTATGGGGAATGAGAGAAGGATGCCTTTTGTAACAATAACTCCCCCTCCCCCCACACACTCTTCAAGCCAAGCCATCACATCATCCTTTCTTTATGAGATGGCTTAGAGGTCCTTGGAAGGTCACAAGGCATTCGGGGCGTCTACATTAACGGGGTGTTTCATTATACTTTCGTTCCGATTTCCTCTTGAGACGGTATAATTCTACGACCGTTGTGGTGTGTGGGGGGTTGTGGGGGGGGGGAGGCCTGCTTACGAGAGTACCCTCGAATGCGATCTTGAAGTATTGCACTCGCGCGATAAGGTCTT
Organism: Corythucha ciliata; assembly: GCA_038030265.1. NCBI lineage: Eukaryota > Metazoa > Arthropoda > Insecta > Hemiptera > Tingidae > Corythucha > Corythucha ciliata. The sequence goes on from CM075943.1 coordinate 52,056,582, forward strand.
GCGGTATGTTGAACTAGTGTGGTTTGAAGGAAAAGGAAGTATGTGGTGCGGGGGCGAGGGTGGGGTAAAAGTATTTGACCGCACGAAAGAAAAGAGAAGTATGAAAAGAAGGCCTTTTCAGCTGAGCAGGGATTAAAACTTTCATGAAGCCGGTCTATTGTACCATTTATTTCGGTTTTAATTACTTTCGTTCAATAGTGTAAGGATGTGCTATAAACTCAATGCGGCGATGTTTAATCATTAAAACTCATTACAAAAAAAAACCATTATGTAATTTGAATTGAGAAAAACTGTCGGTAGCTTTCTAGTGGCTTTAACGTAACAAATTATTCCGGTTTTAGTCGAACCAACTAGAGAAATTACAGTAGCAGCTGAAAAATCCTCGTATGAATCGCCGTCTAATTGCAGTGACAAATTCAAGGGATTTCTGCTGACAGTTTTAAATTGGCTGTTTCTGGGTCCGACGTGGCGACCTTCCTCCAAAATAGTAGATCTCACGAAGAGGGCGTAGCTTAAAAACCACACATTTCTATACATTGCCGATTGCTGGAAACGATGGCTCATTACTGTGGACTCGACAATCATTCACACTTGCATTGTCAAAAACGAGGGAAATGTGGGCAATCTAAATCGTTTCTTAATTGTCTCTTTGTTTCAGAAATCATTATCGAGTCACGGACGACTTTTTTTTTCTTTTTTTGTAGTCCCCACGCTCCCTCGCTGTTAACAGCTAGGAGGCTACGAGTATAACAAATGTTTCAAGTTTGAATGTCGATCACAAAAAAAGAAGAGGAGTCTATCGAATTGTGGATATCTTGTTATTTTAATACCAAAAGGAGAAGATAAGGGGAAATAATAAGTTTCGATTGAGGTCGAGGATACCCCCCCCCCCCCCGATAGAAAATATAAAAACCCGTCGAGACTCATGAACAATAAATTGCAAGTTCGCCACATCTCACTGGAAATTAAAAAAAAAAAAAAAAAAAAATCTCTTTGTCCTCAATTATTTAACCCAATAGTTTAGGTACTTTCTCAGTTTTAAGTTTGAGTAGTTCGTAGGGGCTCGGCCTAGGGCTCCTGGTTAAAGCTCTTAAAAAATTTACGAGGTTTTATGCAGGCCGAGACCTATGAACTTCTAAATAGGCCAGGTTTTTAGATGCGTTAAAAAATAAAAACCCGAAATATTACCGCTGCGAGGAAGAGAAAGAGGGGGGGGGGCAACACATGCGTCTATACTTTAAATGCCATAGTGTGGATAAAACGAAGAGGATTCATGCCTGTATTCTTCTTAAAAAGAGAGGGCGACGAGAGAGAATTCATACCTCGCCTTATTCGTTTCATAAAGGAGGAAGGAAAAAAGTCGAGAAATGAGAGAAGTTGTTAGCTAAACGCCTGTTATTAAAACGAGTTTGACGCTCTGGCATCCTGTGGGGACAAAGTTTGTTCGACTTAGATACACTGAGAAAAAAATCGAGGGTTTACCAGGCGTTTTTTAGCAGTCCTGATTCTGCACGGAGTTGCAAGATAGTCCAGCTTGTACTAATTTAGCCGAACGGTTTTACTCTTCAAAAAATGCAGAAACCTGTTTTAGGAGGGTGCAAAACTTCTAAGAAATTGTACTGCAAAAACAAAGTGGGATAGTGCACGGAGTTGCAAGATAGTCAACTCTGCTAAAAAATGGTTCTACTAAATCACTGTACCTACTCTTCTGTAGAGAGAGTGAGGTACACTGCTAAAATAGTTTGAAAGCTTCGTTAAAACAGAAGATGCTACTATTCGAAAACAGCTCTTGCATTCTACTAAAAAATCAGGATGCATCTGCTGAAAAAACAGAATTGAGTCTGCTAAAAATGCAGGCTCGTTTCTGCTGAAAATTGATGAATTTCAGCAAATACCATTCTGAAAAAACAGAATGGTATCTGCTAAAAAAGCAGAATGGTGTCTGCTGAAAGAACCGAATTGGGTCTGCAAAAAGATTTGTGACAGAAGTCCTTGAATTACCGGCAAAGCAGTCCATTCTCAGCTATAAATGCAGGGCGTGAACTGCGAAAAAAGGACTGTTCGAATTTAGCACGACCTGTTAAATAATTTTTAGCCACCCCTATACTTCTACTTTTACAGTGCTTCTTGTACCACAAAGCAGCCCTATTTGCACTAAAATAGTAGCCATGAAACTGCATCCACCTATGCAGATGAAAAAAAAAAAAAAAAAAAAAGTATTGTACAAGGATATTAAGTAGCGCAAATTTGACTGTTTTATAACAAGAACACTCAGCAAAAGTAAAAGCATCGCTCATTGGCTGCAACAGTTTCATAACCGAACAGCTCTTGCATTCTACTAAAAAATCAGGATGCGTCTGCTGAAAAAACAGAATTGAGTCTAGATGGATGTAATGAATAAATCTGTCACCGGTATTTTAATTAATAAATTAATTAGAGTGATATTATCCGGACGACGATGGAAGGGCATAGCCCAACACGATTCGAGTTTCGAGAAAAAATGGCTCCCCGGTGGGATCTGAACCCGCAACCTCTGGATTACCAGTCCAGCACGCTGCCATTTGCGCCACGGAGACGCCTATATGAGAGTCGTACTCCGAGGGATAAGCTAAGCCGAACCCCACCCAGGTCCGCCTAGAGTTTCGAGAAACAATGGACCTGGGTGGGGTTCGGCTTAGCTTATCCCTCGGAGTACGACTCTCATAGGCGTCTCCGTGGCGCAAATGGCAGCGTGCTGGGCTGGTAATCCAGAGGTTGCGGGTTCAGATCCCACCGGGGAGCCATTTTTTCTCGAAACTCGAATCGTGTTGGGCTATGCCCTTCCATCGTCGTCCGGATAATATCAGTCTAATTAATTTATTAATTAAAATACCGGTGCCAGATTTATTCATTATATCCATCTATTAACATCTAGATAAGATAAAATTCGGCGTGGTTTACCGATCAGGAGAAGCGCCTAGAGTTTCGAGAAACAATGGACCTGGGTGGGGTTCGGCTTAGCTTATCCCTCGGAGTACGACTCTCATAGGCGTCTCCGTGGCGCAAATGGCAGCGTGCTGGACTGGTAATCCAGAGGTTGCGGGTTCAAATCCCACCGGGGAGCCATTTTTTCTCGAAACTCGAATCGTGTTGGGCTATGCCCTTCCATCGTCGTCCGGATAATATCAGTCTAATTAATTTATTAATTAAGAATTGAGTCTGCTAAAAATGCAGGCTCGTTTCTGCTGAAAATTGATGAATTTCAGCATTTCAGCAAATACCATTCTGAAAAAACAGAAAAATTACTTTAAAAATTACTAAAAAATTACTTAAAAAGGGCATTCGATTAATAATTATGCATCAAAATGGCCACGAGACTAGTCAAGAATTTTTGATTGTTCCATACTTTAATTTTATTCATTTATTGAAATGTGTATCCATCAGCTCTCGAAAAGCAAGCTTGAGGAGAGAGGTGTAGTTGATCACAAAACTTTTCGTCAATTGAGGAATTTGTAAATTTTTGGTGCCTCAGATCTGAAAAATGAGCATGTATAATTATTTTCAATAAATTAATTTTCAACAAACTCATTAAAATGAGCCAGAAGAGCCTTAATAACGTGTAAACGTCTTTCTTTAGCAAGAGTTGCGAGATTGAGTGGTTGTACTTCGATCAAAATGGTCCTTTTCACCCAATATTTGAGAATATAAACAAGTATATGAAGAATAGTTCTGAATACCCACAGAAATAAACAAATTAATAAATAAGTGAATAAATAAATAAACAAATAATGATATGAATTATTGGCAACATATTTTAATACAACGAAATATGTTTACCCACACTAAACGCAAATACAGACATTCGTATAAAAGATAAGTGCACAGGTATAATATAGCACACAAATGACACAAATTAACAGGCATGAAGACAACAAAAAATGTTATTATACAACGATATTTATTTACATACATCACACATCATACACAGTAAAAATTCAAAGAAAAGCAAAGTACACAGGTATAATATAACGCACAAATGTACAAAGCTAACAGGCTTTGAAAGCAACCAAAATAGGCTTCCAAAAAATGGCTAATTAAAGGTTTTGTTACGCTGTATTCAAAAATAAGGCTCAACGAATATTCACTTTCGAAGTTGGTTTACATCAACCCGTTGCAACACAAGGTTGCAACAAGCCTTTATGTCTCCAAGGTACTGTGTAAGGGCATAATGTATGATTTTACAAGCGAGTTTATTTATATCTGTCGTACAGTAGATAGGAGTGAGAATTTCTTTGCGTGAATATTTTCTTTTACAACAATTTATTCTTCTATTTTGGCAGGGTACTCGAAACCCACCACCGGGTAGCAGATTAACTTGTTTTTGCGTGGATTCAGTGCTGCTGAAAACGTTAAACCACCTGGTTTTTAAGAGTCCCAGTCGACGTTTTTTTTTTAGATTTCACAGTACCCTGCAATGAGCAGTGTATCTGTAATACTGCTAGTACGGCCATACGGCTAGTTTGAGAGGGCGAAAAGCATGGAAACTGCCAGTTAAGGAGTAATAGACAGGCGAAAACATAACAGCATGCACGTGACAGCAGTCCTGACACTTCAGGGCGGCTTATAGCCGTATCTTCTAGCTTTAGCAGTAAAATGGCTTTTGCAGTCCTTTTTCGCAGTCCCATTTTCTCAGTGTAGAACATCGCAAAATGCAGATGGTATCAGTCAATTTTAGCCTTAAACTACGTATAACTAATTTTATCAACCAAAAATTTGCAATTCCAAGAAACTGAATACAGGGCACTTTTACTTCCTAAACAAATGCATTTGATCGTCGATCCATGACTGACGACCGAAACATGACATTTTGCGCCCAAAACCCATAAAAAAAAACACGGTCTTTTCATGACAACATTGTCGAGTTGGAAATTGACAGTAAAGCTTGATTTAAAGATTGCACGAGAATGAAGTGACTTTGAGGCATGAATCTGTCAAATGTCCATATCCAAAAAGAGGTGCCCGCATCCCATGAGGGCCCCATACGCGGTACCACGGCTTATCCCAGAGATTATAATCGATTCTACCCAGTTTTCTTATGTTCCTCCCGTCGTGATCGACGATTCGAATTCTAATTAATACTTTATAAATAACAATCGCTGCCGTTCGCCCACTCATCCTCTTTTTTGGGAGCCGTTTAATTAAAAATATACGCCATACTCAACTGCAAACCGAACCCCGAACAGGAGGATTTTTCAAGGCACTCGTCATCCAAATTATTTCCAGCTTTAAATCGAACCATTGAGAGAGCCTCGTCGTTGCTGTGTGACTGGTAGATGGTGGTGGTTTGGTGGGAGGGGGGTGATTCGATTGTTCAGGAAATGGCGTTACGGCTATTTCCTCTGAAACGCTCTCGACTTTATACGATTTAATTAATTTCTCTTCACGTTCTCCTAGATAGTTCCCGGAACGAATGATGCACTGTTTTGTCAATTCTTCATAATATCCAGTTCCTCTTATTTATGAGGGCATTGACGGGGCGGGGGAGGTCGTACGAAGTAGCACTATCCCCCTTTTTTGCATGTTCCACAGTCCACACATCCCCACCCGATCGATGATTTTGAATCCTTTTGGTCTGCCTCAAGGAACAATACACATATGGCGAGGGGGGTTGTGGAGGATATTTTCCGCGTCCGATCTTGTTTACCTTGAAAACCCGAAACAATGTTAATCAATCGTTAACGCCTTCGACAACCGTGTTTTGTGACGTCTTCTTGTTGCCTTTGAACAGCGTTTTGCATCCTTTTGAGACTGCTTATAGTGACTCGGACTCGGGTGTAAAAAAAAAAAAAAAGAAGAAAAAAAAAAAATCTCCAGAGAGACCTGCAGAAGTAATTTTCACGATCGGTAATTATAGCGCCTGTTGCAAATTCACGTCAACTCGATGGAAAGGGTGAACCGGTTGGGTCTGTTTCGAAAGAAATTTCAATGAAAATCATTCATGAAAAGAACTCCCCATCAGGGTCGCTTCTTCCTTTGATAAACCATGAAATTCACGGCGTCGATGAAATAGGAAATTATATAGGTACGTTCTCGACTCCAAATATGTGACCATTTAACCTTCCACGCATTGGATCCCAAGGTGAATAGAAATTTCAAGGGCGTTGGCACTATTCAGGTCAGCAAGTTTTAAATCAGCCTAGTCTAAATTAATTTTCTTTATTCGCGTCATTTAAAGAGTTTTCGCTGCCTTTGTCACAGTAACAGGCGCAGTAACATGCCGCGTCCCTGCAGTAGCAGGCACAGTCACACTTGGCCGGTGAGCAAGCCGGAAAAGTCCAGAAAGCGACCCCTTTTCTTTCCAGTTCCATCAAATCGCCGTGTTTAACCGTAAACGGGTCTAGTTGAACTTTTAAAAAAGCTTCGTATTTACCGCCTGGTTCGAGTAGAACTTTATTCAAACATTCGCCGACGCCTATCGTCAAATAACGCTCGTAGTCGCACAAAGTCTTCGGCCCCTTTTTTGCTATGTCCCAGGGATTTGAAATCGTCGAGCAGGTCATATTGGTTTTCACTAGGCGAACGACGCGTTTTTCACTCGGTTCCACGAGAAACAATGACGTTGGCGTGCCGCAGTATAGTCTGTCTGTTCTTTCGGTGACCCTTACAGTCATGTTTGTATCCTTGGTGAACACGCGCAGGTAGTCCGGCGCTTCGAGCTTTCTGTCGTTGAACATACACCCGCCCAGTCCAAGGACGTGAGCGCTACTTGTGTCGCTCACTTTTAGATTGGTGTAACTGCAAAAATGAAAATTCAAACTTTCGGCTTCGCCGGTGTTGACAATTTGATAGCACGCGTGAAGCTCAACTTCTCGCAGAGTAAAAGTGACTGACAGTCGAAACTGATAATTCCACATTGATCTCGTCCAATCGTTGTCTGTAAGTGTAAATCGAGCCGTGACGTCGCCATTGTTGAGAATTCGAGGCTCCTGTTCAACGGACCACTCGGCAATTGCAGCGAATCCAAAACTTGGTCCGAATGGACAGTTGCAGAAGTGTGGAAAAGCGATGGATAGCCCTCCGCGTATGGGCGATTTATTGTCGTAATAGGTCCGTTTGTTCGTGTAGAGCTGTTCGACGTTCAATACTCGCCATGAGGTGACCGCTGCTCCAAAAAGGTTGACCGTGCACATCGTGTATTTTCCTCGATCGAGCACGACTATTTTTGGTCTTGATATACCCCCATTCATGTCCACGATGAGGTACGCTCAACATCGGCAACAAAATCGTCGAATTTTTGTGTCTGGATAAGATGCCACCTTTCGCCGTTGGTAACGGAGTAACCATAGTAACATTGCTGCCCAGCTTCATATTTATTTAAACGTCAAACTGATCATCTAGATCTGATCATTTCAAAACCCCGGAAAAAGTGCTGAAATTTTATTTTCGAGATTTTTAAAGCCTTGGAAGAATGGACACGCCCACCGACGTAGTTCAACGAAAGATTTTATTTTGATCCATAACAGTGTTATGTCAGCATCACCCCATTACCACTCTAAACTCAGGGGGGGGGGGGGAGAGAAAGAGGCTGTAAGTTCTAAGAAGTCAATTAAATTAGAATAATCCAATTTACAATTCTTCTGTCTTCTGCGGTTTTTTTTTTCTGTCGCCGAGTCTTTCGCCCTCTTCTCTCTCTCACACTCACACATTCGCTTAATAAAAGCACAGTTGTCGCTAATTGATTCAAAGAAATGCGCGCGTGGGTTGTGGACAGCCTTGCACACTTGACCAACTTTAAAACATCATATCTTCACTATAACGCCCGAGAAACAAAACAAAAATAACGCTCGGGTTGGTCGACACGAGGAGATTTCGATATTGGAAAATGTTTGCGGACCACTCCTATATTTGAGGTGTTGCTGGGACCCCAGGGAGGGGGGAGAATGAAAAGTGCTGTGTTTATTTTCGTTTCTAAAATTGGTGTATTTACCAGGGTTGAATGCGTCGGAAAGCTTGTAACGTTACAGCGTACGGCAAGGGGTGACTGGGGGGTGGCGAGGTGCTACCACTTTTCATGGAAGCCTATAACGCTCCTCGATGAATTATGGAGGAGTAGTGAAACATTGCGCAAAACTCCCTTGTGCCCGATGTTTCTAAAAACCAGGTACAACAATTTCATTATAGTCGGTTGTTCAATGTTCGGCTAACTTTTTCTTTTTTCTATATCCGTCTCTCTTCTACAATAAAATCAACGTGAGATTCTTTTTCCTTCCAGACCTTGAGAATTCTTTTGAATCTTTCACAATTTTTCGCAACAATTTTTTTTTTTTTAAACCAAGTGACGGGCACAACCACAGTAAATGCAATGATGCACAGAATTATGCTTTGTTTAAAAGGGAAATGTCTGCTGTATGTCTATATATGCCTTTGATGGAAAAAAGGTCACGAATCTCTGACAGAATAAATTCACTGCACCCCCTTCCCTTGAGCACCTTATTCCATAATCGCATTTTTCTTCCACACTGCAGTGAAAAGGCACGCCGGACCGTAAAGGAATAGGCTCAAGAGGCACAAGGAAGCGCGTCCTTGGTTGTGCTCGCTCGAGTTTTCCTTCCATCTTTGTCATCCCTCGTGGCCAGACTTAGTCCCCGGCCGTTTAAAATATAATGAGAAAGAGACATATGGGGCGAATGAGCCACTTCGGCGGGTGACTTTTTAATTGGTCCAAGTCAGGACACCCCTCCACCACCCTTTCACCTCTATCGTCTTCTCAAGAGCCAGATGCATTTTTGCTTGTTAAGTTCAAGGAGAAACTTGATAGCTTCGTTGGAAGAAGGGAGAGGGGATTTCCTTTACAGATTTAACAGAGTTTTCAGTGATTTTAAAGCTCTTTAGGAAATGGATCAATAACAGGAAATATTTACTAAAGGGACTTCATTACCTGGTAATGGATAATCAGGTTTTAGTGCTCAAGTTACCGACGTCATTATTGTAACATCCCCTTCCCGTTCCGCTCAGGTACTGAAAAACGCCTTAATTTCAGTCGCTGCTAAATAACGACGCGTCTGGGGCGATCATGCATCACAAAGTGACAAATTTTCGAACACATACGGGGCAACGCGATACCCAAGTCGTGCTCTCATCCAAAAAGTTCTGTATAAATATTGAAAGGAAAAGGTTAAAAACTGCTCCCTTCCTGTCTGTCCATCCAACGCCCATTTGAAGCTTGAAATGACACCTGCCATTGAGCTGGAAGAATTTACTGTTGACAGGTACATGACCGGTGAATTTCGGCGAGCTGCCATTCAATGTAATTTTTTTTTTTTTTTTCACCGATCTACCGATGTCAATGGACAAAAAGGAATAACAATCCTCGCAGACGATTTATATTCATCGGCGAGCATTGTATTGGGAAGGTCGCTGTATTAAGCCTTCTCCATTGTTCATTTCTTTTTTTTTCGAAGAACAAAAGAGACAGACGACTTTCATTAACTCGGCCCCTCGGCCTAGAATATGTATTTCTGGATTATGAACTTGCGCCGCGCAACGGTTGCGCGTCCACATTAAAAACCGTTAAATGTTGAAAAGGCAATGTCCTCATCAAAGGCTTTGGTAAAGTTCAGCTTATAAGGAATAGAAATGGAACAATGAGGCAGTATTGAACCACAGTTTGAACTGCGTGATGAAGAAAAATAAGGAGGGGGAATGGTGAGAGGGAAAGCTCAATGGATGTACCTAAAACTCGGAAAACCCAGTGTTTCCGCGGTAGCTAAAAAGTCGCGGGTCCACGAGACTGGCCGTCGCGAGACTTCGAACCCAACGTGTTCAACCTGTTGCGGAGCAACATCCAGCAGCGGATGCCCCAAAAGGAAGCCGTTCTCTTTTGCACCCGCTCTTTTGGACTTCTCGAACAGGAAGGATGACGTGGCTATCGTATAACTTGGTCCGATTGCTCCGACCTTCCATCCGACAACAATTCGAATTTCGCCAATTTTGCTTAAATTGAAAATTAAGACCCTAAACTAGCAGTTTCGTATAAATTGAGGCCCAAAACTGTCCATTTCGTGGGTGACTTCACTGATATTTAGCTTCAATTGGCGCAGATAATTTTGCGATTGTTCTCTTTGATGGGCACTCTCGCGGCCGGTAGGACCGGGATCCGCGGACACTGAAAAAAAGGCTCTGAATCTTGCAATTTCGCAAATATTTGACTCCAAAATTTTGCAATTTTTTTGCCTCGCATATTAGTCTTGTCAGCCTATATGATGCCGTCGTGGCTGGGCTAGCCCGGGGTCTGAGCCCACGGAAAACCATTACATACTTTGCAATTTTTTGGAAATTGAGACCCGTAACTTGCAATATTGTGCTAAAATTAAGACCCGAAACTTGCATTTTCACAAGTGTTAAGACCGTAAACGTTCAATTTTGCGGACAACGATCCAATAAACTTCCAATTTTGATGCGACTGGTGTTGGGGACGGCCCAGGCCAGGGACAACGCCCACTGAGAAAATGCTCCTGAAACTTGCTATTTCGTGAATATTCAGCCAAGAAACAGCCAATTTCGCGGATATGTAGCTTCAAAATGTTGGAATTTTTCGGCAGTTCGTCAGACTCTCGGCGCTGTTCAGGCTGCCTGTAGCCCGGTTTCGCACCCAACCTTCCTAAATTTCGCGAAAAAACGGAAACTAGCAACTTCGTATAGCTATTTAGACCGTAAACTATCAATTCCACGATTCGCAAAAGGCTTGCCCGGGACTCCACGGCCGCTAAAACGAAAAAAAGGCTCGTAACGTTCAATTTTGCTTAAATTAAGACGTGAAACTCGGAATTTCACGAATATTCAGCCGGGAGGGTCGCGGATATTCAGACAGAAAAAAGTGCTATCAGACTTTTGGCGCTGTCATGGACCGGCGTCCACGACCACTTCAAAAGAAATACCCGAAAAATAAACTTCGCGAACATGAAGACTAAAAACTTGTAGTTTCGTGAAAATAACTAGTGATTTCGCGAATATTGAGACACGACACTCGCAATTTGACTGGAAATGAAATATGAAACTCCCAATACACGAATACTCAGCCAGGAAACTTCCAATGCCGCGTATGTTTGCCTCTAAAATGTTTCAATTTTGCGGCTTTTCGTAAGCCTTTGGCCACTGTGCGGCTTTCCCGGGTTGTTCGATCACTAATTTAAAAAAAAAAAACTCTAAACGTGCAATTTCGCGGAAATAAATACCAGAAACTGGCAATTTCGCGAAAATAAATGAAACTAGCGAAATTACAAATATTACAAATATTTGCAAATGATGTAATTTTGCAGCTATTTCTCTCAATTTTATCTGTGAATGAGCGTTTGTCCTCAATTTTAGCTGTGCATTAGCGCTCTTTAAAAATTCTGTCCTTGAATTAGCAGTCGTGGACTTGACCCACGAACGGCACATTACCACTTCCTCACAATTTCAGCGGCGACCCAGCGATTTTTTTCTTTTTTAAATTAAGATTAAGCGCTTTTTCACTACGTTAGGAATGAAGTTGCTACCAGAAACCACGTATGTGCGATTTCTCAATTTTAGCTCATGCGAATGAGCACTTTTCTTCGGTTTTATAGCTGCAAATTAGCGTTCTTACTTAATATTAGTTGTAAACGAGCGATTTATTTCCATTTTAGCGTTAAATAAGCCATTTGTTTCCATTTCGGCTGCTAATTTACACTTAGACCCAATGCTAGCCAAGAATTGGTTTTCATAGTGGAATGGGATGAAACTGAGTGCCGTCACCGTGTTTCATGACGCGAGAAATTTGGAAATTGAAGCGGATTTTCAATCAATGCTGGTTGATGGGGTTTCTCAATGTGATGCCGGCGTTTCTAGCCACATCTAGGCATTATCTCGCTCTGGTTGTAGCTGAGGACAGCCTGCAAACACTCAATTCTTCGGTAGTGTTTTTGAGTGTCTTATTCTCTTCTATAGTATAGAAAAACTTGAGGGTTCCTTCTTGAAATGGCGTCACCTAGGTACGACCTTTAGTGCCTGATAATATAATGTCACCTTTTTAGTACACTGCGTATAAGGCTACCAATTTTCATTCTTTCTCCTGTCCATCATTTTGCTCACATTTGCCGCTTTTGCGCGTAATCCCAGACGGTGGATCAGTCTTTTTGAGAGTGGCATTGAATCACAACGAATTTTCTTATCTTAGTAATCTCCTTCCATGCCACACCTATACGATCAACCCCCACCCCACCATTTAGACCCGGCGTTATTGGTTTTTTTTTTCTAGGTGACCGATGAATCATTCTCTCTTGAGCTTGCCCTACCTTTCATCTTCTACACCATAAAAATTAGTGTACGTCGCTGTAACGACCTCCCAACCCAATCGACCGACCTTGACCCCTCGCCTCTCTACTTTTCCACCCCAACAAGGAAGAAAGAAAGGCACAAGCCTGTCGAAGACTGCGACGACGACGACGACGACGACCTGTGGGCACTTGCACCTCCGCAGTCTCTTTTGTACCTCTCCAGCCTTCAAACATTGCTCTCTTTTCTTCACTTTCCTCTCTTAAAATGCCCCAACGGCCTCGCTGACAAACTGCGGTTATTAGACCGTAGAATGTGTTATCTAGCGCTTGAGCTGTTCCGTTAAAATAAGAATAACGCGTAAAGAGATGAGGAGGGGGAAGGAAAGGTGTACATATAACCGTACACACATTTCCTTGATTTAAATGATTGGTGCAATACTTTTACAACCGCATGATGGATTCCAATTTCAATAAACAAACGATGTTTCTGGGTGTACCTCCCCCCCCCCTCATGACCAACTAAATTTTAACAGTTCTTCTTTCCAGTTACTATTTTTGCTAGTGTTCTCTCAAGCGAACGTGTCTCCTCATGAAGCAACTTCTTTAAAAGGTGCCATCGAGCGAGAGTGTGTGGGCTGTGAGCTTCGTCGTCTGAAACAAAAATAGAGGAGTGTGGGGTGGGGTCGTAATATTAACAATAAAATATTCAAAATGAAGAAACGAGAAGAATTAGATTTTAGACGGTAAAGAGCGCTGTGTATATTTCACTGTGCGGTTTATAAAACGTCCGCTCCAAGGTCTTTCTTCTCTGCAGACTTGGTTTTGCACGGGTGAGGAAAACGCGTAGGATGGTAGACTGGGGCAAGAAGTCAGTGAGAGGTAGACAGAAAAATGTTTGTTTATAAAACGGAAAAGTTGAAACTTACGCATTTTTAGGTCTAATTATACATTTCTGTACAGCTAGGCTACGTCAAATTAAATGTTGACGCAACGAAGTGTTAATGCCCCGACCCTCTTGATGCTTTCAGCTCAGCTAAATATTTGACTTCATTACCGAGGTGAAAACGAAGAAACCCACCGGTATTTTAATTTTCCTAAGTAAACGCCCCAATTATTGCACCAACTAGACTAGAGCGTGAAGGCAAGCGTCAGGAATCGATTCTCTGTACGCGTGTGAGGAAGTGTACAAGTTAGCAAACGATGCGACGTGTGTGATCCGGAACAAAAGCGCTACGCTCGCCATCGTCGTCAACAAATTGAAACAAATACTCCTCATTTTATGACAATTTACCGCATTTGTAGCCTTGGATATCGAACGAGCTGGCTCCTTCATTTCCTAATTGCTCATGGAAACTACGGGAAGGATTTTGCCAATTAACGTTAACGCGTTTGATCTTGATAATCGTCCTCTTAATAGAGAGCAAATATAGAGCTCGTTGGAAAATGGATAAACGTTTCCATGAGTCAAGTGATGGTGGAGGGGGGACACAGTGAAATTGCCAATCATTGAGCAAATCTTCCGAGTATAGACGCCCAACGTGTAATTCAGTTTTCAGACGGGAAGACGTCAGCTTGCTCGCGGGTACTCATAAATAAATGAAGGGGGAAGGATATAGGCAAGAAGGACATGTGTCGTATTTTGCCTCGTTTTTAATTAAATCCTTTACAACTGAAACAGGATTACTGAACGTGATCTTGAATCGTTTTTCTTTTTTTTTTTTGGATCCGTGTTTTTTCCTCAAAAGCATAAATTGCCTATATCACGTTTAATTAAAGATTGTCCTTTTGATCAAAGCTTATTGTCGGCAAGGGGTGAGGGGAGGGCAGTACTCTGTAACAAAAAATAAGGGTTGGCACAGTTCATATAGGCTCGGTGGAGCGGATATTGAAATTTTGATCTTCTTTTTGTCTAATCTAATGAAGTAATGAGATACTTTTTTCCTACTGGCATCCAGAATAACGCGTTAATGCTTCTTTTGTAACCAAGAAGTAATCATCGAACCATCCACCCATTTTTACATGGACGCCTCCGCCCCCTCCACCCCCTCTAATGCATCCCCCGGGATGCATTAGCGTAAATTTGTCTTCGTTCCACTCTCAGATAAATTCAACGAGCTAATTCTCGGCACTGTATAATGTTTTCGCGCAGTTGGGCTCCTTGGAAGTTGGAAAGGTAAACTTTTTTCTCTTTTTATTTCGCTTCTTGTCTTTCCTTTGGCAATGCACGTAGAACTTGGGTCGTTTCACAAACACAACTTAAATAAAAAGTAGATGGAGAAAAGGAAGCAACTGCCATCACTTAAAATGACCCGCAATTGAAAAGTTTCTCTCGAAACGTCTTTTCAAAAAGATTTTTCAGGCAGAACCATTCGTTATTTTACAGTAAATAACAAACCAAATAATGATCGATGTTGTATTATTCGAATGACAGGAGTAATCAGATCTGAAGTGTAGGGGGTCCATCCCCCCCCCCATCACTGATGGGGCTTACATTTTCTGTAACAAACGTCACACAAAACACAATTGTGTACGCTACCATTGAAGGCAAATATTTGAATGTTTCCGTTGTATTAAACTGTAGACAAATGCGAGCGTCAGCGTCCCCTCACCTCCTCTCCTCGTAGTCCACTATTGTGTGGTACGCCTGTTGACAATAAAACCGTCGGTAGTTCCAACTATTAATGACTCTTTTCATCCATCTCAACAAGGATAAAAACTAGGTGGATGCTGATAATGTAACAGCAACTAGGCCAGTGGGTTGAAAAGTCGGTGACATCCTGAGGCAGTCGACTCCCGCGCAATGAGGGCGGTTGATTTTTGGAAAATGGTACGTCTTTGGTAATGTTTTTTTTTTTTTTTTTTCTAGTTATCATCGATTCTCTAGTGGTGTAGATCTCCAAACAGTTATAGCCCAATGAAACTTGGTGAATCATTGAGGGCTCTGATCAATGATTGCCTGAATGAATGAACCCCCCCCCCCTCACAACAACCTGCTGGCTCAGCCTGCTGTGTACCCATCCTGTTTCCGAGGGTTATCGAGCCCAGCCTGCCGTGCCCCACATCTTTGGCCCCAGAGAACAACTGCATTTCAAGTTTGGCCCCACCTACTGGTGGACCTACACCTATCGGGGCCCGGGGCGGAAATCTCCTATAGAGGCCCCTAAAGTCTCTATACAGGGTGTTCAAAAAATAGAGGGCAATATTTCACCCGGTGATTCTGCTTCTCAAACGGGTTAAAATGACCCCTATTGACCATAGTTTGATTCTCATTATTTTACGAGATATTCAGGATTTAAGTAGGTAATTTTTGATTTTGCCTTGTTTTTTTAAAGTGGTCGTTGCGTAGTAACCGGAGGCTTCAAAATATGACGGTACCACTGGAAAGAGCGGCCTTTTTCCTATTAGAATTTAGACATTCCATTCCATTTTGCTCCAAACGTGCTCAGATATCCATTAACAAAGTCAAACTTGTTCAAAATGCTCCTCAACAGGTGCTTTTGGAGATGACATTTTTTCAGAAAAGTTGGCGTGTAGTATCACCATGAAAACTTTATTTATTTTTTTTTATATACCTATATTTAATGTGTTTATTTTCATAAAGAGGGAAATAAGATTTAAATAATATAGGTTGTGGTTACATTGTGATATATGAGCCTTATCCTAAACACATATTAAATGAGGAGAGATTGGTGATTACAGAGTTGTAAAAAGGGAGAAATCATCAAAATACCCTTAGCTACTGTATTTTTAAATTGCCTTCTTACAGGGACTTTTTTCTAGATATTTCATATTCGTACTGGAAAGACACGAACATCTATTCACAGTTTGCTTGACATAAATCTCAAAATTGGTGACGGAAAAATGAAAAAAATGGAAAAAGGGCAAAAAAACAAACCCGCACAGAAAAAAGGGAAAAATATACAAAAGGAAAAAAAAGAATACATTTTCATTGAAGAAACTCTTAATTTTATATTATTAATTATTTTATTATTCATTTTTAATAATTATTATCAAAGTTAATTTTAAATATAAAAAATTATAATATAATAATAATAAATAAAATAATAATGATAAATAATTCCGTATACTAGGGTGACATTGCGCTCTATGTGAGTGGGGAGAAAATGGATGCGCTGCAAAGAAAGTTCCAACGCGCCATAGACGCTTTGCAAGAAAATGCAAATCGGCTAGGTTTCACGTTCTCCTTCTGCAGGCTAAGAAAAGCACACGACGGTCCCTCACTCAAGATAAAGGGACAGGAAATAGTTTTTGTTGACAGTTTAAAATTTCTTTGGCTAATCTTGGACCGAAAAATGGCATGTCCAAACCATATTGAATTCTTGCTCAGTCAGGGAAAGAAGAGACTAAATGTACTCAGGTGCCTGGCGGGCGTGACGCGAGGAGCAGACCTGACCGTCCTTCTACTGTTTTACAGAAACTGGATCAGAGACATAATTGAATATGGGTCAATTGTTTACGGGTCGGCGAGAAAATCACGATTAAAGAGATTAGACAGTATACAGAGGACATGGCTGATGTTAGCAGTTGGGGCTTTCCGAGCCAACCCATCGGCGAGCCTAGTCAGAATTAGAGTAAAGGATGGGGATCCAGCTTACAACGACATATCACCCCGTAAGAATTGCGGCACCACCATTGAGTGGTAGCCACAAATAATAATGGATCTGGCTGTTTACGCTAAAGAAGAGACTACGAATTTGATATATAGGGCGAATTTTTCCCAACTACTGGAGGGTTTCAGAAATGCTACAATTGCCTACACAGACGGGTCGAAAATCGCGAACGCGGTTAGTGCTGGAGCCTATATGGAAAACAGAGAACACAAATGGAGGCTGAGACCATATTCTATGGTTTTCCGGCATAGAATATGGTTGCGGAAGCAACCGCATTGTAGCATACAAGGAGCCACAATGGAAGGTCTGCTTCGAGAAAGCCAAAAAACCGAGAACGCAATACCTGAAGACAATCCGAATATATGACGTTATCTAGGAAACTAAATGAAATATTATAGACGAATAACATATAAATAAGAATGAATCAATAAAGAGAGAAAAATACAAATAAAAAGCTTACCTGGAAAACAGAAGAAACCACATGAGCAAGGAAAGCAAAACAAAACAATGATAAAGGCCACATAGCCAAGCAGCTGAGCCTTAAAAAACATGTCTTTGAAATTAGGTTATTACATTTCTTGCTTATTTAACTTTTTTACTTATTTATTTTATTATTATTATTATTTTTATTATTACTATTTTTTCCACGTACTTAAATCCTGAATATCTCGGCAAATAATGAGAATCGGACTATGGTCAACAGGATGTCGTTTTAACCCATTTGAGGTGCAGAATCACCGGGCGAAATATTGTCCTCTATGTTTTGAACACCCTGTATAAACAAGAAATTTATTTTTTACATTGCGTTAAACTATGGCCTAATATATTTTAGCAACGATTTACCGCTATTTCCACACCCTATCAGCGAGAACAACGGCCCTGGGTGGGGTTCGGCTTTGCTTATCCCTCGGAGTACGACTCCCAAAGGCGTCTCCGTGGCGTAATTGGGAGCGTGCTGGACTGGTAATCCAGAGGTTGCGGGTTCAAATCCCGCCGGGGAGCCATTTTTTCTCGAAACTCGAATCGTGTTGGGCTATACCCTTCCACCGTCATCCGGATAACATCAGTTTAATTAATTTATTAATTAAAAATACCGGCGACAGAATTATTCATCATCTCTATCCACCCAGTTAGCGCCTATACTTCAATCCGCGAATTTATTATTTTTAGCCGCGAATGAGTGCTTTTTGTCAGCATTACCCGCAAATTGGCGCTTTTATCAATTTTGGCTGCATGTAACGTCTTTCTCAATTTCAGGCGCTTTTTCTCAACTTTAGCAGCAAAGTAGCGTTTTTATCCCATGAATTAGCGATTTTTCTTAATTTAATTTAGCACATTAGTGAGCTTAAGTATCTAACAAAACTGGGGACGGTGTATTCTCTCTATTTTAGCCGCGAATTTTCCTCAAGAAGGCGCAGCTTTTCTCAATTTGCGCCCTCTAAAATAGCGCTCTCTGGGGCTCAATGGGATATTCAGCCCATACGCTTTGCTGACATCACTTGCACCGTTATATTCTCCAGGTCGGATGAACTGAAATTCGTAGAGAAAGGAGCCAAATCGCTGTCCAACCTTTTCACATACCTTGACATCCATGAATATAGAACATAAAAATCCTCATCTTCCTGTATTTGTAAGCTTTTCAGGGGCCCCGTCTGAATGGGGGCCCGAGGCGGTACGCGCCCGTCGCCCCTACTTCGGTACACTACTGGACCCACCACTCAGCTCTTCATACCGCTGAGGTGGCTGGACGGACCGTCATCGACGGTGCCGCCATCACGAATGCTCTGTGGCAACAGAGCCAGCACACCCGAGGTGATGGGATCGGTGGGATAGGTGATGGGCGGTGGTTGTGGTGGTCCGCTCAGCATCGTGGGTCTCCGTTATTTGGACTCCTTGCGAAAGCAGACTTGCTGGGCCTTCAGCCAGGCGCACCTCCACGCTAAAACGTCCACTTCACTATTCTGCCCATGAAACCCCTCCCCCTCCTGGAGCACAAACCCTAGACACATCCCTCCTTCGAACACTTACACATGTCCTACCCTCCTCACACGTGTTTTTGAAGTGATTTAACTAGCTCCTTGGAATGGTGGGGGGGGGGGGTAATTCTGCTGTTCCAGCGATATTTTGTTTAACTCAAATGTAAAAATCTGTCCGTTTTCGGTCCGATCCAAAGATTCAATTTTCGGTCTGGTTCGACAAAAAAAAATTCGCTCCAGTCTCCGGTCCGGTTCAGACGTTATCGAAAACCCGGGCCAGACCGATTTCAATTTCACTCTTATAGCACCTCAACAAGGAGTGCCCTCAGCCACAACCTGCACCGTATAAAGAGGTCATCTACGTGCAGTTTCAATTGCACTTCAGTGCTTATTCAGTTCAAAATTTCCCTGTCAGGGTATTGCCGAGTGGTGGTGAGGGAAGCTGACTTTTTTTCTAAAGTATGCAACTCATAGCTGAAAAGCTTAACAGGGCTTTAATAAGCGTCTATTTCAGTCGTAAACAATCCGTGGATACCGCAAAGTGCAAAAACACACAAAAAACGTGACCCCCATCAGTTTTCAAGCGTACATTTCGTGATACATTTTCGCGTAATTTTCGGGTGGGGAGGCGAGGGTAGTGTTGGAACTGAAATGAATTCGTTCATTCGATTGACATGCATGGTGCACCTCACCTTGTTACGGTATCTTGACAGTGTGACGGTGGGGAGGGGGCTCTCGTGGGCTAAAGGTCAACGAGCTTTAAACTTTCTGAAGACTTCTAACATTTTTTCGCGAGATTCAGACATTGATTTTTGCGTTTTGAGGGGGGAAAAAACGAAACGATTGATCGAAAAGAGCCGCGGGCTCGTGAATATGACAAACGGCCTTAAAAGATGTATTGCGTTATATTATTTACCTGTGGCGCAATAAATTTGTCTTCGAAAAATTTGTTATCTCGAAAGAAATATGAAAAACTGTGAAGATAAGAACAGAGAAAGAGAAAAAAAAGTATGTGGGAGCTCAGAAAATCCGGCTGGTGCCTTCCTTATTTCAACCACCCCCTCGAGCACGTGTTACAAGGCATTTTCCGTGAAGAGTCACGACTATAATTTCCGCTCTAACTGTTTTTAATTAAAGGAATTCACCCCCCTCCCTCTTTCCTCCTACTCTTTGTTATTTTTTTCATCCACGGGAGGCAAAAAAAAACACTAGGAGGCCACAGCTTCGTGACCAAAGATTCTCGCACTTCATTTTTAGCCGATTCTGCGAAGATTACCCTGGGCAGAAATTCCAGAAATGCCGACGTTTATATTCATTCCTCCTTTGTTTCTCGTTTGATTCCACGGCTATGGTGGGGGGAGGGTCCTCCTCCTCTATTTAAGATAAACTTTCTAACGTTAACCCGCCTCCCCAAACTCGCCAACAATATTTCATTTGAAAACGCGTCTCACCGCGTATAAAGTAGTGCAAATAAACACGGGGAAGGTACTGGCTTTTTTCTTGTGACAAACGCGTTTAATATAAATTTTTACAAATTGTTTCGTTCGTTTTCGTGTATTTGAAAGGTTTTTGAAAAGTTTGGCTGTTTGAAAGTTTTTGGGCTCAAATTATTATACCGTTTATTGTTACACCACCAAGAGAAAGAGAGTATGGGTTCTCATAGCTCACATAAAAATGAACTATAAATCTTCGCTTTCTTGGTGTTGTGCGGTAGCTTGTTGGAAAGAAAAAATGGTGGGGGGGGGTGAGTCCTTTAACCTTCCCTTTCTTCTCTCAACAGTTGCGTTGGATGGACGAAAATTATTTGACTTGAATTTATAACAAAACCCCAGGAAGTTTGATAAAAAAAGTGCAAGAATCCGGTTTTAGATTATTACTGTGTATCCCGCGATATAATTCGTAAAATAACGGTTAAAACTTGTCGTAACTTGATTACGTGGGGTGGTCTCTTCATTAACGAATTGATTCGGAGATAAACCGTAAAGATCCTGTCTGGGGTGTCTTGTTTACTCATACCAAACTTAGGACGTCCGGTGAAGCGTAACGAAAATAACTGCAGAACCCCTCACGTCACCACACCCTTCCACACCACTTTGTTGTTATCTTTTTGCGATTTACCGGACGTCCTTTTGGTAGTCCGCGATGGGACCATCCTGCTATGGAACTCTTTCTCCACTGATTTCTGCGGGCCCCCCAGACGTCGATGAAGGGCTCCCTTTTGCCCCCGCCCCCACCAACAGGTAGTTATTGTGATCCATCCAGGGACTTAACAGTGGCTGTGGGCACTCTAAAAATGGTAAAGATACATTTCAGAAACCTTTACGAGGATGCGACCAGGCCGGCTCTTAATTTGTCGTGCGTGTTGTTGCCTAACTTATTTAACGAGCAAGCAACAAGCAACAAAATTCAACTTCCACACTCGAGTGCACCTCACCTTGTTACGGTATCTTGACAGTGTGACGGTGGGGAGGGGGCTCTCGTGGGCTAAAGGTCAACGAGCTTTAAACTTTCTGAAGACTTCAACATTTTTTCGCGAGATTCAGACATTGATTTTTGCGTTTTGAGGGGGGAAAAAACGAAACGATTGATCGAAAAGAGCCGCGGGCTCGTGAATATGACAAACGGCCTTAAAAGATGTATTGCGTTATATTATTTACCTGTGGCGCAATAAATTTGTCTTCGAAAAATTTGTTATCTCGAAAGAAATATGAAAAACTGTGAAGATAAGAACAGAGAAAGAGAAAAAAAAGTATGTGGGAGCTCAGAAAATCCGGCTGGTGCCTTCCTTATTTCAACCACCCCCTCGAGCACGTGTTACAAGGCATTTTCCGTGAAGAGTCACGACTATAATTTCCGCTCTAACTGTTTTTAATTAAAGGAATTCACCCCCTCCCTCTTTCCTCCTACTCTTTGTTATTTTTTTCATCCACGGGAGGCAAAAAAAAACACTAGGAGGCCACAGCTTCGTGACCAAAGATTCTCGCACTTCATTTTTAGCCGATTCTGCGAAGATTACCCTGGGCAGAAATTCCAGAAATGCCGACGTTTATATTCATTCCTCCTTTGTTTCTCGTTTGATTCCACGGCTATGGTGGGGGGAGGGTCCTCCTCCTCTATTTAAGATAAACTTTCTAACGTTAACCCGCCTCCCCAAACTCGCCAACAATATTTCATTTGAAAACGCGTCTCACCGCGTATAAAGTAGTGCAAATAAACACGGGGAAGGTACTGGCTACTTGTGACGAACGCGTTTAATATTAAATTTTTACAAATTGCTTCGTTCGTTTTCGTGTATTTGAAAGGTTTTTGAAAAGTTTGGCTGTTTGAAAGTTTTTGGGCTCAAATTATTATACCGTTTATTGTTACACCACCAAGAGAAAGAGAGTATGAGTTCTCATAGCTCACATAAAAATGAACTATAAATCTTCGCTTTCTTGGTGTTGTGCGGTAGCTTGTTGGAAAGAAAAAATGGTGGGGGGGGGGTGAGTCCTTTAACCTTCCCTTTCTTCTCTCAACAGTTGCGTTGGATGGACGAAAATTATTTGACTTGAATTTATAACAAAACCCCAGGAAGTTTGATAAAAAAGTGCAAGAATCCGGTTTTAGATTATTACTGTGTATCCCGCGATATAATTCGTAAAATAACGGTTAAAACTTGTCGTAACTTGATAAGGGGGGGTGGTCTCTTCATTAACGAATTGATTCGGAGATAAACCGTAAAGATCCGGTCTGGGGTGTCTTGTTTACTCAGACCAAACTTAGGACGTCCGGTGAAGCGTAACGAAAATAACTGCAGAACCCCTCACGTCACCACACCCTTCCACACCACTTTGTTGTTATCTTTTTGCGATTTACCGGACGTCCTTTTGGTAGTCCGCGATGGGACCATCCTGCTATGGAACTCTTTCTCCACTGATTTCTGCGGGCCCCCCAGACGTCGATGAAGGGCTCCCTTTTGCCCCCGCCCCCACCAACAGGTAGTTATTGTGATCCATCCAGGGACTTAACAGTGGCTGTGGGCACTCTAAAAATGGTAAAGATACATTTCAGAAACCTTTACGAGGATGCGACCAGCCGGCTCTTAATTTGTCGTGCGTGTTGTTGCCTAACTTATTTAACGAGCAAGCAACAAGCAACAAAATTCAACTTCCACACTCGAGCGCTCGGATTTTTCGAGTAAAAAGGCGGTTAAAGACGTGGCTTAAATTTATTCCCCATCGTGTGTGTCGTTGTTTAGGTGCCCGAATCGGTTAGCTATACTGTCTCACAGCAGAAAGGGCCCCGTACAAGACTAGAAAGATTGTTATTCCTCTCTCGTATTATAAAATAAGAAACTAATGAACGCAGACGTTACGAACAAAAGGCGGTAATTTCTCCTCTCTGGATGCAGTAACCCCTCCCCCTAAGAGGTTTTCAGTCACGCCAGTGTATACCAGACAGGAGTTTTACGACCCAAAGAATTAAGCCCGCGGATTCCAATTTTGAAACAGAATGGAATGTGTCTCTCCACCACTTTACCCGAAGATCGTGAGCCCGTGATGATTTTCATGCCCCCCCCCCATCATCACTTTGTTCCCCGAGGAACTGCCGGAATCATGAAAGGCTGGATGGTGATTAAAAAAGGAAATACCAAAGAAAAAAAACTATTTAACATACACGCCTTTCAAATTTGTCATTTTGTACGAAGTGGGCAATCTTGAAACAAAAATCAGCGCTTGAATGGCTCAACCTCAGGTTATCCATGAACGTCAAGGTTATCCATACATCAGCGGTGACAGCAACACAACAAATCGTACTGCCTTAATTGTGCAAATTAGAATTCCCATTTTCAATTTTTAGGAATCCAAAGAAAAAATTATTGTGCTCCACAAGACTTAAAAATAGTCGCTAGTTAGCAAACTATGAGTTACATATTTTAACTCAGTTTTCTCGCTGATTTGAAATTCTAATTTGTGGCAGGAGCTGATTTTAAATTTTTATGAGTTTATTTTCTCGGTTTGTAAGCTTGCTTAATCATCTTTGAGAAGAAAAATACGACTTGAGACAATTTTTTGTGCGGAAAATGACACGTTTCTTTTCTTCACTGGGTCGCTATTTTGTGAAGCGAATGTTAATGGTGTTCGACTGAGAGAAAGTCCGCGCGTTATTGGTGTATTTTTCTCTGCCAGTTCACTTTTCACACAATTGTTTTGGTGCACAGGCATGGGCAGGTATGTTAACAACGGCATGGGTGTTGACGCTTGTTCTGGCTAAAAGCGCCAGAGGTGTCGAGGCTGATGATCCACTGCCGATTGACGACGCCCTTGATCGTCATCTCGCTAGACAACTACCGCGATTGCCGTCATTTGTCAACTTGGGGAATTTCACGTTTGCCGGCATTACGGTGACGAACGCTCGCCTGGGGAATTTGACGACCCTCGAAAGAACCGGGACGACGTTTTTTTGGCGCAAAGGGATATGGTTCGCAGTGTTCGGGGATTTGACCATCCAGGATATGACGATTGATGCTTCGCTCATTGAAATAGGTTACCACTTGATATTTTTCGCCTGCAAGAATTTATTAACCTCTTAATTTTTAATTAACATTACTTTATTAGTATCTAACGAGCACGACCATCCGCCGTTAGCAACCAAAAAGCCCACGTCAATGTGTCAAATACCCCCACCCCCTCTTTCATTGAGCGTAAATTACATAATAATTTAAAAATATCCTTGGCTTCATTGTAAATAGCTACACATGCTAAATATAGTAAATGGGATGATGTCGCTGTGCTAATAGGATTTTGTTCTCTCACTCGCCTCCTCAGCAAATTAGACTCGCTTTGCTCTGCCACCGGAAAATTAAAAACGCACGCAAGATTTACCATAACCACTCATTCTCTATTCTTCTGTTTGTCTTTTTTGAAGGCTGTTCCTTGGAGAAGGGGGGGGGGAATTACGAATGTTGCCCAATAACTATTAACAAGAATTACGACGAGTGTCACTAATCTGCTTGAATAATATAGCCTCAAACACTCAAACGCCATTATTAACGAATTTTCGTTCCTTTTAGACTCTAAAAATCACACGGAAATGAAAATCGAAGAAAACGCTATTCACTTCCATTGGGAGGCTGAAAATACGCCCGCTTGTACCGTGCAGATGGAAAAAATCGAATGGCTCCCGTTGAGACGATTCACTTTGGAAGATGGTTCGCCGTTATATTTATCCGATATGGACAAGTATGAATTAAAAAAACACCTCACGTCTAGGGAATTTCGAGAATTTCTTAGAATTCTACTCGTACCGTGTGGTTATCGAAGTGATATCATAGAGTTCGTTAATTAATCCATCCCGTGGAGAAGTAAAATGTTTAAAGTAAAATATAGGAACGTTTCAAAAACGACTTTTTGAAGGCTGTACGTTGTTATTCTTTGCTTTCGCGAAAGCTCGTTATTTACTTAAGCGACTCCTTCGCCAATTAAAAAAAAAAAAAAAAAAAAACAACAGAACAGAGCAATAATTTCTTCTCTCGGGCACAAAATTTCCTCCTAATTGGCTCCCCCTCTTCCCAACAACCAAACCCCTCAACACTCCCAAAATTAGAACGAATTGACACTATTTCGGTAAATTTCATTTAATCCAAGTGCTCGAGTGAACTTTAGTCTAAAAAATTCGATTAAGGGAAGTAGCGATGACGTTGATCTAAAATTCGTCTTAATACTTTAGTCACGGGGCTGGAGCAGTGTGTTAGACGGTCGAGGGACAATAATTATGGTGTCTACTGTCCGGAATTATGGGGCGAAACAATCATCGTTTATTATAATTCATCTTATTCGTGAATCGGGGTGGTTAGGATACGCGAGACATACTACAACCCTCTTAAGACGGTCTGGGAGGGAGTGGGCTTCGCTGAGGAAGTAAACGGTACGCTTTGTGGGTCGGGGCTGGCCTTTACGAGACGGTGATGATATTGAGAGGGTGACAGAGGGGCTGCAGGTGGTGTTGCTAATCTCGTATCGAGAAAACACACTTCATATCAATAGCTCATTTATATACCATGAATGTTGCATGGTGGAATGAGGAACTCGATGTGAGGACTTGAGGAGAAAGGAATCGTGGAGGCTATTTAATCGAGCTCTCCACGACGGGCAACGTGAGAGGCCTACAAGGCCAAGCTGTTGGAATATCAGTGGGGGCAGTGGAAGACAAAAAGGGCCTCCTGGAGGGGATTCTGTGAGGAGGCTGAAAATACCTTTACGGTGGTGTCGCCTCGCCTTCAGTGACTTCTTTCCTAGGACCCACTGAAACCCGTTGGTACACTGATGAAGGTGATGGACCCCCCTGGAAATTCCGGTTGCCGTGGAGGTGACTACATCCACTCCACCCTTGGAGCTCTCACATTGGAGGGCGACGAGAGCGGACTGGCATGGGGCTAGGGAGGTGGTCACAATTAAGAAGGGTGCAGTGGACCAAAGGATCGATTGTCCCTTTCAAACCTCCTGGACCAGACGGCATAATTACCAAGCAACTGTAGGAGGGTGGCCGGACGTGGCAAGACAAGACTGTGTGGCATCTTCAGGGCTTATCTGGCAATGGGCTGGTGGATCCCTGAGGTGCGGCAGAAAGCACGGGTTGTGTCTATTTCTGTAGCAGGGGTACCAACCATATGCACTGGCTGAGGCGTATAGACATACTTGTTTTACATTTTTCGTTCTGAATACGTTGGAAAAACCACGGTAGATCTAGAAAGGCATATCTGGGAAGAGGCCTCTACATCCAGGCCAATCCTGCATCCTACGAAACAGCGCTGCACCAGATGGTCACTAGGCTCTTGAGGACAAATAAGCCTGCGGAAAGCCGTGGCATCTGTGACACAATTTGCAGATGGCTACAAGTGCTGTTCGAAAGCAGAACAGTAACTGCCACGCTACTCGAGGAGTCCCTTGAGGGGTTATCGGCTCGCTCGCCCTGATCCCCAGTTTCTTCAGGCCCGCTAATGTGCTGTTCTTGGAGCAAAGTACGCAAATGAAAGTTTAGGCGAAGAACTAATATTCGTAAGTAAAAAATTGCTGATTCGCGGTGTTTTTATAGCATATAGAGGCCCGTCCCACCGCTAAAATTTACTAAAAATAATGCTAATGTGCTACTCTTGCGGCAAGTCCACGGCTAAAATTGAGAAACAAATCACTAATTCATGGCTAAAAGTGAGGCAAAAATGATAAATTCGCGGCTAAAGTCGAGAAAACGTGGCTGAAATTGAGAAAAAGCAAATTCGCGGTTTCTGAATATGGATTCGGCTAAAATCGAGAAAAATCTCCACTTGATTGCTAAAAGGGGGAAAACTGCTTATTTGACGCTGAAATGAGAAAAACATACATTCGCGACTAAAATTGAAAACACTCCTATTTGCCGATTTTGGAGGATATTGTGCCTACAATTGGGCAAACAAATCAATTAATTAAAAATCGCAAATTCACGGCTAAAATTTAGAAAAATGGTAATTCGCGGTGGAAATTGAGAAAAAGTGCTGCTAACTCGCAGTTTCTGGCGACGAATTCGGCTGGAATTGAGAAAAACCGCCAATTCTCGTGAGGAAAACATTAGTTCGTGATTTCAGGCAACTATTTGCCTAAAATCGAGAAGAGAAAGCGATCAAATTAATGAATACAAGTGTATAGCCGCAGCTCGCGGATTCGAAAGGGTGAAATTACGATAAAGGATGGTTTTTGAACGAAACTTTAGTTTATTATTTACAATATGAAATTCTTCTGATTAACGATATTGTAACGGGGGGGATTTTTGGGGCTTTTTTGGGACCGTTACAGGGGAGTCAGGACAAAATACTGAAATCACGAGTTAACGCCCTAACTTTATTAACTTAACTATAAAGGTTGTAGGTTTTATTAACTTAACTAACAATCAAAAACCTCTTGGAACTTGTTAACTACCGGGGGGGGGGGGCACAATGACACTGAGGGAACTAACCGAGCGGCCGAGGCACACTCGACCCGGCGGCTGGCGATCGACTCTCTCATTTCGGCGCTTCGTCCACCTTGGAAACTCGGGATTGGGTAGGAGGGGAATTTAACCGGGTCGCCTATTGCGACACTTGCCGTGCCGTTCAAGTGAGCTTTGGACTCCTTGCTCAGCCCTCTGTCCCATGCCGTAATGTTAGGCAACCTTTGTCTCCCTTGCGTAGCGCACGTTACAATATTATAATTCTCACAAATTTTGGTATTTGACCTTTTTGGAGCGTCCCACGGGGTTTCGGAGGAAAAGAAATGGCAGCGACACGCTCTATCCTTTTGGTCCCTCCATTAGACAAAGAGGTATACGAGGAGACAGGATTCTCACCAACCTGGTACTGGTACGATGTCGGTGATGACGGAGTTAGCGATTGCTGATGACTGTTGTCTGCTACGTCGGACGGATGGTCACTCCTGTGAACCCGCGGGTCCAACCTGACGAAACTCTTATGAAGACTGGTAGATACTCTTGTGAACGCGCCGGAATACGGGGGTACAACTTTAGGACTGACGAATCGATGACGATGGACACTCTTGTGATACGGGATGGTTCCACTTGTGACCAGGGGTGGTCACACTTGTTTATTTATTTATTTCACTTTATTGCAGGAACCATAATATAGGCATTACAACGTCAAATCTTATTACTTACTAAAAACATTAACTAAAAATTATTAAATACGAAACAATAATATCACAGCCAAACCCCTGAGTCTACTCCCAGCTATCAAAAAACTCCTCGATGGAGTAAATGGCTTTGTCTATAAGGTATCTCTTTATTGAGCGCTTAAACTCAGAAGCACCTAACGCCCTGAATGAGCCCGGAAGCCCGTTAAATAGTCGAATCGAAACGGCTCGGAAGCCCGTCATCTCCTTCGAGAGACGAGAGAACGGCAAGACCAAATCACCCTTGTGCCTCGTGTCGTAGCAATGGCGATCCCCAACGCTCTCCATGAGAGGGAACTCTCTATGGGCAAGAACCAGTGCCTGAAGCACAAATAATCAGTATGCCTGTCTCCCATGGGAGTCAGTATGCCTGACTCCCTTAAAGCTATCCCTACAGGATTCACCCTTGCCCAAACCAGTTAAGATTGTTATGGCTTTCTAATGCAATTTGAATGCTCTTTTGGCCGCCGGAGGCGTACCCCAAATGATAATCATCATGGACATACGCAAAGTAGGCGGCTCTAATAACGTCCTGTAGTACGACATCACTGAGCCTCCGCAAAAGGAGCACGCCAGTCGCCAACTCACCGCACAATCTGTCTATATGCACCGCCCATGAAAGCCTCGAGTCTAACCAGAACCCCAAAAACTTAATAGGAGTCTCATCACTCTGACCAGACAACGCAAGACGCAAGCTCTGCGTTTTCCCTTGATTGAGGCATAACCCGTTCGAGGAGCACCAAGACTCAACCTCCAGCGAGTGGGCCCCGCCCTCAAGTTTATTGCACGATATTTGAATAGTGAAATCATCCGCAGACAAAAATGTTTGGCTAGGAAACGGCAGTAAGGGAAATCTACCCGGGAAGTCATTAACAAATACCAAGAAAAGGGGAGGACCAACTTAGGACCCCTGCGGAACCCCAGAAGACACGGGATACTATTGGGACATCTCCCCATTCAAACATACCGCATTGAACCGACCCTGTAAATAAGAATAAATTAAAGCCAAAGCCTCAGGGGAGAACCCATACCAAATAAGAACATCGTGCGGGACCGAATCAAATGCCTTTGACAAATCATGCGATGGTACAAAAGCTCCTTTATCATGCTCCAGGCTCTGTAGGTAATCCTCCACAAGCTTCATGACGGCTGAGTCTGAACCTAAATTTGATCTAAAGCCCAACTGACTGGAAGAGAAGAGATTATTGTTTTCAAAATATTCATTAATTGAACGTTGCATAAATCCTTCAAGAACCTTCTCTACGTGAGGAATGATCGCAGTAGGCCTATAATTACACACATCTTCCCTTTTGCCGCTCTTAAAAACAGGCACAACTTTGGACAGCTTCAATACATCCGGGAAACAACCAGATAACAAGATTTCATTAAATAAGTGAGACAGCGGTTCACAAATATGCCGCGATAGCCTTCAACATATTATTTGAAGTCATACCATAATTAATTATGGCTTCACAATGGAACCAGGCTTCACAAGTGTGACCAGGGGCCCTAGTTAGAGTTGTCGGGAAATAATCCCGCAAGCGGTATCCAAGGGCGCTTAATCAGAAATAGTATTATCTCGCCATAGCAACCACCTCACGTGAGTTTTTCCCGACAACTCGTAATAAGGCCCCAGGCGGTCAACCATGAGCTAGCGTAAAAATACCGTCAAAACGCGGTATCTATGGCGTTATAACATTATTTGTGATAGAGCGTCCTTAGTTACCGCTTGCGTTAATTTTTTAACGCTAGCTCATGGTTGACCCCCTGGGCTGGTCACACTTGTTAATCGCTGTGATGTCTCGACGAATAATGGGTGGTCACACTTTGGGGTCATGGGAGAGGTCGACCTAATGTCCTGGAGACCATCGCCCGGCTTCAGGATCCTCAAACAATGGTGGGGCCCGTAATCAAAGATGGCCTACAATGACTATGGCAACAGCGCTGGGACATGGGCACGACAGCTCGACACACCCACAGTCTTCTCCCGACTGTAGCAGAACGACTCCAGATGAGATGGTGGCGGCCTTCCTTCGCGGCGTCCCACATCGTTACTGGCCATGGTGCCCTTCAACAGTCGCTTACACTTTTTCCGCCGACGCGACTCCCCCTGTGGAGAACTAGTCGACGAGACGGCCTCCCATGTACTCTTCGAATGTTACCTGTACAACGACGTCCGCACAGCCATTGGCATTCGCAGTGGTTTCACCATAACCACCTACGAGGATACTCGACGGCTCGCACGCTTCTCCCAGGCTTGGGCCAACCGCAGGAAACATCTATAATCCTGGCGGCCCACACATGCCCCCGCTCACGATCACGGTCACGAATCTCCTCGAGACTCGTTGTGAGAGCCCCCCCCCCCTCTATACCAACCTTCCCCAATGGAGTGACGATCTGTCCTGCTCCATCACAATGGAGCGGGGAAATCCGCTCTTCTCAGGGCGCCATCCGACCGCCTACTTGCACCTCTGTAAAACGCCCACCTTCACGGAGTCCACGCTGAGTGTTGTCAGAGTGGCCGCCTGACAACAGCCAACGGGCGGAGCGGTCGAGAACCCGTTCTTGCACGGGTGGGGCCACCCCACGTCGTACGGCAATTATCACCTTCTCATGTGACCATACGGAAATGGTCACATTAATGACCTGACCCATTAGTCCCAGGGACAAGACACAAACCGGGTCACACTTGTTAATCACTGTGGTAACTCAACGACCGACGACCGGTGGTCACACTGATGACCACGCCGGGCACTGGTATAACACGACGGAAACTCAGGCCTATTGAAACTATCACGAACAGACAGCCCAGCACTGACCTGACAGCACTGACTGATTATTAGGAACTCCGATGACACGAGGGCAACGGCTTTTGGCAATGAGACGAACAGTCTCGAACCCGTA
This sequence comes from Corythucha ciliata, assembly GCA_038030265.1. NCBI lineage: Eukaryota > Metazoa > Arthropoda > Insecta > Hemiptera > Tingidae > Corythucha > Corythucha ciliata. Next base: position 52,088,042 of record CM075943.1, read on the forward strand.
CTGGGCGAATAACTCTCGAAATCTCACTCCGAAACTGAACCTCAATTCGACTCGACTGGAGTGCCAGGACTCTCCGGATTCGAATGACTGACAGGATTCTCCGAACTCACACTACTCGACTTCCTGGCAGGACTCTTTGACTCACACTATCAACTGTGCTGGCAGGACTCTCTGAACGCGCTATGTCTCGACTGCCTGGCAAGACTGACTTCTCCTCTCCCGATCCTTCCTTATATAGGGTTCTCCCACCGCACACACACTTTCCATCCTCCAAGCGAGCGGCTTACCCCTGCTCCCACAGCTCTCGCAGCTTCGGGAAAAGACCAAAAGGTGGCGGCCCCCATCCCCCTTTCCTCGTTATCGCGCACGGTTACACAAGGAAAAAAAAAAAAATTAATTCACTGCTAAAATTGAGTAAAACATTGATTCACGTCCAAAATTAAGAAACAGCGCTAATGTTCGGCTAAAAGTGAAAAAAGTGCCAATTCACGGTGTCAGGAAGCAACTTCACCAAAAATTGATTCGATAGAAAGGTCTGATGAGTAAATGAGGAAAACGTAGATTATTCACTAATAAAACTGCAAAAAACGTTAATTCGCGGCCAAAATTCAGAAAAACACTAATTCGTGGTTAAAATTGAGAAAAATAGTAACAATTCGCGGCTAATATTGAGAAAAAGCACCAATTCGCCGTTGATGGTGGCAAATTCGGCCAAAATCGAGAAAACCCGCTAATTGATGGTCAAAAGTGAGAAAAAAAACTGCTTATTTGTGGCTAAAACTGAGAAAAACGTGAATTACCTGCTAAAATTGAGATAAACTTATAATTTTTCTTACACTACTTGCAAGTAGTGCACTGCATGCAAGAGTAGGGTGATCAGCTGTAAAAGTAGTTTCCGAGGATGCCTGTCACGAAAAAGTAGGGCGCTCGTGACACAAAACTAGGACGCCTAAAAAAATCATTTTAATGTTAAAATTGTTGCTTACTCGGTTTGAAAGAGCAAAATCCGTGCAATTGCGTTATGAAAGAGCGAAAACCCGTAAAACTCGGGATTTCTATGACCAAAATGACGAAATTTAGGTTTTGCATAATAAAACCGAATTCGGGAATTTGGTTTTTGAAAGAGTTGAACTAATTTATCGAATTAGCCAATTCACCTGCAAAACCGATTTTAGTAAAAACTAATCCCACAAAATTTGGCTTTTAAAAGCGCGAAAATCCGCGAAATTGGGGTAGGAAATAACAAAAATCCGTTAAATTGGGTTTTTAAGGTTCCGTTTTTAAAATACTTGGAAAACGAAAATGGAGAAAGGAGACGTAAAAAAAAAAAAAAAATTGTTTTTCCGAATTCGTTTTCCTCCAAATTAGTTATAAATTAACCGAACTTGTAAAACTGATTTTATAAATAGCTGAAGCCACGAAATTTGGTTTTTGATCAAGCAAATTTTTCCTTGAATTTGGGTTTTAAACGAGCCAAGGCCACGAAATTGGGCTCTGAAAGAGCGAAAGTTCGTAAAAATGGTTTATAAAAGAGCAAAACTCACGAGAATTTGTTTTTTAAACGGCGAACCCCATGAAATTTAGTTTTTAAAAGCTTGAAAATCCGCAAAATTGGGGTAGGAAATTACAAAAATCTGTGAAATTGGTGCCAAAATTGAATCATTTTGGTTATTGAAGAGCTTCGTGAGAACGTGATGGATAAGAACCTTGTTGGCGAAACTTGGACACTTTGGCAGGGTATGTTCCGGCTAAGTTTGGATATGAACTTGAGAGATGTTCGAGTTACAGACCCACCTGACCTTAAGAAAGTATGACAAAAAAGAGGACCCTTTAATATGACCTCTCCAAGGAAAAAAGAAAAATGAGCCCGGACGTCCCCGCACGCTACATAAAGTAGGATATGTCCGGAGAAAGTAGGACAACTGGATCTACCAAGCAAAAGGCTACATGCTAGTTATATTCCGTCATTATTTCGAGACCATAAGGGACCTCAAAGTTGGATATTTTCGCCCCGGGCCCCTAAGTCCTTGTCTGAGGCGACTGTCCTGGCAGGGGCCGCTACAGTTGAGGAAACGTCAATTATGCCTTACGGCCATCTTCAAGTGTGCCTGCTGGCACCAATATCGCAGGTCTAGGCGTTTTGGAGATGGAGATCAACTGGTATTCTGCCTTCGTGAGATTTACTTCCATGCAACTTTCTTTTACCCATATTGACAGGGACGCCAAATAGAGCGATTTATGTGCAGGTTTCCTGAGCCGGGATGGAGGAACTGGTCGCCCACAGAAGGCGGTCGCCAGTTAAAAAAAGTGCACGTGTTCACTCTCTCTCTCTCAATAATTTACACTAGGTCATCAATCATTATGGTAAAAAGCGTTGGACTCGGGACCGATCCCTGTCGGGAGAAAAACGAGGCTGCTGTTTTTCACATGGCGTACGAATGTGAGGCGCTAGCGAGTCGCAGGCACAGCATCTTCAGGGCCCATACACTCGAGCGTGCTCTAGCCAAAGATCTCCTACACCTCGTCACGTAGGAAAGGGCACCACTCACTGCCAAAGGTGGGGGTGGGGGCACAATAATCCACCTAGGATTCCGTGGCGAGGGTGGGCAGATCTTCTACCCAATGGTTAGTTTACTTGATGGGTGGGGGGGGGGTGCTTGCAGATAAATTTTTTGTATTATTATTATTTTTAGCCTTGTAGATTAGGGCTCTTGGTGGTGTCAAAGATTTTGGTGTTTTTGTTGTCGCAACGTTTGAACGCCCTATAAAATTGTAAAAACTCCGTTCTGCAAGCTCTTTGTCTGTTCTTGAAATTCAAAGCCCGAATCACCTGAGGGGAGGGTTTGACAGGTCAGAATCGGCCCGAGTGAAGTAGTCAGTAGTAGCGGTGTTTACCGCGCGCAGTTGATTTGAACGACATCGGCGATAAAAGAACGCAACGTTTTTGAACAAAAGACGATCACTTCAACACTTCAATGGCGCAAGATTTTTTTGTTTTTTTTTCGTTCGGTATTTTTCTACCGATCTCTTTTGTGTTGCTTAATGGTTCTTTTAAAGATTACACCTTTCAGGAGAGAATCCCGTGACATCACTATAAGACAGAAAGTATTTTTTTTGTTTCTTTCTTTCCTTTTTTTTTTTTTTTCTTCATCGAACTTCACGGCATTATCGAGGAAGAACTGCGTGATCCACGAGTGTGATCTAAAAGGGAAGAGGTCACGTGCGATGATGTCAATGATAGCGTTCCCTTGAGAAAGTTGTTGGAATCGGCCACCTGAAGTTACAATCAAAGGAAACGATTTAGGAGAAGGAAAAAAAGTGCGAGCACTTGAATTGGATTTTCAAAATTAACGATTTTTACTCTTTTTTTTTTTTAAGGTCAAATATAAAGCGTTGGGTTTTCGTGGAAATTATTGAAAATTCCCCGTGATGAGTAAGATAGGTATGAGGAAGTAAGAAGGGGAACAATTTTCGGTGTGCACAACTCGCAAACTGTTTATCATTCTGTCGACATTCGATTACTCAAACTTATTTACTATTCCTTTTATAGTCTCCTCAGAAGAAGCACACAGGTGCTGCGAGAGGAAGCGCCGTGATAATCAAGGTCGCACATCTTGAAGACGTGAACACTTTTTTGAAACCGTCACCCCCTGTTCCTCTTCCCACACACATTCAACGCTACGCGTAAATAATCACGGTAGTTATAAATAATTATTTTCTCCAGAATCACTACCCTGTGTGAAAGTTGGAGCTCTTTTAAAAGCAATTTCGGAACTTTAATTGTCGCTCTCTTTGTTTTATGTTCGATAGTCTTAAAACTTTACGCAATGAAAGTCTCCTTTATCCGCTACACCCATCGAAACTCATTTTATTGCTGAAGATAAAGAGCTTTTCTTCAAGCTTGGGAAAGAGTTTGCGCTGCGGGCAAGGCGACGGAAGAAGAGTACTATACTCGATGGGAAAACGATCAAGAATGCATGAACTTTTTGAGTTTTAAGTTTCGGCAGTCCGAATAAACACCCCCTCGGCCCCACCCATTCTGCCAGAATAAATCAGAAGCTACCCCCCATGCGTTTATAGAGGAAGTAAAAACTAATAAATTAGCGGCTGAGTCTGGTTTCACCAAATGAAGTCCTGCAAGGACGACAAATGACTCATACAAGAAGTAAAGAAAATGACTGCGTTTATGCTTCCTAGATGTGTTTACTCTTTTTTGTCGAATTGTAAATGTGAACGCGCGTAGAGCTTTTTTTTTTCTCACATCGCTAAAGCAGCTTGATAGCGTCCCCCATTGGATGTTATAATAGGATAGAGGAAAACAAAACAAGTTGACAGTCACCGTTAAAACAAGTGAAATATGTGTCACACGCAGCTCTAGGAAGAAATAATATCAGGAAAGAAGGGAGGAGAGGGATAAATTATTCGAAACCCCTAAGGGAATTATTGTAAATTTTACAATGCTAAACAATGTTGAGATAAAAAAAAATGCGCTACAAAAAAAAAGTGATTTGTCGAAGATCGCAACCGTGACTGAAGTACGCCCAGAAGGGGGCGTCATAATTTTATCATACGAACAGCTACCTTCAACTGCTTGTTTCCTGGCTGGATTTTTACAGTTAGACGAATGGTGGATGATGATTGGAACCAGGGGGTTATCCTTCCTATAGCATCAGTTGCAACGGGAAGATCCAGAGCTGCTTCGGTTCACCTTTGGTTCGTCTCTTTGAAACAGAATTGTTCGCCGCTACTAACAGGTCTCCGCCCCCCTCGAATAACAAACTGACTATTTGGATGATAAACTGATACGCGTTCTCGACTATTCGGCAACTCTGCCAGTTTATTCGCCTGTGAAACAAGAAAGCCCCCTCCCCCCATCATCAAAACGCTTAGACATTCAGGCCGTAACTATTCTTTCGAAGCCCAATTTGGTTAGTTTCACACCTGCGCGTAAATATAAATTTCTGGAGTTCGCTCTTTCAAAAAATAAATTCCTGGAGGTGCACGAATGAAATCGACAAAAGTCCCAAGGAAGAGCCTCGGCGCAAGTGGTCCCATCTGGGTCGCTGTGGACTTTTGAAAATCGGCTGAAACCGACGATATCGATAAAACGTTTATTTTTGCACCCTTTAATTGGCGCTGACTGGTCCCTTAAATGCGGGCCGGCTCAATTGAGCATTGTTGTTTGTTTGGTGGTGGGTTTTATATCAAGGGAATTCTCAAATAAGCGTTGGCTGTCTTGAAACGAAAGTGAATTCCATTTTATTTATTTCCCCTGCCCTCCCCATTTCCTCCACAAGTAAAGATAAACAAAAATTCTAGAAGTGCGGCCACTTGGGCGCGTCGAGCTATTAGGGCGTTATTCCTCGACGGACGTGGGGAACAAACCATTCGCCCGAAGCGTTTGCATGATACGCGATCCATAGCAATAAATCTTTTTTTTTTTTTTTTTTTTTTTTTTTTGTAGAGATTTTGGTCGAATAAACGAAATATTAGTCAATTAAAGGTGAAAAAAATAGCCAACCGTTTCGAACAAAAACACTAAAAAACCACTTTAAAAACGTATGAGTAGAGCGGGGTGGAGAATCTATAAATAGGTTTGGAGGAGCAGATGTCTCTCGATATAGCCGGGCTTCAATCGTGAAACAACCTCCTACGTCGTTGTTAAAATTCCATAAACGATAAAAACGTATGAAAAACAGGTATCCTATACGCGAAGAAAAACAACAAAACAGTTTTGACTTTAAAAAAACCACTCGATTTATATTGGTTCGTGACTTTTAAAGATACAGGAAATTCATCCGCCCCGAAAAGGTCTTTTAAAAGAATAATACCGCCTGTAAATGTCCCCCTTAAACAACCCCCATAAAATCGCCTTGATGTTTCATTCCCTCACCCCGTGACTATTAAGCCCCCGGGGCAATCCTCGTGTTCAAAATATAGAGTTTCGTTTATAAGGTATATTATGAGATTATTTAATCTCTCCGATTCATCCAATCGTGAGTCATACACGATAAAGAGTTTCATAATCAACGTCGTACGTTCCTTTTCTGAGGAATAAATTGCTTGTTTCAGTTTAAATTCGTAGGAATTTCATTTCGTAGTTATATTCATGCGTAACGAAGAGGATTGATTCGAATGAGGACGGAAGTGACTTCGTTGAAGAGGATTTAAAGTGATGAGAGAAAATGTTCTAACTGCTTTGGGAAATCGATTGAATTCTCGATCTTTAATTTTTGGGGCTCGAATCGATTCAGGTTGATGGAAGTGGACCTGGCAGCGATACAACGAGGGTCTGCAAGTGGGACTTCATAAAAAATAATGAAGAGGGTGTAACATTCATGTAGCGTTAACGAGTTTTTCTCAGTTTTAGCCGCTAATTTACGTTTTTCTCATGTTTAGCCGCAAATTAGCAGATTTCTTAACTTTTAAGGGCATGAATTTCCGCATTTTCTAGGTTTTGGCAGAATTTGTCTTCAAAAACCTTAAATTGGGGCTTGTTATCAACTTTATCCGCGAATCAGCGCTTTTCTTAAAACAATTTGGACGCGAATCACTTTTAATTGCACAATTTTTGCAGTAAATCATCAGTTTGTTTCTCTTTTTCAATTTTAGTCGAAGTTGCCTTCTGAAACGGCGAATTAGTGTTACTCTCAAATTTAGCAGCGTAGCGGCCGTTTTCGTCACTTTCAGCTATGAATTAGCGTTTTTTTTCTAGATTTTGCTTGAATTTTGCCCCAGAAACCACAAGTTAGCAGCGCTTTTTCTCCTTTTCGGCCAAGAATTATCGCTTTTTATCGATTTCAGCGTCAAATTAGCATTTTTTTCACTTTGCGATGAATTAGAGCTTTATCTCGATTTTAGTCCAATTTGTCCAGAGCAACCGCGAATTAGTAGCGCTTTTTCTCCGTTTCAGCCACGAATTAGCGCTTTTCTCAATTACCATTACTATTTTCAATTTTAGCGGCGTATTAGCAATTTTTCCCCATTTTATTCATGAATTAGTTTTTTATTTTCTCAATTTCAGTAAAAATTGCTTCCAGCAACAGCGAGGATTGGTTTTTCTTTTCAATTTGAGTCGCGAATTAGAGCCCTGGCAGATGAGGCCGCTTGAGTGGAGCCTGTCGAAAAAACGGCCAGTTCATCGATGGGGAATTTTGTTGCGGTCATTTTAAGCCATCATGAGAGGAAATCGGACTAAAATCCTGGGAGGAGATAGGTTTGGCACAAAAAAAGAGTTGGAACGCATTCAAACCCGTAGCAACTGTGACGCTCAACAAATCTTATTCAAATTTTAGCAGCGTCTAGTAATTAAAGAGGTAAATTAATTAACTGCTGTTATCCGGACGACTCGGGAAGGCAAAGCCTAAAGGCCGATTCAGACTATTCGGACGTGACGTGGGAACACACTGTCCCACGTGTGATACAAAATTCCAGAAAAGGATTTTATTTGTTTATGTTCACATTGCTGTGACGAGTATCATCCCACGTGTTCCCACGTCACGTCCGGGCAATGTGAACGTAAACAAACAAAATCCTTTTCTGGAATTTTGTATCGCACGTGGGACAGCGTGTTCCCACGTCACGTTCGAATAGTCTGAATCGACCTTAACACGATTCGAGCTTCGAGAAAAAATTAGCTCCCCGGCGGGATTTGAACTCGTAACCTCTGGAAATGCTAGTCCAGTGCGCTGCCAATTGCGTCTCGGTGACGCCCTTGGGAGACGCAAAGAGAGGAATGAATATAGCCAAACCCCACTCAGAGCCGTTGCTTCTCGAAACTCTAGGCGTTTCTCCTGAACGGTAAACGACGCTGAATTTGATCGTGCGGACATCAGTTAATTAATTTACGAATTTACCTCTTCAATTAAAATACCGGCGACAGAATGCCTCGTATCCATCTTCTAGGAACCTAGATGACGATTTTGAACGATCGATCATTAAATTTTACAATATTATCTTCGAATTATAAGGATCCAACCAATTTTACTTCGAGCACATTTGTTATAATTCCATATCGCTCAACCAATCGTTTTCAAATTTTACTGTGTACATCTAGGGATGAAGACACAACTTTTGAGCCACCACTCGCAGTGGCGGCGGAAGTCAGCCGGCATTGGGGGAGCAAGAATCTGAGCAGTGTTCAAATTTACCCCCCCCCCCTATGAAATACCACTTTTCGCATCAATTATGCCTCCTGCATGTGCAAAAAAACAAGTCTTGAGGCAAAAATTCCAAATCCATCACCAAATTTACCGCCTCTTCATGAAATTCTCTTGTTTCTGGGTTAATTTTCCTGGGTAATTTGTCCTGAAGACACAGTTTTACTAGATAAATGACGTGTTATAAGCTAAATCGGCTGCACTGGCCATAACATGGCGTATTCAAACTATTCAGAACAGAAACTTAGTGTGAAAGAGCAAGGGTATGCCGTAAACTGTAGCGTACCGAGGTAACTGCGAGGGGGGGGGTGCGGAACGCCCAGGGCCACCTATCAGAGAGGGCCCCCGAAAGCTTAAATATGGAAAAATGATTATTTTTAGGTTCCTAGATTAGGTTTACGTTCATAGATTTAGGTACGTGAAAAGGAGATTTGGTACACGATTGACAGTGACTTGGCTCCTTTCGACGATTTTCAGCCCATCCGACTTGAAGAATAGCACGTTACTGGTGATCAGCAAACAGTGTGGCTAAATATTCAATCGATTCCACGAAAGCGCAATTCTGACGGCTAAAATTCAGAAAATTTGTGTCTTCTGGAAGCAAATTTGCAGCTAAAATAGAGAAAATACGCTGATTCCCAAGTTTCTTTAGGTTCTCAAGCAGATAAAATTGAGAAGGCGCTCAAATGTGCTGATGTTGGGGGGAGTAGGCGGCAAAAAATTTGGAAAAAGGGCTAATATTTGTGGCTAAAACTGCAAAAAAAGAGCTCATTCCTGGTATCTCGATGCAACTCTTGGATCATAATTTAGAAAAAATCGCTGATTTTTGGTGTATAGTGGGAATTTTACGGCTAAAATTACAAAAAACCGCTAATGTGCTGTTTTTGGGCCAAGCCCGCGGCTACAATTGAGAAAAATCGCCTAATCCTTCGATTAAATTGAGTTAAAGCGCTAATTCGCGAATAACCTGTAGAAAAAACGTTAATTTGCGGATAAAATTGAAAAAACGCCAATCCGTATCTTCTAGAGGATATTTCGAGGCGAAAACTAAGAAAAAGTGCTTATCTACAACTAAATTGAAATAAAATGGCTAATGTGGAGCTAAAATGTAAAACAAACTCCTTACTCACGGCTGATATTGAAAAAATCACTAATTAGCACGGCTAAAAATAAGGAAAACTCTAAACAGCTAAATTGAGAAAAACCGGGCTAATTCACGCCTAAAAATTGAGCAAAGCGCCAATTTGTAGCAAAAATGGATAAAAATCGCAAAATTCATGGAATAAGGCCCACTTTGTCAATCGTTGATTAAAGAGATGACTAAAAACGTCATTGTTTCATGGTTTCACGATCAAATATTTAATCCTCATGGTTCGCAGATGATTTGTCTAAATCATTTCTTTAAATTTCTTAATCGACAATTGATAAAGCAGGCCTAAAAATGATTATTTTCCGTTAAAATTCAGAAAATTAGTAATTCCCTGCTAAAAATTGAGAAAAAGCGCTAATTCGCGGATAAAATGGACAAAAATCCCAATAAATGTTCAAAATTGGAAATACGCCGATTCTCGGCTTCTGAATGCAAATTGCAACTTGTTTGTGGCTAAAAGTGAGAAAAAGCACTACAATACAGAGCAAACACTAAGGGACCTCATAGAGTTATCCGCCCCGGGCCCCGACAGGTGAAGGTCCGCCAGTGGTTGTGAAATGTACTTTCCCCTCTGAGACAAAATGGCCATTGAGCACATTAAAATATAATTTTCGAGGGGGTTAGCCTTTCAATGCCCAAATTTCGTGGATTTTGATCCCAAAGAACCATATTTCTCGGGTTTTAATCACCCAAAAAGACCAATTAGGAGGACGAAACAGTTGATTCTAGAGTCTTGATTGGAATTGTCTTGGTTAGATGGCTAGAATTGACAGTTTTCATCCCCCTCCAGATTTGTCCGTTTTAAAAATCGATTTTGAAGGATTCCCTCAAAATCCAAATTTTCGGGGTTGACCCTTTAAAAAGTAATATTTCACGGCGTTCAAAATAGCAATTTCACACGTTTGTGGCTTTCATAGAAGTAATTTCGCGGACTCGGCACTAAGTGAACCCAGCTCTGCCTGTAGATCTGGCTGGTGTGGAAGGTGCAGTGCGAACTATAATTTTTAGGAGGTAAATTCAACACGAAGCCATTTTTTTTTCGATTCCTCAAACATCGGATTGGGGGAGCATTCGCTGACCCTGAACCCCACTTCCGCCGCCACTGACCACTCGTCTAGGTCTGTCGAGAATAAAGTGGACGGCAGACGTCATACTGAAAATCAGGATTTAGGCCTTTTCGGGGTCCAGGAACACGAATCTGGAATCTGCTATTTTTTTTTTGTTTTTGCCATTACCAAACTTCCTTCCCTAAGGGAACGTGAAAGTAAGGTCGGTCGTCCACTGGAAGCATTTTCGAGCGGCGCTACAACAGGCGAGAGCGAGGTACATCCCAAAGCCTCAAATGTGACATCGTCCACTCTGCAGCTTAGCTGCAGTGAATCAGTTTATGTCTTTTTGTATGTACGTAGGGATGGCCTCGGGCTCGGGCCGGGCCGAGGGTTCCTGGCTCGGGCCGGGCTTCGGGTCGGGCCGCAGATTTCTCGGGCCGGGCCGGGCTGAGAGCTGAAGCCCGACTCGGCCCGGCCCGACTTCGGCCCGAAATAAAAATCAGAAAAAATATAAAACAGCCAAAAGCGAGTGTCCGGCATAGACATTTGAAATATTTTGCAACCCCCCCCCCCACTCACGTTTGTCGGCCATTACCTCACGTCAACTCGTCCTCTTTCTGTCCTCTTTTTTGTCCTACCTTCACTTACTATACCATTATGAATAATATATTAAATTTTCTTGGGTAATTCTACAACAATGCACATTTTATACTCGCCTCGTTTAATTTGTTACTTCGCTTTTTTCCTCCATTTTAGTAGTCAAACGAGTTTGATAGAATGATGAAAGAGATGAGTGATGGAGTTTCGCGATAGGAAGGGCGTTGTTAAAATGCCCAGTTTGGTAGGCCACAAGCTCGCAAATGCTCATTTTCGCCATAAAAAAATCATTAAAAGACCAGTTCCATGGATTATATAATGAGGGAAAATTTTCCAGATTTTAGGAAGACTAAAGAGGCAAGTGAAATCTCTCGGTCGAACAGGCGTCGTAAAAATGAAATTACCTGTTTCGTGGGGTTAATAGACGCGAATTTCCCCAGTTTTTATAATCCTAGAAACTAAGGTACGAGAAATTTTCCAGTTCACCCAGTAGCGGATCCAAAAAACATTTTTGGGAGGGGACATTAAATTTCGCATGCATGTCGTTACTTTGTAGGGGTATGATTGGCGGGGGGGGGGGGCTCCCGCTACGTTCTTGCTTTTTTGTCTGTTGAAGCCTCAAACTCACAATCAAGGGGTTTTCTCAGAGCATACGACAACCAGCGCTCAATCCCCAAGCGCACGGATCGTTCGTATCGCCACTGCTTTGGTCTGTCGTTTGTGCTGTCAGTTTTTGTGGAGGAACAAGACGCAAAATTCACTGTTAATTGTTCAACTGTACGCGGTTAAGGGAGACTTGTACATGTGTTTCCTGGACCCCCTCCAAGCATACGTCGCCTACTCGGCATTACGTAAATTATCACCACGAAAATCGGAAAATTGTAGGCTCCGTAAAATTATTCCGTATTTCTGCACCAATCCTGGATATCAAGGCCTCATTTAAATCTCCAGGAGATTCTGCACGTGCGTACGATCTTTTTTCATGTTTCACCCCTGAAATAACTGTAAAACCCACATAAACTTTTATCTTGAAAATTAGTAATGAGCAAAGCAAGACCAAGACCAAGACTCGAAGGTCTTGGTCTTGCTGCAAGAGTCTTGCTGGTCTTGCTTTGTTGATTTAATTTTTTTCGTATTTACTTCGAGTGGTCTGTCTTTCGTTTTTTGTTTTTGTTGTTCTTTTTGAAGAAAACAATTGCATTGCATATCGAAAAAACAACTCAAAAACAACCTAGTTCGGGACTTATGAAATGAAAAATTTCTTTTTTTCAGTTTTATTCATTTATCCCCACCTCCGATATTTTTGGACGTTCTTCGTATTTTTCCTTCATATCTCGCCGTATACTGAAAAAAATGTAACCTGCCCCACCCTTCTGCAACCATGTGTGGTTTGAGAAGGCCAAAATAACGAAATTTGGGTTTCAAATGAGCTGAATTACTTTTTTGAACGAACCAAACCTGTCCATTTGGTAAGGAACAGCTGATTTTAATAAAGCGTAAATCCCCGAAATCGGTTTTAAGGTGCCAAATCCAAGAAATTGGGTTTTAACGCGCGGATGTGAATTTGGCTTTTGAAATAGCAAAACTTCCAAAAACTGGAGTTTTTAGGAGCCAAATTCGCAAAATTTGACTATGAAAGAGCGGACATCCACGAAACTGACGTTTATGAGAGCCGATGGCCGAAATGACGAAATTTGGTATTTGAACCAGCCAAATCCGTGAATTTCTTTTTTGAAAGAGCAACATTTGGTTTTCGAAACAGCGAAATCTGTATAACTGATTCCAAAAAGAACAAAGGCCACAAAAATTGTTTTTTTTTTTAAATAATGAAAATGCGCGAAAGTAGAATGGCTGGAAATTTAAATGGCTAAAATCCGTGAAGTTTGGTATCAAAGGGGCAAAATCGGTGACATTTGGTTGTGGAAGAGCGAAAATATGGTTGAGCGCCAAAATCACGAAATTGGTTTTTTTCGTTTTTCGACTATTTAGTTTTTATAAATGGCCGAACCCGTGGAACAGATTTCAGAAAGAGCTAAACTCACGTTTGTTTTTATATGGCAAACATCTGTGAGTTTTTGAAGGAGCCAAATTCACGAAATTACGTTTTGAAAGAGTTTAAATATACAAAAATTGGGGCATTTATATTTGGGTTTGAATTGAGCCAAATCCAGGACTTGGGGTTTGAAAAGAGCGAAATAAGTTTTCTGAAGAGCCAAATCTGTAAAAACTGATTTCAATAAGAGCTAAAACTACGTAATTTGGTATTTAATAACGGGTAAATTCGCGAAATTGCGGGGTCCAAAATGGCAAGAATCTGTGAAATTGGATTTTGAAGGTGCCAATTCTGAGACTTTTGTTATGGCAGACTGAAAATTTCCGGTGAAATTGGGGTTAGAAAAATCCAAAATCACAAAATGTCGTTCTTTTTGGAACCAACCGAAAACCTTCTCCCTTCCTTCATTCCTTCTTTTTCTTCCTAGAACAAATAAAGAGCTTAAGCCACGAAAATGTGTTTTTGATGATGCAAAAATCGCCAAAACTAGGTTTTAAAGGAGCCAAATCAGCAAAATGTGTTCTTGGAAGCAGAGCAAAACCCACAGAATTCGGTTTTTAAAAGCAGAACTTCTTTTTGCAAGACTCGCAAGACTCTTGCAACACAGTCTTGGTCTTGCGCAAGACTCGTTCGTAAGGTCTTGTAGAAAGTCTTGGTCTTGCATTTCAAGTCTCTGTCTTGCAGCCGTTAGAGAGTCTTGGTCTTGCGTCTTGGTCTTGGTCTTGCTGCAAGAGTCTCGCGAGAAGACCAAGACCATTTTTGCTCATCACTATTGAAAATTCTCGCTTTTTCGACGACTTATGTAGGAAAGCAAGATCATACGCGAGTGCGGAATTTCCTGGAGACGAGCGTTTTTCAATCTCATTGATCGTCTCATTGTATTGATGCGAGGTGAGAAAGTGCAGTTTGGATGACTCAAGTTTTTTGGTGAAAAAGGCTAATCTCTCCACTTTTGAAGTGTCTTTATTAATTCGTGACCATCGTTTCGGTCCACTAGAGCTAGACCATCTTCAGACAAAGTTTAGGGCGTAAGAACCACCCTCTTCACATGACTTTCAGTAAAACGAGCAGTGATCACAGGCTAATCCGACAGGCTCATGTGTAGCCTGTGATCACGGCTCGTTTTAGTAAAAGTCATGTGGCGAGAGTGGTTTTTACGCCCTAAACCTTATCTGAAGATGGTATAGTCGACCGAAACCACGGTCACAAATTAAGAAATAAAGACTCTTTAAACATGGAGAGATTACCTCTTTTTACCAAAAAGCTCAAGTCTACGTCTGGTCAATCTCATCTGGAGGGCGGGGGCAATTTCCCCTTAGCAAGGAAGCCTATAGGTAGCTTTATTGTGCTACCCTTGGAGCCGTGAGTCTAGTCCAACCCCCCCCCCCCCTGTAGCGCTAAAAGGTTGTCGACTTGTGGGAGAAATGTCCACCAGAGTGTGTGAACCGAAAAAGCTCAACAGCCACACAGCGAGCGTTTGTTCAAGGCAAAGGCGTGCTTTTGTGAAAAATTCTTCTCCCTCACATATTTGGTGCTTTTTCCTCGCTCTCGAAGTACATGTGATTGGTGGAATGCGGGCTTTTTAGCCATTGCATTGGAGTGCAGATTTATGCTCTATTTATGCAAGCGTAAAAAACTCGGGCTGGCGGAAAATCGGCCCGAATTCGGGCCGGGCCGAAGTTTCCAGACTCGGGCCGGGCCGCAAACGTCTGGCCTCGGCCGGGCCGATTTTGAGTCGAAGCCCGGCCCGGCCCGGCCCGATTCCATCCCTATATGTACGCTCGATGTCGCTTGTTGTAGCGCCGCTCGAATACGCTAGAGGTCGACCGGCCTAAAAGGTGGCCAGGATGAAGAGGATGGTTGTGAGGAAGGATGGGTGGATAGACACCAAAACTGTGGGTTGGTGAGGCCAAAACCCCTTTTGGCTCGTTGAAATTATGTGAAATAACGTCGTTGAAATTAACCACGATTAATGTCACGTTGGAATTATTTTTTTTCTTTTTTAGGTTTTTGGGAGAGGACATTTTTCCCCTTTGACCTCTTCAATAGATCGTGGATTAACCCCCTGATTCCAACAGCCCCATTTACCACCGACTCTCAGTTTATCCTAAAAGTAACGAGACGAAATTTTTCATTATGACACCACGACACACCACCACGAGAGGGATTCCAATCATCGAGGAGGCACATGTGGAAGAACGATGACATAGAGGGGAGAAGGGTGGAGCGAGGGTTTAAAAAGAAAAAAACTTTTCTCTTCGGTAAAGTTTTTAAACTATTTGGGAGTCCTAACTATGGAACGCAGAGTGGTTAGGGGTTTGTCACCATCCGGTAACGATCAACCCTAATCATCTATGTTCTAAAGAAAAACGACTTCGATCCTACTGAATCCCCCCCCCCACCCCGGCACTCACAGCCAACCTAATTTCGAGATGGAGGGGAGTTGCTTTATTTTTGCTGCTTCGAAGATCTCTATTCGACCGCAGAGAATCAGTGGGGGGGGGGGGCCTGAACGATTATCTTCAGAGATGAAGAACCTTTCATGAATGAGTCACCTGCTCGAATAAGTAACGTCTTCGTCATAAGACCAGTATTCTTTGTTCCTTTCCTTTCTCCTTTCAAATTTTTGAGGGCCGCAGCTTAGAGGGGGGTGAATACCGATGAAATTAACTCTCGGAGAATCGAGGGTGACTCTATTTTTTCCGTGAAATTTTAATTTCGATGTGTAAATATGAATATTAATTAGAATCTTACGCAAAGATTCGATTAAAGAATCCCCTTTTTCCTCCCAACCTTCGTTGTTCCCAATGGAACTTATCACAATCCTAAAAAAAAAAAACAGGAGCAAACAATTGTTTATTCAAACGTTATAATCATAAATTTTAGCATTTCTTCGAACGCCTTTCAAGCTAATCGCGTACTAATTAATGGTATTGCCGCGCTATCCATTTATAAATTACGCCCACTCGCCAAATATCCCCCTACCCCGACCACTAGTTGAGTGGTAGGTAGGGGGGGGGGAGCGTAGACACGGAAAGTAAGTTCATTTAGCGGGCGCCTTTCCATTTCCATTTTGTGTGTGCTTCCCGACGAGGAAGAGAGAGAGAGAGAGAGAGAACAAAATAGGGAAAAGGAATCGTTTATACACATATTGCCCCCGGGGGTATTTCCCCAAGTCTTCGAGTCATTGAAAACGCGCGGTGGGATCAATAGCTTTAAGGGAAATTCCGCAACTGCTTGACATTCAACCTTTTTTTAAGTGTGATGAAGGATGGCTGGAGGAGGGATGTGTGAAGGGTGTAGGCAGTTTAAAGGCACCGTGCACTTTTTTTTTTTTTTTTTTTTTTTTTTTTTTTTGCTGCCTTGTTCTCTCTCCTTTTTTTTTTAAAGAGCCGGAAACATTTGTGTTGCATCCCTCCCCCTCCCTCACTGTACCTCACTGAGGACACTCGAACTCGGGGTGACAGAAATGTGAGTCCCAATGGGAAAGTGGGGAAGGAGCCCGCACAGCGATTTGTTCTTTACAATTTTTTCCTTACAGGGGCCTCTGGCTGATAACGAAAGAATAACAACGACGACGGGTTTTTTTAAAAGGTTTTAAAAACGGTGGTCCTCGGGGAAGACGATAGTGGTAGACAAATGAGGGTCTCATTAATTAGAGCGACACCGCCGGGGCAATAAGGTTTCTTGGGCGGTTTAAAAATAACAATTGAGGCTACTCGTAATCGTTATTGTGTTTTTTTAATAGAAAAGGAAGGATTCTCCTGTAAACAGCGTCACACTTGGGAATGTTTCTGGAGAGCTTTATTCTTATTATTAACAGAAAAAATATGATTCAACAGGAAGTTTACAATGAGAAGAGAATCAGAACGGTTGTTGCACGAGTTTTTATTTTCTTTTTCGGAACGAACCGTTGTTCTTTAATAACTCAACCAGAAAACACACGACGTATACAGCGTTTTAACGAGTTCCCTCGCGAAAAAAATCCGTTTTTTGGGAATTTAAAATTCTCTTAGAGCACGAGTTGTGACTTTTAAGCTCTTCGTGATTCCGATAGGGATCGAAAAGTTTTGATCGACTTCGTTGCCATGGCAGTGGGGGAAATATTGGGGGGGGACCAGTGCGTCCCCCCCCCCCAGAGAGAATTTAGGACTGCAGAGCTTCTCTTGCCCAAAAAAGTTGAATTTTTGCGACCAAATAGACTATTCAGTCTTCAAGAACCAACTTCTAGCCTGAAACCATAAACTTAGCGCCAACGCAACTATACCAAGAGCACCGTCCTCCTGACGTTCGAAATCTTTCTAAAGTACGTCGGGAAAAAGAACAAAAGCCCGCATGATTGTGTAGCATTAATTTCCCCCTTCCCCTGCCACACTGGTCAAACTTCTTCCCGTCATTTTCATTCTTTTCGTACCTCCTTTTTATATACTCAAAGTTCGCCGTGTAACGAACTCTTAAAAATTAACGATCCACCCCCCCTCCTCCTCACAGACTGAGTTTGAATGCTCAAAACGAGGAAACCTTCCTACGCGCGTCTTGCCTTTCTTTTAGCGTATTTCGATAATGCAAAAAATGGGTTATTTCTTTTCATTTTATTCGACTTAAAAACTGAATTTCTCCCGTAGCGAACAAACAGCGTAGAACTTTCGCGAAGAAACGCTACAAAAAAAAAAAAAAAAATTATTGAGACGGAATTTCCTGGTAAAAAGCAACCTTTTCTGATAGACATTCTGACAAACCTGACCTTCGTGTCATGGAGGAAAAGGCCAAGTTTTTTTTTTTTTTAACTCCAACGAGAGTTTAACATTTTCTACTACTCATTGCAATCTAAAAAAATCATAAATAACTGTAACGATACCTTGTCTTACTCAGCGTTAAAATCGTACAGCCTAAGGAACTGAATTTATATGCCCCCTGTCACGTTTGGATAGGGGGGGGGGGAGCGTAGGGACCTCGAACAAAAAAAAAACGAAAAAACACATAAAAGAATCTTTAATCCCTCCCACCTATAGGACGGGTCGATACAGAATATTTCTGGTCTTAAATAATGGCACATTCTCATACACGGCACGACAGAGATCTCGGAATAAGCATGAGCGACCCCTCGCCCGACTTCCCAGGACTGTGAAATGCCTTAGGAATAAATAAATCCGTTACAATTGACTTATTGTTGATCGATTGGCTTGTTTCGTTCGGGATAAAATTTTAAAATACGGGCATTTTTTTTTCCAATAATTTGTTTCTTTGAGATTGTTAGGAATCAGCCTCCATCCCACATTCCCGACAAGTACGAACGAAATTGGTTTTGCGTAATTCTGTTAAGTATTTCCGATATTTGTGTGGTTTAAAGGACGATAGGCGGATATTCTGACAGATCTCGCTCATAATTCACAACTCTTGGTAACTTTTTTGTTATGCGCATAAATTTACTGTAACGACAGCCCGTCCGTCAATAGCGTGAAAATCGCCCTATTCGAAATTTTTATCGTTTATTTAATAAATGTCCTACGGGTGTTTTGTGTGTGCGTGTCATACGTATCCTATACGCCTCTTCTTTGACCCACCATCCCCCCGCACTGCGCCCACTTAAGCCCTTTAGGTCCGGAAGGTGATGATTATTCAATTTTCAAAAACTCTCAGGCTAACAGGGTTCCCCACTGTGTCGTCTTGTCTTCCAACTGCAGAGTATTTTGTTAGCGAACCGATTCATCTTTTTCACGATACCTAATTAATCGTTCTCCATTTTACATTTTCGTCAAACTTCTTTCTTTTTTTTTTTAACTCTGGCCTTTGTCCAACAGGACCGTTGTCAGCTCCTACGAACGCATATTTTATGAAGGAACCGAAACTTTTTTCGATACTTCTCTAACAACGTTTTAACCACAAAGCTGTCCGTTACATATATACATAAGAGGGCCCTTTTCGATTGATTTTTCAGCTTTTCCGTGACAATGGAACATAAAAACTATGTGTACGCATACACTATTCCCTTTTATGGCCAACTGTATAATTTCAAACGTTGTATCATTAAATTTCTGTACGAATTTTGCCGGGTTATAAGGTTGTTGAGAGGGGGGTATGGTATACAGTGAAAAAGGGCACTCTCGTCGTGAAAAGTCTCTCATAGGAAGATATACCTCCGGCTATCGGATTATTGATGAGGCCAGTAAAAACCACCAGCAGTGAGCTAGCAAACCCCACGAACTAGGTGGGATTATATTATTTTTACGGTGGGGAACGGAAACTGTTGTTTAGTTCCAAATCAATTTTCTGTAAAATTTCGACTGATTGAGTCAAACAACACAATTCTGGTTCAAATGTTCTAGGTTTTGACCAATCAAACAGACTCTGGGGGGACAAAATTAGTGGTTTTGGGCCACTGAACCAAATTTTGGGCCGTGAACCAAATTTAGCGGATCTGTCCCGTCATAAACGAATTTAGCCTGATGGTTGGCGCAGCCCTAAAATGCCAATTTCACGCAGGCGCGGATCCAGAGTTTTTCCGAAAGGGAGGGGAGGGATTCCATCACGCTTCATCTCAATTTCAGCCGCAATTGCGCCATTTTTCTCAATTTATCCTTGAAAAGATCTCCATAAAGCGTAAATTAGCGGCTTTTCTTAATTTGCGTTTGAACTTTTTCATCGCGAAACGAGGAATTGGTGGGCATTCTAAATTTTAGCAGTGAAAGAGTACTTTTCCTTATTTTTTTTTCCGATAATGAGTGCTTCCTCTCTATTTCTACTTTTACGATTTTCTCATTATTAGCCGTGGAAAGGTCTCCATAAACTACGAATTAGCGTGTTTCCTCAAGTTTGGCACGGACATTCCAGAGGTCATGAATGTGTTTTCACAAATTTAGATGCGAATAAGAGCGATCTATTTCTCAATTTCATCCACGAGTAGGCCTTTTCCCTCCATTTTAGCCGTGAATTGGCTGAATATTGGCCACAGACCGTTCCCAAGGAACAGCGCATTACTATTGCGGTGCTCTATTTCTCAATTGATGTTGCAACGAAAAGTTGCCGCTTTTTTCTTTACTTTTGGCCACAGATGAACGGAAACGTTTCCTAATTACAGCGCATACGAATCTTTATAATTCTGGAAGTCGTGAGTCGTGAATGCCGACCAAATTCAGAGACAAGGCAAAACGGTTCTATTTTCTGCCACTTTTAGAGCCAATAACCAAGTCGCTGCCTTTGGAGACATTTCGTCCGTGACCAGCAGCTGCGATTTGTCAATCGAGCGTTTTGAGGGACTCATAAACCGCTTCCGGCTCGAATCAAAATAGTTTGAAATTAAACAACTTTCGAAATCAAGATGGATTTTCAAGCTGAAGTTGAATGAACACTATTGTAATTAGACCCCCCAACATATGTTTTTGGGCCAAGGGGGGGGGGCGTGCGCCCCTTGGATCCGCGCCTGATTTCACGGGATTTCATATACATAGGTATTTATTTATTTCTTCAAAGGTGAAATTGCCAGCTTACTGGCTTATTTTAATTAGCCATTTCACGGAGTTGACTAATTCAAAAAGAAATTCGCGATGCAATCTCTCAGCTTTCGCTGTTGCAAAAACAAAAGTTTGCGCTTTTCGACCATTCAAAAAGCAATTAATTATTTCGCGGTGCGTTAGCTATAATTTTACAGAGCAATTTCACGGATCTGGCGCTTTTCAAAAACAAAATTCCGCTATGTTGGCCTATTCGAAATCAATTTCGCTAGATTGGGTTAGCCAATCTCGCTAATGAAAACTCAATTTCACGAGTTTTCTCCATTGAAAGAACCTATTTGATGCGTCCGGCCTTATCAAAATTGAAATTTCGCGGGATTGGCTTATTAAAAATGAGTTTCGCGGCATAGATTTGCCCCTAAAAAGCAATTTCGCTGCTACAATAGCATCATTTCGCCCTGTGACTGAACTTCGCTGTCTTAGGTCATTTTAAAGAGCAATTTTATGGGTCTGACACCTTGGCAGGGGCAGGGGCCAATTCAGTGGGATTTGCTCGCCCAAAAAAACGAGTTCCACTAAAAATCAACGGCCCAACTAATTTAGCTGGGGTATGGCTCGCGCAAAAAAGCAATTTCGCGGTTACGCGCTGCCCATCTACTCAGAAGTTAACTGTGGAGTTCGCTAGGAATAGCGCATACCTACCGAGGTAGTGCCGAGGGGGGGGGTGCCCTATCTGAGGGGTCCCCCCCGAAAAGCTTGAAGATGAAAAATGAGGATTTGTAGGTTTTAGGCTTCAGGAGGTTTTTTTTTAAGGCCATGGCCGTGAAAAATAGTATTGATATCCGGTTGGACAGTGATTTGGCTCCTTTCGACGATTTTCAGTCTATCTGACCTGGATCATAGAACGTTGCCGGTGCTCCGGTTATATGTTCGCAAAGTCGCTTCACGGCTAAAATGGAGAGAACCCCCTTACTCGCAGCTATAAAATGAAAAAAAAACGCAAACATCAGCGAATATTCTGGCTTATGCCCAACATACGTAGAGAAAACCCGCTATTTCATGGTTAAAAGTGGAAAAAATCGCTAATTCGTGGCTGAAATTGTGAATAGCGATGGTAATGTAAGCTGATTTTGAGTCAGGTCGGCGACTAAAATAAAGAAGAAGCACTAATTCACAGGTAAAATTTAGTGAAAACGCTCAATCACAGCTAAAATTGAGTGAAACTGTGAAATTGTTAGTTTCGGATCTCAATATTCGGCAAATTGCAAGTTTCTGGTAATTAATTGGTAAGTTTGAAGTAATTCACAGGTAAAATTGAGAGAAAAGGTTCATTCGCAGATAAAATTGATAGCGATTTTCATTCAACACGCTATGGGACGGGTGAGGACGGGCAGAAAAACTGACACCACACGAGTGTATTGCATTGAATGAAAAACGCTCTGAAAGAAATAGCCGCAAAATTAGGTACATTATTTGGTGCTAAATACATACGAAATTACATCTCTCGCAGCTAAAAATCTGCAATATTGCAAGTTTCGGGTCTAAATAATAATGTCCGCGAAGTTTCCAGGCTTTATTTTCGTCAAATAGCAATATTCATTTTGTTATTATCTGTTATTATCATGAAATTGTAAGTTTCTAGCGTCTGCCCCGAATCCCCAAAATTCCAACAATTTGAAGCTAAATATCCGCGACATTGGACTTTTTTGGCTCAATAATCACGAAATTGCAATTTTCCGGGCTATTTATTTATTGCACTGGGTGCACGGGCGTAGCCATTGGGGGCAAGGGTAACCATCTGCCCTCCCCCAGACCCCCCGTAGTCTCGAATATCGCCAGATCGCAACGGGTGACATAATTAAAAAGACCAATTTCGCGGTTTTTGCGCCCAAAAATACCGTTTGCGCCGATGTGACACCATTAATAAGCAAATTTTCGGATTTTGTTTCTCTTAACAAGAACAAACAAAAACAAAAACAAACAAACAAAAAAAACACCTGAGATCCCCAGCTAAGTGGTATAATTGTCAGTTTTGGCCAAAATCACAATTTTAGAGCCTACTAAAATCTCCATTTCTGAGCCGAAATCGCCATTTTGGCGCTTAAGGCCCGAGACGACAATTTAAACTTTGTTTCGGGCTTAACCGTATTTTGTATGCGAAATGCTATTTTTTTTTTTTTTTTTTTAATTGGGGTGTAAGCTCAGCTTAAGGATAAACGGAAATTTGAACCAACCCGGACCTAAATCGCGATGAAATAGTTATTTTGAACTAAATTCGCCAGATTCGAGGTAAACCCGGTAAATTTGTTTTTAAGGTGAAATCGCCTGTTTTGCAGTGAAAACATCACTTTTCTGTTTGACAGCTTTAGGGTAAAAACTTCAATTTTAGGTTAAAACTCGTCAGTTTTGTGATACAATTCCGTTTTGAGGTAAAACCACCAGTTTCAGGGTAAAATTTTATTTTTGAGGGAAAACTTACAAAATTATTTTTATGGTAAAATCACCAATGTTGTAGTGAAATCTTCGATTTTGTCTTGAAATCGTCAGTTTTTTTCAAGACAGAGTCGTCAGGTTTGGTGTAAAATCATCTGTATACGGAAAAACTCCAGTTTTGCTGTGATATTTTCGGTTTTGAAGTAAAATATTAAGTTTTGAGGTAAAATAATCTTTTTTGGGGGTAGGGCGCTAGTTTTAGGGTAAAATCATCAGTTTAGGAAAGTTTTTGGGATGAAATCGTAAGTTTTGGGATTAAAACAGACAGTTTTGGGGTAACATTGCCAGTTTTCGTGGAGAAATATTCAAAAGAACACTTCCGATTTGGTGTATCGTCAGTTTTGTGGTACAAATAACCAATTTTGGGGTAAAATATTCATTTCTAAGGTTAAACATCAAAATTTGGTTTTGGGGTAAAATCGCCAGTTTTGTAGTGAAATATTCAGTTGTGTGTGTTGGGGGGGGGGGACACGTCAGCTTTGGCGAAAAATCGCACCTTTTTTAGTAAAATTGCCACCTGCGGGATAAAATCGCCACCTGAGGGATAAAATCGGCCGTTTTTAGTGCGGTGTGGTTTGTTTGGGTAAGATAATTCGATTTTCATCGGTTTGGGTTAAACCCGCTAGTTTTAGGGTGAAATAATTAATTTTGGGGGTGAAGCCTTGGGTTTTAAAGTCGCCAGTTGTGCTGTAAAATCTTTAGTTTACGGGTAACACATGGGCTTTGGCGTAAAATTCTGTTTTGTTTTTAAAAAATTGAATTAGGTATAGAGTGAAATCTTTAGTTTCGGGTTAAAAAACGCCAGTTTTCAGTTAGAAAATGTTGGATTTTTACGTCTCTCAGACAAGTCGTTGATGAAAAGTAGGTCACCCGGTATTTTAGTGCCAAGCCTTTCCTACAAAGTATCGATTTCCGAGGAAAACATTGCCAATTTTTGGACAGAAAAACAGGAATAGAAGGCTAAACCCGATAGTTTTTTATGGATTGCGGCCCTTTTTGTGAAAACTCAGTTGGGAAAGAATTTGACGATTTAATGCGCCTATTTCAGATTTAATGAACTACCATTTCTTGTGCTAGGGTCTCTAGACAACCGACATCTTGTGTCCATCACCTGGATCAAGGGCTGGCTACGCCCCTGACTGGGTGTGGACCTCGCATGGGCTGTCCAGCTCGCCAACACCGCTCATAACCGCCTAACGGTTTACCCACTAAATTGGAATTATATTGGCTGATTGTCCGCGAAATTGAAAGTTTTAGGACTGTAACTCTTGGGAAAATGCAAGGCCTTAATTTCGCAGACTTTGGGAGTTTCGGGAATAAATACCCGTGAAATTGCAGGTTTGCATTATGGTGGGGGGAGGGGGGGCTCTGACCTGGGCGTCAAAGGCCGACGAGGCTTATATACCGGTGCCTACAACAAAATGCCTGCGAATATGTGCGGAACTGCAAGTTCCAGGGCTTTTTTTTTTTTTTTTTTCAGTGTCCGCGGCCCCCGGTCCGTCAGTGAATTCGCCTGGCTGAATACCCGCCAAATGGGCACTTTTGAGTCTTAATTTCTGCGCAACTTCAAGTTTAGGGACTTCTAATTTTCAATTTAAAAGCAAAATTATAAGCTTCGGGGCCGTTTTTTTGGCTGTGGAACTCAGGCTGACCGGCCCCAACAGCGCTCAGAACCCCCCAGAACCCACGGGATTGGAAGTTTCCTGGCTGAATGTCCACAAAATGAGCAGTTTAGGGTATTAAGTCTTAATTTTAGTGAAATTGCAAGTCTAGGGTCTTCATTTCGGAGAAATGGCCAGTTTCCATTTGTTTGTTTGTGGCCGCCGACCCGAGAGCTTTGATGTAGGAAACCCGTGCCCCCTGCCTCCCGCCTGTCACGTCCGACGCGTTCACTGTTGAGACTGGGGCTCTGGGGGAATGCGAAAACCTGCCCATCCTTCTGTCTAGATCTAGGCTACGCCCATGGGCTGAACTGTGCAACTGAAGTCGGAACACAATAATAATACACGGTGCGCGAAACTTGGACGTTCATAAACTTGCAAGTTTACGAGAGGGGGAAGCTTTACTAAATTCCCCCCACTCCAAATCCAGAGTGTAAATTCTCCAAATTTTCGAATAGCGGATCGTCAAATAATACTCGTAATTTGGCATTGTCTACTGAGGAAGGTTACACAAAAACTGTATAGTTCTGTAGACAAACACAAAAAGGCGGTAGATCTACAGTAAAAACTCAAGATCTGGCTTTGGGCCTGGCATCATGCAGCTAGGGGTTTCCGAGGGGGCCTCCTACTTCTCCACCCCCCACCCTCAAGCGCCCACACGAACCCTCCGCCTCCTCCATTACAAAGGGACTCAATTAACGCCAGGTACACTGTTAACTGAAAAACGGAAGTAGAAATAATTTATTGGAATACAAATTAACGACAAAAGTGCCAAAAACGATATTATACAGACTCCCAAAAAGCATCAACGGTAAAAAAAAAAAAAAAAAAAAAAATGAAAAAAAAAATCACGAAAAAGGCAGGTAATTATGGTTTAATACTGCTCCTAATTAAAGTAATTAATTTTGATCGTCAACGAAAAGGCAAACTTTTTTTTAATCTACGCTTTTAAGGTACTTTTTTGTACACCTTCGTGGATCTTTCTGAAGATTATATACACCTTGTTTTTAGCGTTTAAATATTTTTATTTCATACAGCGAAGATTGTAAATAATTACACCCTTAAAGTCTACTTTTTGGTTGGAAATGCTTACAATTTAATAATTTATTAATTTACTATTCATACGTGGTATCAGGGGCGTTTTTCCTTTTTTTTGTCTTAACCAGGTCGCCCAAAAAAGAGATCTACAGGTGTTTTTTTTTTTGTTTTTTGTTTTTCCTTTCCCTCAGTCGTCGTTGAGGTAACACAACGTCTCAGCGACGACTTTGGACGATTCGCTCGAGCTGAGCGCTACGTTTAGCAAGCGTTGCTCGTGTAGCGCCTTGAGTTTGCGTCGACCCAAAATGGAAAACTTGGCGATATTTCTAATGATCACAGCCGCCGTTACGCGAACACTTTTCGTGACGTCGTCCTCAACTTCAGACGACCACCCGATGAGACCTTCGGTGTTGTCGTTGTTGTCAGCCTGTGACGATGACGACGTTTCTTTTTCGTTTTTTTTATTTAAGAGCGGATTTCTGAGTCGTTTACTTTTAATACTTATCATGACACCGTTTTTACAGTGTTCTTTATAAATGTGACTAATTAGCTCTCTGTAATTGGCTTTACGGAAATTACAACAGCCCCAGAGGCATTTAGCTTCGGTGGCGGTTTTGGGACAATGAAGGGAGACGATGTGGGAGAAAACGCCGTGCGGTGTTTTAAACTGGCGCAGACAGCCGCGCCACTCGCACAGAAACATGTCGGGCTCGGGTTTAGGCTCAGGTGGTTTAGGGGTGGTGATGAGTTTCGGTTTGGGTTTGAGCTCGGTCAAAGTGACGGGCTCTGCGGTGACGTCCACTGGGCCGTTATTCTGAGTTTTCATTTTTGACGCTTTTAAATTGTTCACGTCTAACGGTGAGTCTTTCCAGCTCGCCTCCTGTAGTACTTTGGGTGATATGACGAGGCCGTTACAGTTTTGTTTCAAGTTTTTCGTATAAACGATCGAATTCGTCACCACCTCAGAGTTTTTCAGCTTCGAGTCCAAACTCTCCATCATGGGAGTTAAAACGTTGACGTGCTTTCCGTTGATCACCACTGTTTTTACAATGAACCTCGGGCCGCCGCCGCCTTTAAAAGAATCAGACGAATCTTCGCTGGAGTGTCCGTTCATACAGACTTCGGGTAACTTTTTCTCCTCTTTAACCTCCGACTCTTCACCGAAAACACTGCCCAACGGTTTTGGACTCGGCACAACAACATTGAGATTGCCGTCAAGTTGCGACACGGCGTCTTCCACATCGAGTGACCCGTTCAAAGTGACGTCGTTCAATTCAGTGTCCCTGTTGTTGGTAACGTCATTTTCCACCGGTGGACTCGTTCTGTCTTCGAATATTTTAACGTAGTGAAGCAACGACTGAACTTCCATTGAAGACGTCGACGCCTGAGAGGATCGAGCTTCATCGTCCAAACATTCACCGGGATTGACGAGAGTCTCAACCAATTTGACTTTGTCCCACGCTCCTCGATAAGTGTTTAAATCAGGGGCTTTGTACGTTAAAAAATGTATGATGACGTCTAAAACTCGACTAGCACTACAAATAACATCACAGATCTTTTCCCCGAAATAGCTGATGATATAAATAACTTCAAGAGAGTGTAACAGAAGCACGAGGTCTTCAACGGTTAAAAACGCAAATATTTTATCCACCGCGCCTTTAATTAAAAATTCAGTTAACAAGTCCCTATTATCATCATTTTTAGCCAATATTGACACCACTTTAAGTGCGGATATCACTTCAGAAGCGTCCAAAGAGGAGACTCCTTCATTTATAAGGAACAAAGCGCAGGGGGCTAGATTTGACTTCAAAACTAAATTATAAGAGACGTTCTGAAACATGCCCCAGCCCATATCCGAGAGGCATTTAAACCTGGAATCGATGCAGAGAAACACAAATCGAATAAAAGTAGTGTCGTTCGCCATGAAGTTGATGTTGAAGGCTTCGAAGCTGAAATTCCTGAGTATTCGACCAATTTGACAGGTTCGCTGGACGAGGAACTCCTGGTCGTGTAAAATGAGACCCGAGTAACTGTCGTCGATTGACGCGACCGACGTTTGCCACGACGAATAGTTGACTTCATCGGCGAGTGGGCTTATAAGGCTGTGCTTGACGACTTCCTTCCAAAAGTACCTTGTCAGATAGCCCCGCTCTTTTTGATAGGTCTCGACGAAGAATGACCTCAGCTGAGGGTCGGTGTAGACGCAGGCATGCGCTAGGAGGTAGTGAAGCATTTTAGGACTGCTCTCTAACTCGACTTTTAACTCGCGAGTATTCAGGGACAGAAGGGCGCACACATTAATGGCGAAGTCTTGCTCGTTGGGTAGAGGTGACATCAGCCCAAGAATGATTTTTTCGTACTTAGACGGTGTAAAAACATTGGAAGACAGACCGTGAAATGAGCGTTGTATACTCGTCAGACAGTGCTGCTCCTGATTGTACACATCCGGAATTGTATGCAAAGTCCGAGCAGAAATTCGATTCAGTCTCTTCACACTATGCTCTAACTCACTATCCACTTTAGTCTTCACCTTACAAACAAAGTG
Source organism: Corythucha ciliata (assembly GCA_038030265.1). NCBI lineage: Eukaryota > Metazoa > Arthropoda > Insecta > Hemiptera > Tingidae > Corythucha > Corythucha ciliata. The sequence continues at coordinate 52,116,238 of CM075943.1, forward strand.
CAATTTTTCATACTTGCCTAAAAATCGCAAATAAATCTGTTTCAAAGCCACCGAACTGTTGACACACCGCGGCGGTATTCGCAGTTCCCTCTCCACGAGTTTCCATTCATCACGATCGCTCACAGCCTCCCAACCGCCCAAACGAGTCACCAAATCGTACAATTTGTGCAGATCGATTTCACGCCCGCTGATATGTGGAATTCGTACCATCGGAGTCCCTTCAGCCTCTAATAACTGCGACAGCGATCTGACGAAGCTCCGCCGCTTCGCTCCCTTCATATCTTCGCCGTACAGGTCACCCATAGCGATCAGGCTAGGAATACGCAATAATTAGCAATACTGAAAAGGGGGGGGGGACGCTCAGAAAATTCAACTTACCTCCCGTTTTAATTTATTATTTTACGAATAAAAAAATGAGAAGTGAAAAAAACGGAGGGTAGTCCATTTCTTCATCGTCATGGCTTAAGCGTCAAACTCGTCATAATTTCTCTTTCGAAGGCGTAAGTTCAAAACGTGTAAAATAGGCTCCATCCTTCTATCTCGCCTGCATCGCATTTCCTGAAAAGCAAACAAACAAAAATTCAATTCTCAGATGCGTCGAACGGTAAAGATTTTGGACAAAATTAACGGTTTTCTGAGTTTTAAGTCGGAGGACCCTAGGTTATACGGGCGGGGGGGGTCGTTTATGGACGAAACTCCCTACTCGTCAAACCTCGGCATCCATTTTACCGTCGTTTTCCTGCCCCAATCCTGGATTTTCTTTTTTCAAATTTCATCCCGGCGGAAATGACTATAAAACCACCTTGAACTTTTACCTGGACACTTCACGAACTTTTTTTTTTTTTCACCAGGTGGCGTGCCCTACCCAAAGTCTAGAGAGAGTGTGGGGAAACGCCCTAAAACAAAAAGGGCATAAATTACTGCGAATTTGGGAGTTTCGAGGAGCGCCTAGGGGTCGTCAAATTTGAAATTTTGTTTTTTTTTAACATTTTACTGGCGGTCTCCCGAATCCAACTGTGGCATCAGCCTTTCGGCCCTCTCACCCGTTTATAACTCGGGAGGTGAAATACCAAGTTTAAAAGATGAATGACCGTGAACATTTCACTGCATGTTTCGGAGTATAAACAGCCGCTAAATTACAATGCGAGTTAACGATTTTTCTCAATTTTTGCCGCGAATTTGTGTTTTTCCTGATTTCAGCCGCTAATGAGCGATTTCGACGAAATTGCCTCCAGAAACTTTTCTCAATTTTCTGTGATTAGACCCTTAATTGACAATTTTTCTTTATTTTAGCTGCGAATTAGCGTTTTACCTAATTCTAACCGCGAATTATCAATTCTCCGTGAGTGAGAGTTTCCCCCCAATTTTCGCTGCTAATTAACGCTGTGAATTTGATCCACGAACTAGCGGGTTTTCCTCATTTATAGCTGCGGGTTAGCGATTTCACTCACATTCAGTCACTACGTTAACTTCAAAAGCCGCGAATGGGCGTTTTCCCTATATTTTCAACGCGAATTAGCGATTTTCCCACACTTCAACGCTTCTTCTCAATTTTATCGGTGAATTAGCGATTTTCTCCACTTCAGCCGCGAATTTGCGTTTTTTTTCATTTTAGCCGCGATTTTATTAGCGACTTTTCTTTTCTCGCATTTACTTCCGAATTAGCCGATTAGAATTCTAGCCACGGGCTTGGGCCAAGAACAGCATTTTAGCCGTAAAATATGACCTCTAACTCCGCGATTCAGCAATTTTTCTCAAGTTTGGTCAGAAACTTGTTTCGAGAAACAGCGAATGAGCGTTTTTTCGAATTTTTAGCCATGAATATTAGCGCTTTTTCCAACCTTCTTCTTGCATTTCTGAGCGCCTTCCCAATTTCAGCCACCTAAACAGGGATCAGCGTATTTTCTCTATTAGCGATGAAGTTGCCTCCAGATGGCGTGAATTAAGTACATTTCTGAATTTCAACTTCCAGAATAGCGCTTGCGTAGGCTGGACTCCTTTTAACGCTCTATCCTCCTAGACGGGTGGAAGGAAGCCAAATCTCCGCCCAAACCGTATCCAGGGTTCCGTTTTACCAGCTGCTTCCCCATCCCACGCACTGCGGAATGGTTCAGTCGCGGGGAAGACCCATCGAACGTGTCGCCTGATTAAGAGTAACATAGATGTGCACGACGAATGAGCTGAATGAAATATTGCACTCGCCATCTTAGGGCCGGTTATATAATGCTTGGCCCCGGTAATATATCAGTGTGGCCAAATTAATTTTGCTCCCCCCCCCCTTGAGAAAATCCCTAGTCCAATCCTGTGCTGTGACCTGGATTATTCCCCCTTTCTGTGTCTACCTTGTGCACACCCCAAAAGTTTCGGGCAGCATACCTCCTGGAGTATTTAGGACACTTCTCCAACACCACGAATAACTTTCATTGCCCCCCTGATGACGTTTAGCTTCCCCCTCCCCCTTGGCACAAATGAACCTAATCGTTTGTTTAGCGGCATACTCGGACACAGCATAGTTTGTTCACGTTTGTTTAGCCCACATTTCTGTTTGTTTAGCCCTAAAAAATATTTATTCAAAAGAAAAGACAAAATGTGCGCAACAAACGCTGGACCGCAGCCTCTAAAAAAAAAATCCTAGGAAACTTGCTATTTCGCAGAAATTTGCATTTCCACAGGAACCGACAAGTTGCAATGTCGCGTTCCGTTTATGTCGTAGGTAGGTATTCCTCAAAGTTTTGGCGATTTTAGAAATGGCTACCCTGGATTCTGCCGCCATAAAAAATGTTACGAAACTTGCAATTTTGCTTAAATTCAGACCCTAAATGGTCAATTTTGCGGATATTGAGCCAGAAAACTTGATATTGCACTCAAATTAGGACTCAAACTATAGCGAACGGCTATTCGTCAAAAATTTGGGCCGTCATGGCCGCCTAGACTGAGTTTGACGGTCCCCGAAGCCCCGAAACTTGCAATTTCGCGAGAATAAAGTCCAAGCGAGACTTTCAATTTTGCGAAAATGGAGTTCAGAAACGAGCAATTTCGCGAATATTTATACACGATACTTGCAACTTTCGGGTTGAAAGTTTCGGGGTATCTGGTTTACAGATATCAAGCTCGAAGGGATGTGATTTCGTGGCAATCTTTGGCAGCCTTTGGGCGCTGTCAGGTCCGGTTTACCTGGACACCACAGTCACTAAGTAAATAGAATGCCCCGAAACTTGCGATTTCGCGAAAATAACGACGGACCAGAAACTACTACCGATTTATTTGCGAATGTCAACCTGGAAACTTCCAATTTCGCTGATGATTAGCTCCAAAATGTAGCAATTTTGTGGCTAACCGTCAGACTTTGGGGCGATGTCGGCGTCGGTTCACTCGGATTCCGGCGGTCATTAAAAAAAAAAAAAAGGCCCCGAAACGTGGATTTTCGCGAAATTAAATACCATAAAATAGCGATTTCGCGAATGTTTAGACCCAAAATTTGCAATTTCGCGGATTTTGACCACGAACGTGATGTTATTTCTTGACTTTGGGCGCCACCCCTCGTCTTCTTATGGAAGCAACTTTTTGGCTAAAATAGATAAAAGGCGTTAATTCATAGCTAAATGTGAAAAAATCGCTGCATTGCGGCAAAAATAAATAAAAATGTCTAATTCACAGTGTAAAATTGAGAAAAAGAGCAAATTCACGAAATTGAGTAAACACCTAATCCACGGACCACGGATAATGTCGAGAAAAATGCTTATTCACAGATGCTAATTCTAATTTGCGAAAGCACAGTTATCGTCCTCTTAAGACAACTTCGTTGCTAAAATAGAGATGCTAAAAGTTGAAAAATGGCTAAATTACGACTAAAATTAATGAATTTGGCTAATTCGTGGTGTAAAATTGATAAAAAGCGCTAATTCGCGGTAGAAATTGAGAAAAACTCGATTCGTGGCTGAAATTTAAAAAATCCCTGTTTAGCTAGTAATTTAGGAATAACGCTAATTGATGCTTAAAATTAAACTAAAAACACTAATTCGCGGCTAAAAATGAGAAAACCACAATTCGCGGATTATTTAGAAATAGGGTTTATTCCCGGTAACGGGTAAAGGTAGCGTGTCGGCCTCGACCAGCTGGCAAGGTCTGTCCTGGCAATGTGCCTAAAAAGGCAAAAATGAGTATAACGCGGTACAAGAACACCTAAACTGACAGTTCGAGCATTGAAAATGCTCAACGTAGCGATACTTGCCCTGGAAATGGCAAAACCGACCGTGCGAACTCCAAAAATGACCAAACTAGCCATTCGCACGTAGAAAATGTTTAAAACTGACGATTCGACCCTCAAAATGGCCAAAAACTGACCTTCAGGGTTTTTGTGGTTCTTGTGGAGCTTCTTGTGGTTGGGGGGTTCGCGTTGTTCGAGCTTTTTGGGTTCACAGCTTTCTATTGACTCAAGCTTTTTGTGGTTCAATGTTTTTGTTGTTAGTGCTTTATGTGGCCAGGCGGTTTTGTCAAATTTAGAGTAGAGGCAACCCCTGAAACTTTTATTTTGTTAAGAATTTCATTCAAAACCTTTGAAATAACACCCGCTTCGTTTTCGAAATAATATTGTCTCCGTAGATCGTAATGTAATAAGTGTTAATTACCAAAAAACATCGGAGAGCTTCAAATTACTAATTATAACGGCGAGTTTCTATCAATTACAAATACTAATTACTAATTTGTAGTTCAATTAGGTAATTTAATTACATCCCAGCCCTGTAGATAATGCTAATTATCTTAATTGACGGTACTATCACTGTAGCTTTCGATTTTAAGGATGGCCGCGTCCTGGCTACGCCCTTGTACTAGTGTAGGAAATACTTCTTCACGTTGGGAGCAAACTTGTGTTCTAATTCACATTTAGCCCCAAATTAGCGTTTGGGTTTTAGCAGTAAATTAGCGATTTTTTCACATTTAGCCATGAATTAGCACTCTTTCTGAAATTGAACCTGAAAACTCCACGAATAGGCGTTTTCTCAATTGTAGCTGCAAATTATATTTTTCTCAATTTTAGCCGCGAATTAACGCTTTTTCTTAATTTTATCTCCGAATTAGAGCTTTTTCTAAATTCAAGCTCTAAGGTACCTACCACGAAAAATCGCGAATTGGCGTTTTCTTTATTAGCGATTTTTCTCAATTTTAGCAGCGAAGACTTTTTAGGCATTTTAGCAGCGAATTGACGGTGCACTTACATACCGATTAATTAGCATTAGCCCCGAATTAGCGGGTTCTTTAAAATTTAGTCGTGTACTAGCGCTTTTTCTCAATTTTTAAACCGCAAATAGTTCCAATCACAAAAACGCTCAGACCTCAAGATGTTCCCTCAAAATGCACTCACCCACAAAATGCTGGAATTGCAAAATGGTCCACGGAAAGCTCTGAACACCAAAAACGCTCGAAGCGCGGATTCAGAGTTCGCCTCAGTTCATCAATCTGCTAGTATTTCTCTTTTTTCAAGGAATTTAGCTGGTCTAGACTGATCCAACCCCTTGAAATTTCGGTTTTGAAGATGCCGAATCCACTAAACTGGTTTCTGAAAGGGCCAGATCCACGAATTTAAGGGTTTGAATGAACTAAATCCGCGGATGTGATTATTTAAATGAGACAAACCCTCAAAACTGATTTTTGAACAGCGCAAAATCTCATGCACGAAGCCCGCGAAATTCGCTCGCTTGCTTTTTCGGGTGAGTCAACCCCGTGAAATTGGTTTTTAATGAGCCAACACTGCGAACTTTCATTTTTGAAAAAAGCCAGACCCATCAAATTGGCTTCCCAAGCCCACGAAATTGCTCTTTAAAATGAGAGAGCGAATTTTAATTTGATTAATAAAACATTGAAAATTTGGAAATTTTCATTTGAAAGGTGTGAAATCCGTGAAGTTAGTTTTTTTTATAAATGAGCCAACCCCTCGAAATTGGTTTCATAAAACCGAGAATTGGGTAGGTAATAACAAAAATCTGTTAAATTGGATTTTAAAGGTTCCAAATTTGAAACATTTTGTTATGGAAGAGAGAAATTGGAGGTTGAAAACGCCAAAATTGCCAAATTTGTTTTTCTATCGTTCGTATTCCGCCTAATTAGCTATTCGAATTAACTGAACCTGCGAAACTAATTTTAGAAATAGCTAAAGGCACGGAATTTAATTTTTGATCAGGCAAATATTACCAAAATTGGGTTTTAAACGACGCAAAGTTCCCGAAATTGGGTTTTAGACAGAGCGCTGTCCACAAAAGTGGGTTTTGGATGAGCGAAACTACACAAAAATTGTTTATCAAAGAGCAAAACTTTAAAAAATTGGGTTTTGAAAGAGCATAACTCATAATTTTAGTTTTTAAAAGAGTAAAAATCTACAAAGTTGGGGTAGGATATTACAAAAATCCACGAAATTTGGTTTTCAAGGTGCCAAATTTGAAACATTTGGTTACCGAAAAGCGAAAACGAAGTTTGAAAAAGCCGAAATCACAAAATTTGTTTTTTCGTCGTTCATACGTTGTCAAAAGTGATTTTGTCGAATCAACCGAACCTGTGAAACTGATTTTTATAAAGAGCCAACCGAAATGGTTTTATAGGAGCCCAGTCCACAAAATTTGGTTTTGAAAGAACAAAAATCGGCGAAATAGGGTTGGCAGAGTTAAAATGACTCAAATTTGAATTGTAAAGTGCCAAACGCGAGTGATTATCCAAATTGTCTGTTTTTACGGTCGAATGTTCTAGGTTGTGGGGTAAGTGCCAGAAAGATGTTCGAACTAGACGTTACATGTTGAGACCGAAAAGTAGGACTAACAAGAGGACAATTCTTACCCCTACCCGGACACCTCAAAAATGAGCCCGGACGCTCTGAAAAATAGGACATGTCCGGGGAAAGTAGGACGTCTGGTCACCCTATTTCTGGGGTGAAAATATTTTTTGGGGCCAGAACGTTGAACTTCAGCCTGTAAACTTAATTTGCCGTGAAATTTCGAATTTTGGAGCTAATAAATCAAACTTTTAAGACATTATTCGTGTTTTGAGGTCGAACAGCTCATTTTTGGATCGCCAGACTGCAGGACAAAATGTTCGCTGTTGTCGACTAACTGCAATGGCCCAGGGGAGGGTACGGCCCCCCCATCCACTGGGTCCACACATGACTCCAAATTTCAGAATGGCCCCTCCGATTTTGGACCTCTAAGCTCCTTCAGATTAGTCCTTTGGTCCAATAAATGAAGGTTGTCCCAGTGCAGATTGGCCTTTTTGGCGCTCAGGTGTTGATATGAACCCCCCCCCCCCTAATCTAAAAACCGTAAATGTATACCTCAGGGCGAAGAGCCTTGGCTATCTGGCAACCCTATAAGCATCCTGAGAATCTAATAAAATAAATTAGTAAACTCCAATAGTATATTTCACAACGAGTGAGGAAAGCGTCACTTTACGCGCGAGTTGTGTTTGGCGATCGAGGCGAAGCCGAGTTCGCTATTTACTAACAACGAGAGCGTAAAGACGCTCCTCACGAGTTGCGAACACTATTTTTCGCTTGACCGGCGAAGTGTGAGTCACTTCACCACGACTCACTCCAAACACGTCAGTGGCGGAGTGGCCCGGGAGGGGTGGGTGTCCAAACCTCCCCTCGCCCCTTGGGCGTGGCGCCCTTCTCAGACCATCGTAAGATTTTCATAAATAATGGATTAAAAACGAATATCTGTTTTTAAAATCGTCAAAATCGAGTTGCAGAAAAGGGACTCAGCGGAACTGACTTTTATTCCGGACTGACTTTTTGCGACAGAAATAACAATTTTCGTCGGGTTCACTCTCCCCCCTTAACTATTACTTTAATTTCTCACTAGAATTGACTGGCTGTTCAAGAATAAAACTGGAAATTTAGCCCCTTTAACTTGATTGGCGTTGCTATAAATCGTGTACCTATTTCAGCCCAGAAACCGCAATGTTGGCTCTATTACCGACGCTTTAAAATCATTACCTGGCACAGGCATTCGTAGACTTTGACGGAAATGGTCAAATCTGGCCGACTCAGCCCCTAAAAATAATTATTTAATTATAATTATAAGCAATGCCAAGCAGGGTTAAAATTGGGCAAAAATGCCAAATTCATAAGTGAAATTCACATACATATAAAAAAGAGAATAGATGCTAATTCACTGCAAAAGTATCAGAAACCGCTATTTAACAGCTAACATTAAGAAAACAAAAATCCGTAGCTTCTGGGAGCTTCAAGGCTCAAAATAAAAAACAGCGCAAATCCATAGCAAAAAGTAAAGAAAATTGCTAATGCGGGGCTAAAATATAAAAAAAAAAAACGCGACTAAAATTGAAAAAAATCACTAATTAGCGCGACCAAAATTAATAAAAACTCTAAATGTTGAACTCTCTCTCTCTAAAAACTCTCTGAGAAGAAATGCTAATTCGGATCTAAAAATGAAAAAAATGGCTAGTCTGCGGCTGAAATTGCGGAAACCGCCAATTCGTGGCTAAAATTGAAAAAATTCGTGAATTCACGGGCTAGAAGCGCTTCTAAAATTGAGAAAAAGTGCCAGTTCGCGGCTAAACTTGAGGAAAGTCACCAATTCGCGAAATTGTGGTAAAATTTCCAACTTGAATACACGCCTTCGTGCCTTCTGAAAGCAACAATGTGGCTAAAATTGAGAAAAACTGCAAATTCATGGGGCTATTGGCGATTCAGATTAACCAAATGCGCTCTGGTGGCGGCCCCACCGAAGTAAGAAGAGCGGTAGACTTTCCATGGGCTCTTATGAGAAAACGCAGTTTTTGTTCTTTTTTTATGAGTTTTTAGGATTTTTAAAGTTCATTTCTTTGAAATATTAGTTGGTATTACTACCGACTTTAACAATTAAACTCACCATCGAGAAATAATTGAGATAAAATGAAAGAACTCGCGGTGAGAAAATGATGCCGTTTTCTATTTACCGGGAATTTCGCGCTGCGAGAGAGATTTTTCCTCTCGTCCTTGATGAATAATGGAAAAATCCCCCTACCCTATGCAGAATATTGTGCAAATGAAAAACGCAATAAGTTTTCAAATATCTTTGCGAATTTCCGGTTAAGAAGGGTTGTTCAGCCCCAAAAACAGACTGTCCTTAACCAAATATTATGTAATTTTCCCCAACAAGGGTGTGTTTATCAATGCACTTATTCTACAGACAAAGCTGGGATAAGTCTGGTTTCTATGGGCCTTTTGGTAATCAGTAATGCAAAGATCTCCGAGCTATTACATGAGAAATCTGGTGATTGATAAACCCACCCTGCATGGTGTAAATATCCATCACAGTTGGGGGTCTAATTCCCCTCCAGTAGCCACAGGAATGTAATTAAAGGAGTTATTAATAAAAGGTTTTCTGTATGAAATTTTTACTAGTCACATTTGAGACTTTTTGAGACTCAAATGCCTTGTTTGAATTGAACAAGCAGGAACAAGCCGGATTATGGATAAGTGGTATTTTTTGTCCAAGTGGTTAAGTTTTCAAGTAAAATTAGCGCATTAAAGACGCGATTTCATGAGTTTACCCTATTCTGCAAAGAAAGCGAATTTCATCCCAGAAACTGACTGTGCTCACATAAAAAGGGACAATATGTTCCACGAAGAACTTCCACTTTTGCCGGTTAAACGATCGGTGTAGCCTTCTAATGGATAAAAGCTGTCAATTCTTGAATTAACGATTTGTCTCCATTTTAGCCGCGAATTAGCGATTTATCTCCATTTCAGCGATTTTCCTTGCAAAGAATTTGTATTTTTTCTGATTTGAGCCGCTAATGAGCCATGTGATTATTACCCGTGAATTAGCGCTAAATTGTCTAATTTTAGCCACGAAGTTGTCTCAAGAAACCGTGACTTGCCATTTGCTTTATTCAATCCGGGGAATATAGCAAATGTTTTCAATTTAACGCCGTAAACATCCATTTTTTCCTGACTTCAGCCGCAAATTAGCGTTTTTCATCAGTCTATCAGCTAATTAGGGATTTTTCTACGTTTCATCAACGAATTAAAAGTTCCCCCAATTATCCCCGCGAACTACCCAACGCTTTTTTTGAAATTTGGCTTCTGATTAGCGATTTTTTTCACTTTCTGGCACGAAGTTACGATCAGAAGCAGCGAATTGACGTTTTCTCTACTCAATCCACGAATTAGTCAATTTTATTGATAAATTAGCAAGTTTTCTCCATTTTAGCCGCTAATTAGCAATTTTGGTCATTTCTGCAAGTTTTCACCCTTATTAGCCGTGAGTTATAGCGATTTACCTACATTTTGCAGTGAGTTCGTATTTTTCTTTATTTCAGCCACTAATTAGCGATTTTTCTCAATTGCATCCATGAATTAGCAACTTTTCTTAATTTCAGCTCCGGCTTAGCGATTTGCTTCGCTTGCTTTTAGCTATGAATTAGCGTTTTTTCGCAGTTTGAGCCACGAACTTGCCTTCAGAAGCTCAAAATTTTCGTTTCCTTACATCTAGCATCTGGGCCCTTTTATTTATTTATTCGTCAATTTAGCCGTGAATACGTGATTTTGACTGCTAAAGAGCGATTTCCCACAATTGTATCCGTGAACTAGCACTTTTCTTAATTTTCCCCACGAATTAGCTTTTTTTTTTCACTTTTAGCAATGAGTTAGCGTTTTTTCAGATTGAGCCACGAACTTCGTTCTGAATAAGCCGAGAATTCACGTTTTCGTAATTTTAGGGGCGAATTAGCGCTTTTTTTCATTGGCGAATTATTGATTTTTTACAATTTTATCCGTTAATTAGTGTTTTTCATAATTTTAAACGCTAAAGACTGTAATTTACACTTTATCCGCGATTTTAAAGCTTTTTCTCAATTTTTGCTGTGAAGTTTTCTTAACTTTATCCGTGATTTAGCACTTTTTCTTATTTATGGCCGAGAATCAGTTTTTTTTTTCTCAATAATTTCAGCCGTTAATTAGCCATTTATCTCAATTTCAGTCCCCAATTAGCCTTATTTTCCGTTTTGGTCTGGATTAAGCGGGGGATTGGCCGACCACGAGAAGGCGCGAATTTGTAGCGATTTTCATTTCCACAAAAATCCTAGGGGCGCCAAAATCCAACATTAAAGATGATTATTTACCACTGTATGCCACGGGCGGGCCATTTACGAAGGCTCAGCTGAGTCAGCGGGCCACTTTTTGGCCCGCGAGCTCTCGGTTGGGCCCCTGGCGGCCTACGCCTTGGCGTCCTCTATTTGGCCGCGTATACAATATTTGGTGCTTAACTCCACTTCCCCTTTTTTGTAGCTCCTTGATGAGACCGTGCATTTATCAAATTTATATTGATTCACATAGGCAACATTGTGAGACAACAAAAAGTGATAATGACTACGTACTGTCCATTATAGGTACAAACCATAGGATACTAAATTCACTACGCTCCCGAAATGTAATCCTTTGAAAGCAGGTCGTAGAAGGTCGATCGAAGAAAGGTCGTAACCTCAAATCCTTTTTCAATCAAGTGTGGCGATAATTAAGACGGAAAACATTGTAAACTCCTTAAAAACTGCAAAAACACCATTATTTAGCCCATACGTTGGTGGTAAGAGTAGGGCTTTTTTCTGCCATTGCGCCTCGACGCTAGCGCTACAAGTGATAATCTGAATCGCCAATAAAGTTAAAAAACACCGCTAATGCTCGAACTGAAAAGAAACGCTGATCTACAGCTAAAAGTAACAAAAAATTGCTAACGCTATGCTAAAATGTAAAAAAATGCTAATTTGCGGCTAAAAATTAAAAAATAGCTAATTTGCAGCTGACAATTTGAAAAACGCTAATTCGCGGCTAAAATTGAGAAAATTCGCTAATTCACGTGTTAGAAACGCTACTACGCTGCTAAAATTAAAAAAAGAGATTATTTGCGGGAAAAATTCAGAAAAATCACTGATTTGTGGCAAAATTGTGAGAAATTTCAATTTGCATCAAAAACTGAAAATATGCCAACTCGCGGCATCTGACTTTGAGGCTAAAGTTGAGAAAAAACGCTAATTTGTGGTTATACAGGTAAAATTCTGCTGATTTGTGGCTGAGAAAAATCGCTAATTCATAGCGCATGCCCTAAAATGCGATTTGTGGCCCAAAATTCGGAAAAAACCTGATATTTTGCGGCTATTATTGAGGAAGATAGGTAGTACGTAAGAAAACGCTAATTTTCAGCCCAAACTGAGAACATTTGTTATTTGAATAAATGAATGCTTGGACGATGTCGTTCCCAGCTCACACATAGTTGTGACATCAAGAGTTTTAAATATTCAATTTTTCTAACATGAACATGAGTACAAGGTGAATATGGCATGGTGTGAGGGGGGGGGGATAGAGGCAGAAGCGGGTCAAAGCAAATGAAGACATGAATGAACCTTTTCGGAGCGCATAAAACTGAAATCGTTTCAGGTGCCAACCGTTAGATACCGTAGGGAGTACAAACTGAAAAAAAAAAACTAAACAAAAACAAAACCACCGGAGCGTCAAAATCCAACGGTTTTGATTTCTAGAAAAAATACAATACCTAAATGTAACTATTTTTTTGAACGCATCAAACGTGGCTTAAATTCATAAAACAAATAGAGTGTAGGAAAGCAATTGAAAAAGCGAGTGTGACGATTCGTGTGAAAGCTGCACAGACGATTTACTTCGTATTTATTGGTACAAATTTGTAGGTAATGAATTTTAGAATCAGCGCCTTTTCTGTGCAGTCAGTATGAACCATCGGTGGGCCGGTTCATTCGGACTAACAGAAACATAAATGAGAAGGGCTGGTCGTTAATCGAGCGAGTTTGATAAAAACACGGCATCATTCAATCGGGTTGTGCCACATCGTAGAAGGCAAAACAGAACGTTTTGTTTCAGTGCTTAAATGTTTATCCTTCGGCACAGAACAGAGAGTAAAATAAGTTCGTGGCCTACCATCAAGCTGACGACTCGCGGTGTGGGCATAAAGACTGAGAGCTGTTCACGTGCCACCTTACCGTCACTTTTATCAGATTCAAGGGGCCAGGCAAACGGATCGAATGGTTTTCTTAGTTCTAAAAATTAAACTAAAACGACTAATAAAAACTGCGAATACCTGGAAACTCTCTTGAGTGTTTGGTCGCCACTCGGATGATATCGTCCTACATTCGCGCGCGTCTCATCACAAGTTCATTTCCAACCGAAGGGTACACACCCGGGGACATTTCACGATCCAAGACCCCTGACTTGTTCGAAAATAGAATAACAATTTTAACAAAAACACACAAACACTTGAAAAAAGAAACGTTTCACGAATAATTTTCCTCTCGTTTCGACATAACAACAGGGCAGATCCTAGACTTAACCTCCTCGTTTTTCCCCACCGCATAAACAGAGCGGGAGATTGGAAACCTTTTTTTAAAAAATCCTGCGTGGTGGGAAGTTTGATAACAAAAAAAATCGTTAAAACTATTGTTTTATTGCGAAAAAAAATTATAAATTTCGAAGATTTTTGGCTTGCAAGTATTGAGAACGTGTGGTCCCTCCTGCCCCTGAGCCAGCAACCGTCTTGTCTCAAGAATGACATGACCCGGCCAGCTCATTTCCTTGCGTCTTTTGTGCGGTGAAAACTAATTTGTTTTAGACTCGTGTTTTTTCGACGATTATTTTTCTCGAAAATAAAAAAGAAATAAAGATGGTCTCGCGCTTATAATGACGGCAAAAAAAAAACATTGTCGAGCGAGAAGTAGAACTTTGAAAAAATAAGAAATTAATTGGCACGGAGCCGTTGTAGAGCTCCTCGGCTCTCTCGGTCTTGGGTCTATGGTTTAGTGGTTGCTGGTGTGTAATGAGGGGGAGGGTCATCGCAGCTCAAAGCTTTGTTTATTGTAACAATGGGAAACGGAGTAGTCCCTAAAATTAAAAATGTTATTTTTTCATCTCAAAAGAGCCTTGTGGGCTTACAAATTAAGCCCTCGAATCTCAGGTGGAAAATCAGATCTGGCGCCTCCTTGGAAAGTCTTTCTGCACCCCCCCCCCCCCGGTCCTGTGATGGCCGGTTTAAGGAAGCGAAAAACCAGTTTTGGTCCTACTTGGAGGGATTTTTGTTCCCCCCCCCCCACGCTGGCTGTAACATATTGCCATATTGCACCGGCCGTTCTGAACCAAAAGGGACTCTCATATAAACTCTATATTCAATACCTCGAGCCGTGTTTTGTGGATCGGGTAAAAAAAAAAAATACACACAATTTTCGAAGGATGATGACTTACTCAAGCGCTTAACCAAGGGGGGAGGGGGTACAAAGCCGAAATTTCAACGTGAGTCGTTCTAGGTATTCCGGTTCAATGACTTCCTCCAAGTATTCCCTCATCGATCAACGAATACCCAATTAAGAAAGTTGGGACGAATGAAAGGATCATTGCCTCCTAAAAGTCAATATTTAGTGAAAAATTGAGTGAATTGTTTCAATAATTCATTTTGTAGCCGTTTCGAGGGAAGAAAAAGCTAGTTAGGCGCGATTCGGGCTGAGGGACGCGTTTAAAACACTAAAGTCGACCACCTGAAAAAAACAACAACAATTAATTAGACAAACTGTTAATTATTATCCCGTAAGAGAATAGGGCAAAAATTAATGCGACGAGGATGGGATTCGAACCCACGCGTGCAGAGCACATTGGATTAGCAGTCCAACGCCTTAACCACTCGGCCACCTCGTCGAGATATTCACTCACCTCAAGGTTGAACCAATTGAACTGAGACATTATTCCTAAATAATATTCACCGCTATTTGCACTAAGATGCTATTGAAATTATCATAAATTAGGGGGACACAAAATATTGCAAGTCTACAGTTTTGTTTCCCCGGTTGTATTGTGTCTGTTCTCAATATGTAACGCTCGACCTTGCTTGTGTGCGTATTCTGTGAGGCCTCCAACTTTCACTTTTTCTTATAACTTCAGGACTTTACCGTTTTATGGGCAGCGTTTTTATTAATTTTACCACGCGAAATTACCAGTTTTTTTGGCCAAGAACGACTGGAATTTGTTTTGTTACTACACAAAAAAAAAAAAAAAAAAAAAACATGGTAAGGGCAAGTGTGTGAAAGCAGTGGCGGATCTAGAATTTTATCTAGGGAAGGGTTCTATAACAGATATCCACTCTTGCAGAAAACGCGGATTAACGCATTTTCTCGATTTTTATGAGCGAATAAGCTCATAAATCCGATTAACTCTCTCTTTTTTCTGAGTTCCACAGCTAAGCCACAAACTTGCCCGTATAATTATATAGGATCAAAGAATTGGTTTTTTCTCATTTCATTAGCCATGCATTAGCGATTTTTCTCGATTTTCTTAGCGTTTTTTCTCAATTTTAGTCGCAAAATATTCTCAGTTTTAGCCGTGAATTAGCGGATTTTTTCAAATTGATCCGTGAATTATAGCGAATGATTGCTTCTTGTCCACTTTTGCCAGCCAGGGGCGTATAGCCAGCCCTTGGTGGGGGGGGGGGGTAATGCCGATAACCCCTTTCCCTTTACACCAACACCCTCATGTTACATCATTCTAACGATTCCAAAAAATTAATACAAATTTGTGGTGATGATTCAAGACAAATAAGGATGTACAGTACGCCTAACCCGTATTAGTCCAGTCAAATTAGGCTATTTTACCCTACAAATTACCACTTTCCGTTACCGACGCTAGTGAGTCCCAGGACACCAGAACATCAAGTTTAACGCATAAATTATCGATTTTTGGAGGCAAAATGGTCAGTTTTTTGATAGAAAATCTAGAATAGAGGGCATCGAAAAATTTTCAACCGAGGCGGTGGGGTTTGAAAAATTTGGGTAAGCTAGTGGAATGAAGGTTGATGGCCTGAAATGAAGCTCACGGAGCCTAGATTGGTCGGAAACAGGTGATTTTAAGATTTTCAACATAGAAAAAAGGCCCGAAAGGGTTTATCGTGCTCCGTATTGGTCGTGGAAAACCAATGTATTCACGAAAGGCATAGAAAATTTAATTACCCTAAATGTTTTGTACGAGAAGATTTTCCTTTAAAGCCACTCCCACTCGTTTAGGGATATTTAAAAGAAAAAAAACGGATAAAATCACCCAAAAATCGTGGTTTTCGGGCTGCCAAAAGTTGTGCCTAGGGGTTTCAGTGTTTTCATTTCTGTTTTCTATGGAAAACTTTTTACTTATATACATACAGAGTGGATGCGAATAAGTGCAGGAAAAAAATAGGGTGAAAGTAGACATCATTTGCAATCGAAAACGCTTAAAACACCATGGTACGAAAATCAGAATCCGTCGAGATATTATTTTCCTAACATCTTTTAGGATAACATCAATATCCTTAACTAAGTGCGAATATAACTCGCTTTTTTAGCTGACTTTCTGTAAGTTTTTGGCGATGGATTCGGGAAAAGCACACCCTGACAGACCCTGTCTGCGCTCTCTGACTCTGACAGAAAGTCCGGATTAGCATTTTTCGTCAAAAAATAACTTTTTTCAGTCGCCTCGGCAGCTCCTTAAGATTGTATGACACGGAGATTTTTAATTTTAGATAAAAGCCAACCTCCACTTGACCACACTAGATCTGCGCCTACATCGACTTTCCATGGATCATAAAGCTGATTTATTTAATATAGTCGGAATTCGGCCAATTTTTCTGTAAGTTTTTGGCGATGGATTTGGCCAATTTTTCTGTAAGTTTTTGGCGATGGATTTGGCCGAATTCCGACTATATTAAATAAATCAGCATCAGCTCAGCGGCCGACAAATCTCTTCTAAGAAGATGGATCATAAAACTTCTTCAACGAGTCACATTCAAAATTACTCATGAGCGTTCGTAATTGGCATTGGTTCGTTATGTGTGCGTAATTGGCAATTTTCCAGCAAAAATGACAATTTTTTTAAGAAGAAAAGAGTGATTTTTTTTCTCTCAAACTCGCTTGTTTTGACCTGCAAAATTCAAACAATCCTTGCAAATTTCAACATGCTAAACTTCAACTTTATGAAAACCTCGTCGGACTTTGAATGGAACTGAGCCCACCAAAGTATCAAAAAATGTCGCCCCAGCATCTGGCCGTTGGATGTCAAATAGAGTGCATTTACTACTACGAATTTCGACGTTTTTAGTCAATTTGCTTGTAGGTATTCGACCACAAAGTACCACTCAGTGCGACTCTCTACTTTAATTTAGCCATTTCTGCACAATAATCCCAAATTTACTATAATAACATATTTTTTCAGTACAGTACAATTTAGGGGTGGCGAAGATGTGCTGGAGGTGAAATGGAGGCCATTTTGAACACTTGAAGTAAAGGTTTTATAAAATAAAAGAATGCACCTTTCTCTTGAGTTTAATTAATAATTCTGTTGTTTCTCAATGAAGCAGACAATGACCATTGCTAACAATAATCTCCATTTGATAAAAAGTGGTATTATTAACACAATTGATACAGAAAGAGCAACAAATGTTAGATGATTAATTTGGAAGTTTAACCTAGCCTCCGATGTTTTCACATAGTTTGCTGATTTCTGTAGAACTAAAAGCAGTAGCATATCGTTGGAAAGCTGACAAATTGCAGATGTTTTTCCATTTATCTGAACGTTTGATGCCACTGAGGTTAGAAGAATTAGAAGCGGAAGAGTAGGCAGGGGAAAAACGCAAAACGCATTTTGGGAGATTTTTATCGACTGATATGCCAATCAAAATTGGACAATCACCAATTCTTTAGGGCTCATTTTGTAGGCAATTTGGTCCTGTTTCCAACGCACTATTCACTTTGTTCAAATTAACCTCGTGCGGTGACACAGCAAGTCAAATTTGAAAAAAAAAGAGCTAATCATGAAAACATCAGTTTTTACTCGATATCTCGAAAACAATTTGACTATCGATAATAGTGTATTTCGTGAAATCGATGCTAAATGACCTAATTCATCACGTGGTTCAGTATTGCGACACAAACCTCAAACACCCTGTGTATGTATATACATATACATATAGCAAATCGAACAGACCTCGGATTCGTGTTCTAGGGGTTCTGAAACGTGGAAAAAATTCACAACCCATTTGCGCGACCATCAGGGTGAGACCAATAATGCATTTTTTGAATGAAATGCACTAAAAGCGCTAATTCGTCGGTATAATTATGTGAATACACAGTTATTTCGCTGATAAAAGGAGGAAAAATTGTTTTTTCCCCAAGAATTTTCGATTTTTTCACATTTAACCATGAGTTAGCGTTTTCCCCCCATTTTATCAGCGAATTAGTGATTTTTTTCAATTCGCAGTTCGCTGATAAAATTGAGAAAAATTGCTAATTCGCTGCTAAATTGAGGAAAAAGCACTAACTCGCGCATGGCTGAATGTGATAAAAATTTCGCTCCGGCAGCTGGCGATCGGAAAGAGTGCATTTCATTTTGTATATGGATACCCTAAGCCGTCCCAGAAGTAGTAATGTTGAGACCATGATTTGTTTCGGTTAATGTTTGACTCTCCACCGTACTGTTTGCTGCCGGGTTTGTTTAAGCTGAACTTAATGGGAATCAAAGGCTACTTCAAAATGAAATCATCGTAATATAATGCTTCTGGAATCAACTGGTGATTTCTAGTGATTTTTTCACCAGTTCAGCCATATTACCCCCCCCCCCCCACAACCAAGTCGACCGATTTGGCCCAATGCAACACCAAACGAGGTCGTATGACTACTGATTTTTGTGCCAAAGTGCGTTCCGCTAAATTGATTTCTTCGAGAGTTATCGTGCTAACAAGAAAACGGCCATAATATTATATATATATATAGAAAGAAATATATATATATGAATCCTGGAGACCACTGAATTCGTGTTCTAGAGGTTCTGAAACGTGAAAAAAACATGACATGACCCATGTTTGCCACCATCACGACGAGACCAATAGTGCATTTTCAGAATGAAATGCTCTAAAATCGCATAATCGTGACTAAAATTAAGACGAAGTGGTGATTCACGGCTAAAAAGGAGAAAAAGTGCTCCTATTCAAATTTGGAATTGAGAGAACGCCAATTCGCGATTTTTGGAGGCAGCTCCGAAGATTGCGCTAAACCGGGGGCTAAAAATTAGGAATGTACTAATTATTGCTGCATAATATGTGAATGCATCGCTAATTACCTGGTAGTATAGAGGAAAAGTGCTTATGCACTGCTTAAATTGAGAAAATCGCGGCTAAAATTGAGAAAAAGTGCTAACTCATGACTAAAAGTGAAATAATGTTGAAAAAGCTCTAATGCGCAGCTAACCCATAATTTGCGGGTCATCCTAATTTACCCGGCACTCTAAAATTGAGGAAAAATGCTAACTCGCTGCTAAAATGGGGAATAAGCGCTAACTCACATGCCTAAATGTGAAAAAAATCGATCATTCATGGCCAAAATTAAGAATAAGAGCTAATTAACGGCAAAAAGTGAGAATAAACGGCTCATTAAGCTGAAATTGAGAGCTAACGCCATAATTCGCGATTTTTGGAAGCAGCTTCATAAATGAAATCTATAAGAGATGCTAATTCGGAGCTAAAAATGAGAAAAGTGCTAATTCATTGCTACATGTGAATACAACATTGTCACCCATCTTATGGCGTAGATATTGTGGGATTTTTTTTTGCTGATATATAATCACGTAGAGATATTGTCTTCCCACACATCTTTTTTATTATTCCTAACCTGTTTTCGGTTTACAAGGAAAGCATCTTCAGGGAAAAAGGAATTCTGCAAATTCCATAAACAACATTAAGATCATGACATGACTACATTAAGAGTTGAAGGGGGGGGGGAGAACAAAACAACTAAGGACTTAACGTCGATAAAGGGGAAACCGATTAGAAATAATAAAAAAGACGTGTGGGAAAACAATACCTCTTCGTGATTACATATCTACAACATCGCCAATTCGCTAGTAATATAGATAAAAAGCGCTAATTCACTGCTAAAAGTGAGAAAATCGCTAATTATTAGTTTCTTAAATGAAGAAAACTGCTATCTCATGGCAAGGTTGGAAACAATGTCGGAAAAGCTCTTTAATCCACGGGGTATCCTAAAATTTCTAAAACTTCACGGTTTCAACGTCCACTTTGTTGCTGAGATTAAGTGCTATGCCTTTGCCCAAAGCAAAAGAAATTGATAATTCGTGGCTAAAATCGAGAAAAACTCATATTGTTGACTAAAATTTGTGAAAAGTGCTAATTGACTAAAAGCTCTCATTCACAGCTAAAGTTAAGAAAACGCTAATCGGGGATGAAAATGAGAAAAATAGCTAATTCGCGCCTAAAACTCAGTTCACGGCCGGGTCGTAGCAAGACCTTCTACAGGCCGGAGTGCTCCCGCTGTGACGTCACGGAAAGAGGACCAAACTTCCTATGGAAACGTGATGGGGAAGCGCTAGTTTTTACTTGTTTTTAACTGGTTTCAGCTGCTAAAATCTTGTCTCCCCCCCCCCCTTTTTGCGGTACTTGGTACCTACCAATATTATAAACTCCAACAAAAAAATTATTTCTTTCTTCCTAAATTGAAAATTAAAAATTAAAAAAAAAAAAAAAAAACTAAAGTAAAGTTAAGAGGACTACTCCTGAGAGTTGTCAGTAAGCGGTTTAATCCTCCCTTAAGTTAATTTTTGTACTAAGTTCACAGTAATTATTTAGTAAAACTATTCAGAATATTTAACACTTTCAAACTTTCATCTCTTCACTTTTCGCAATTTCAGTTGTGAATTTGCTATTTTTGCCCATTTTACTAATTATTTCTCAATAATAAGTCTTTTTTAATTTGAAAGCGTCTTTATTTGTCAATCTTATAGAGCGTTATCTCAATTTTAACCTCGGGGTTGGTCCAAAAACAACACATGTCTAATATCAAGTTTCGTTTGAGACACATATAATGCAGCTGGTTTCTTGAGAATGGGGAGCTTCCCTGAAACTAGTCTAAAAAACAAATAATGATAAAAAATGGTTGTGACTACTCGAATATTTCTTTAATTTATAATTACAATGACACAACAAAAACAAATGTTAAATCAATTACAAAAACAACACGTTTGCGTTGATTTCCACAATTCATTCATAGAATGGCCACCATGCACCGCGAATTGGCGATTTTTTCTCAATTTTAGTCTGGAAGTTGCATTGAGACCATGAATCAGCGCTTTTTCGCAGTTATGGTCACAAATATTAGCGATTTTAAATTTTTTTTGCCGCATCAGCAAATTGCCCATTAGCGCTTTACTGGGGTTTAAGGACCTAGTAAAAGTGGGGACACGGTGTATTTGCTCTTTTTAGCCGCGAATTTTCCTCAAAATAGCGTGAATTTTCTCGATTTGAGCCACTAGAATAGCGCTTTCGGGGGCTCAATCGAATAGTCGGCCCACAAGTCTTTGCTGATATCACTCGCAACGTTAAATTCTCCAGGTCGGATAAACGAAAATTCGTAGAAAGTAGCCAAATCGCTGTCCAACCGTCCGACCTCTTCACATACCTACATCCATGGAAAACCTAAAAATCCTGATTTATCCGTAAATTTAATCTTGTCGGGGGCCCCGTCTGATCCGGCGCGGTCTACCCCCCTCGCTACTACCTCGGTAAGCTACAGCGTGGGGTTCGAAGTCCAAGAAAGCAAGCTGGAAGCACTCGGCCCTTTTCGGGCTGCTCGAAGTCGAGAAAATGCTGAAACTAACTTCAACGAGAAACGCTCATTTATGGAGATTTGATGGTGTTCTTTAGAGCGTTGGTACTAGTGTGCCTGTGGTAGTATAGTGGTACTTGTATCTCTGGGGGGGGGGAAGCTTTTCCACCATATCCCCCCCCCCGTACCTACGCCCCTGACCAATAGCCATGCCATACGCCATCAAGTCGAGTTATGACGGCGGGCCATACTACTATACGGCGGGGTATACTACTACTTTTTGATCAAGTAACACAATACGAAGTTGCAGATCGCTGTCTCTCCACCACTTCGGCGCCCCGCACGCTCAATAGCCTTCATTAGGTCTTTAGGTCAAACTTATCCGAGATGAGAGCCGCCTAAGGACCGTAAAACCCAATGTTCGTCCCGATTCCATAATTTTAAAAAATATTTCCGTATTTCACGCGTTTAATCCCATTTTGTATAGATTGGAACACATCGAGCGTGTTTTCGCCTATAATTGTTAATACACCGTTAAAGAGTGCTTACTCATCTTTCAGATCCAGGCGCTTAATTCCAATAAAGGATGAGTATTTTTTTTTATATATAAATTTTTTAAAAATCTTATCTTATCTCATTACTCAGTACACTTCAAAGGTATACACGCTGGGTGTGTCGTTGTCTCACAGTTATTCTTTCAAATTAGCCTGCGTTTTTTTACACCATAAGTTGGTACGGTTTAACAGATGAGTGAACGTGCCGGGGCCGTTAATTTAGGACATAAAAATCACTTTTTTAAGGAATGCAGGTATGCAGCATTAATTTCATTGATTAATTTTTCAGTTTTGTACGAATTTATATTCAGAATAACGTTGTACGTCAGCTTTTCTCATTTCACCCTGTATATACGTATGGTCGCAAGATCAATTTAAATCAGTGAAAGTCGCGGGACTGCGGTTATAATTGCGAAACCGTTGGCGACACACTTCGTCGATTCCACCCCCCCCCCCATTCAATTTTCCCGAACGTTTCAATTAAATAACTCGGAATGTTATAAATTTAAAACGAGAAAAGGAAGTGACTCAATTCATTAAGCGCCGAGATTATGTGCGTTTCGGCTCAATATGTATTTGTTGATATTATACCTCTATATGGGTTGTCCCAACGTTGGCGCTGAAGATGTGGTTGGGGGGGGGGGGGCTTTCGCTGCTTCAAAACGTAAAAACGTGGTATTTCATTAACGTTGGTCATAATTGTCGAGAAGTAGGCAACAATATTGACTTTGGATGGGCGGTGGAGGTGGGGAAATTTTTCCGTTTTTTTTTTTTTTTTATCGATTTCCCAGAGTATAAATTAAAAATAGGCGTCGATCAGGAGTTTCGAATATGGTTTTAAAGCGTATTTTTTCGCCTTTCTATGATATCTACACCACTCCCTCCAGTTTTATAAGATAAAAGGCACTCGTGTTGTAGCATAATTCTTGAAAGTAGAACGCTCATTTTTTTTTGTGTAAAAATCCATCATTCCAAATTCCTTATTCACCATTAAAATGACGGGGGGGGGGGGCTTGTTGTCGTTTGTGCTTTTCTGCGGTTAAAGTCTGTGGTTGCCATTAAATTTTAGTTTCATGTCGCAGGAACTGTAAAATATTCGGCTCTGTAGCCGTCAAAAGAGCAACAAATAAGTGACAATCGACCATTGAGCTTATACTAACAGGAAATAGCCCAATTACTGAAAACAATCAATTTAACCTGAAGAACAGAGAAAACGGAAGCATCACTTCGCATCCGAAAGTACGTTGAAAATTTTCGACGCAAAAATGCGGAAATTTCTGTGATTTTTCGCGACATTTTGGAGTTTTCTCTATTTATTCTATTAGTGTTGTGGTCTTTGTCTCTATTTCAGTCATTAGGCCTTCGCGCTAAGATGTGGCTGTTAGTTCTCCTGGCTATTACCCCCACAGGTAAATCCCCCCCCCCCATATGTCATTTAGACGCTATATATATATTTGACAGTGTGGTGTGATACGACAATCTACCCGGTTATTCCGAACGACCTCAAAGAATGTTACAACAATTCGTTTATTTTAACGAAAAACAACCTGTTGCCGATGACGTCGACAACTTTAATCGCCATTATAAGAAAATTGGAGGACGCTCTGGATAGCACTATGGGCATCAGGACGCTTACGCCGGCTATTTTGAGCCGGTAGGACCACCACCACCCCACCCCCGCTCGCCAATTTGATTTATTAACTCACACACTACTGTCATAGGTTTCGATTCGATGGAATTGAACGAAACCCCTTAGTTGAACTGTCGGCCAACATTTTACCGTACACGGTCACTGGATCGGAATTTTCACTTTTTAAGACGCAATTTGAAAAAATTATTCCGCAGACGAGTGGAACTATACCCAATGGGACTTTGACGTACTTGGAACGAGTGAGTGAATCGTTTGGAGCGTTTAAAATTATTGCTTTAAATTGTTAGTAGAGTCGCTTAAACTACGAGGGTTAGTGGTTAAATCATGCATAAATCTGTAGCCGTAGGAGCCTACATCGTCTGTCTTCCCTCGCTGAGGTTCGTCAAAAACGGACCGGTTTCGGCTGCTCGCCATCTTCAGCATTTGGTTTGGTTTGTTGGGAAACCAAACGCTGAAGATGGTGAGCAGCCGAAACCGGTCCGTTTTTGACGAACCTCAACGAGGGAAGACAGACGATGTATAGGCTCCTACGGCTACAGATTTATGCATGATTTAAAATTATTGCATTAATTTTGCCTATTTTTAGTGCACTCTTCACGCTATGCTGAGCGATTCGATAGACATATACGACAGAGGTGACAATGACACTCCCTGCAATCAACTATCGCAGCTATCCAAATGGAACTTGAGGGTACCCAGGGAAGTGGCCAAACTCGGAGACGCTGAGATCTTCGATCCCAAAGAAGGGTGAGTCGATTTTGTTCGTGAAAAAAAAATAATTGAGTGGGAATCGATTTCGATTTTTTTTTTTTTTTTACAGGCCTAAATCTAAAATTGTTTACGAGGACGAACACAACGGAGACTTCCAGCAAATGGCGGCGCCGCTCGATACACAGTATCCGCTAAGTTCATGCCCGTTGGAAAATGGAGCGGTTTACAATGAGTAGGATGTGTTTTCAACGTTCGGTCGAATAGATTTTTTAAAACACTTTGAATCGCAGGTACGGCACATTCTCTTCGGGCATTGTCTTGGCTGGTGTGGCGTCCGGTACCAATCAACAGACAGTGTCTGCGAGTTCGTTCGTGCAGTCCAACACTTGGCTTCGAAGGAAGAATCAGAATGGTAGACAGCCGACGTATAACAACAATAACGGGGGAGGATACCCGACGAATAACAACAATAACGGGGGAGGATACGCGACGAATAACAACAATAACGGGGGAGGATACCTGACGAATAACAACAATAACGGGGGAAGATACCCGACGAATAACAACAATAACGGGGGAGGATACCCGACGAATAACAACAATAACGGGGCAAGATACCCGACGTATAACAACAATAACGGGGGAGGATACCCGACAAACACAAATTTCGGCGGGTCTCGAGGAGGGAGTTCGTGGGCGTTTCCAGGGCAAAGTGGAGGATACAATCCGTCGGGAGCGATTAACACGTACTACAACCAGGGTGGAGTTTACGGTGGGAGTGGAACGTACGGTGGAAGTGGAACGTACGGTGGAAGCGGGACGTACGGTGGTAGCGGGACGTACGGTGGAAGCGGCACTTACGGCGGTGGATCATGGGGTAATGTCGCTCAAACTACAGCACTCACATCTACAAGTATAGACAGCCGTTACGGTGCTACGCTAGCTGGTATGTGAAGGATTTATTCGCGACTGCTACATGGTACATTATCATCAACATTTTAAAAAAATAAACAGGATCATTGGCCCTTGTGTCTCTGTTGCTTGGCCCAACCATGGGATCATCCATGACAATCGGTGAAGCCGGCGGGTGGAACAGCACCGTTTTACCCAAGTATTATTTCCTGAAGGAGTACACGACAAGAGACGCGTTAACCGACTCACGAATCAGAGCCAGCATTGATGGTAAAGCTTATTAAAGTCGTCGAACTATTAGCCTCCAATTGACGAAAATCCCTCATTTTTCAAGGGCTTCTAATCTCTCAAAGTGTTCAAAATTGGTTGAGTGTCGACAGTACAATTAAACTGTCACAAATTTTGCACATGTACTACTCGTCCAAAGGAGTCTTCAGCACAAGCCTTAAAGCTTGCTCAAGAAGTACTAATTATGCGCAGTACTCGTCACTGCTTCCGGATCAAGTAAAATTCTTCGTTTATAAACTGACTTCAATAACTTACGATGATTCTGTCGTTCAGGTTTACGCGATGGCTACACTCCTGCAAGACGACGTCGCTACAGCGGCTCAACTGGACGCTTACGCCATCAGTTCTTTCTCGACTTTGTCCGTGCAGTCACTTACCACTTACATACGTGAGTGTTAATCGGGCGCTTTATTTGTGTGATGGCGAGGGGTGGGGGTTCTTTTTTTTTTTTTTTTAAATAAAAAAGATTCGTTGAATTTCAGAAACATTGACGGATACGTCCTGCCCGACCACGACGAATTTGACTTCACCACCCGTGGGCGATATTACAGTGGTGGTTGACTGTAATTTGGCGTACACGGATTTAATGGGAATGCTCCAGTTAGTTTCTGGATGGATAAATAAATGAATGGCGAATAAAAATAATAAATAATTTATTGTCATTTCAGGACAGTAGCTGATAAAGTAGAATTGTGGAAGTACGGAAGTAATTTGACCCTAGTTAACGGAAAAGACGGATCCGTGATGGTGGAGTCCATGAAATCACCGATAGATGTACAACAGAAGTTCAACTACACCTATTACAATTCAGGTACTCTAGCTTGTAAATTCTTCTTTTCAAGGCTTAGAAAGCCCCTCACCACCGTCATGAGAGGGGAGGAGAGGTTGAATTACAAACCACCAAGTCGCCACTACCGCAAGGTGTAGCAGCCGCTAGCCCTGTCATGGGCAAGGGCCTCAAAAACTGCTCAAATTGAGAAACAGCGCTAATATGCTGTTAAAATGGAGAACCAGTGCTTATTTGCGCCTATACCATGGAGGAAAAACGCTAATTATAATTTTTTGAGGTTTCAAAATTGAGAAAAGGCGGTAGGTAGTTCGCGGCTAAAATCTAGGGTTGCCAGGCGTCCCGAAAAATCGGGATTGTCCCGATTTAGAGGATCCGAAGAATTTTCCCACCAGATTTCTTCAAATGTCCCGAAAAATCCCGATTTGCCATAAGTCGGCTCGATAACTTCTGAAAAAATCTGTATGAAAGATTGGTGGGTGGCGTCAGGTAGATGGGGAACGAAATTAGCGAAAGTTAGCGGTTTTTAAAGTAATTTTCACAATATTAGCCACAAAATAGGGGTTTTTTCTAAATTTTTGCCACAATTTAGCATTTTTTGTTTACCAATTGCTATGAATTTAGCGATTTGTCTCAGTTTTAGCCGCGAAGCGGGGTTTTTCCCTCACAGCCATGAATTGGCGGTTTTGCCCAATTTTAACCACAAAGTTGCCTGCGGAAGCCGCGCGAATTGGGGTATTTTCAATTTTTGACTCAAATGGGAATTTTCTCATCTCTAGCCGTGAACTAATGATTTTTCTCAATTTTAGCCGCAAATTAGCGCTTATTCTTAATTGTAGCAGCCCAGTACCGTTTCTAACCCGCGAATCGGCGAATTTTGTTAATTTTCGCCACGACTTGGCGTTTTCCAAAGTGTCAACTGCAAATTTTACAATTTTTCCATTTTCGACAGCGAATTTTAGCACTTTTTAAAATTTAGGCTGAAAATTAACCTTCTCTTAGTTTTAGCCAGGCTGATTATTGATTTTTCTAATATTAGCCGCAAATTAGCGGGTTGTTTTACATTTTAGCACCGTATTAGCAATTTTGTTTTACTTTTAGCTGTAGATTAGCGCTTTTTCTCAGTTCTAGCCGCGAATCAATGTTTTTTTTTAAATTATATCAATGAATTTGCCGTTTTTTTCAATTATTTAGCCAACTAGTTGCCTTCAGAAGGCGAGTATCTCAGCGAATTTGTGTTTTTCCTCAATTCTAGCCGCAAATTAGCGCTTTTCTCACTTTTATCTGCAAAATAGCCATTATTTTTCCATTTTTAGCAGGGAATAGCTCTTTCCCAAGTTGAGCTGAAAACTAGAGTTTTCTCTTTATTTATGCCGGGCTAATTAGTGCATTTCTCAATATTAGCTTCGTTGTTGTTGTACATTTCAGTCCCTCATTGGCATTTTTTCTTTCAATTTTTTGCTGAGGATTAGCGTTTTTTTTTGTTTAGTTTTAGCCTCGAACGAAACCTACGCATTTGCGTTTTTTCATTTTAAGCCCGGGTTTAGTGATTTTCCACAATTTTAGCCGCGGGTAAGCGCTTTTTCTCAATTTTAGCAGCGCAATAGCGTTTCTACCGCTTGCATTAGCGATTTTCCTCCATTTCAGTCACAAATTAGCGCGTTTTCCTCATTTTTAGCGGCAGATTAACCATTTCTATTAAAGCGAATTAGCACTTTTTCACAATTTGAGCTGAAAATTAGTGTTTTTCTCGATTTTAGCCGCACTAATTAATGCTTTTTTTTCATTTCAGCCGCGCTAATTAGTGGTTTTTTCAATTTTAGCCGCGTCGTTTTTAGATTTTAGACCTTCACAAGCAATTTTTTCCCCTTTTTTCTGCTATGGATTCGATCTGTTTTTCAGTTTGACCTTCGAATCTTACATAAGCTACGGATTTGCGTCTTCTCAATTTTCGCCGCGAATTAGTGATTTTCTTCATTTGTATTCGCGAACTAGCGTTTTTCCTTAACTTTATCCGCGAATTAGCGGTTTTCCCCAATGTCTGCTAATTGTGCAGCGAATTAGCATGAATTTTTTAAATATATATATCAGAATGTGCGATTTTTCGCTATTTCGGTTGTGAATTTCTCATTTTTGTCCAATCTTAATCCGAATTAGCGTTGTTTTTGTCAATATTAGCCGCGAATTTTTTTTTACTTGTACTTGAGTTAGGTACCCCCTCCCCCCAATTTGTGTTATGAATTAGCAAGTTGAAAAAGGAGCCGCGACTTGGTGTTTTCTCCAATTAAGCCGCGAACTGGCGGCTTTTTTCTCATTTTAAGCCGTTTATTAGGGGTTTTCCACACTTTATCCGCAAATCAGAGCTTTTCCTTAATTTATTCGCTAATTTGCGATTTTTCTTTATTTTAGCCACGAATTAATGTTTGTCCCAGTTTTAGCCTCGAATTGGCGTTTTTCTTTTTTTTAGCCGTGAATTAGGGATTTTCTTGGGTACACTTTATCCGTGAAATAGCCCTTTTTCCTCATTTATCCGCTAATTATTATAGTGATTTTTCAAAAAACGCTAAATCATATAGCTGAAACAGAAAAAAAAAAAAAAAAAAAAAATAAAATAAAACATATTTCTCGTCGGCTTAACTCGCGTCTGAATTAGAAGTTAAAAGCTCAAATTCGCGGATGAATCATGAAAGTAAAATTGACCGATGGCGCTAATTTGCGACTAAAACTGGGGAAAAACGCTAATTTCAGGTTAAAATTGAGTAAAAGGGCTGTTTTTCGGTTTTTGGAGGAAATTTGAAGCTGATATCAAGGCGAAAGCTTATTCATGGCTAAAAGAGAGAAAAAAAACTTCTAATTCGTGGATAAAATTGAGAAAGACATTCCAATTTCGCGGCTAAAATATTTGAAAAACTCAATTTCGGAGGTTAAAATTTAGATAAGGCGCTAAAATTGATTCCCGGCTCAAATTGTAAAAAACACCAATTCGCGCTTTCTGAAGGCGAGTTTGGCCAAAGTTGATAATAAGATGAAGGAATTTACGAGCTAAAATGGAAAAAGAGCGCTAATTGGCGGATAAAATTGAGTTGAATCGCTGATTCATCAAGGTTAGAAAGTTAAAAACGCTAATTCATGGCTAAAATTGAGAAGCGCTTTTAAGTTGTTCATTATTCATAAGTTATTCAAAAGTTATAATCTAAGGAATTGCATTCCTTGTTTATTTAGAGACTATAGGGTCTACATATAGGGATTTCTGCCCCGAGCCCCAATCTGTGTAGGTCCGCCACTGTTCCTAGAAACAGACAATTCGCACCAATTAGCGAATTTTTTCATGTTGATCCGAGAATCGGCGTTTTTCACCATTTTAAGCTGAGAATGAGTGCCTTTTGTCAACTTTATCCGCGAATTACGCATTTTCTCTGCTTGAGCTGCGATTTTTGTCGAGAACTTTAGTGAGTTTTTCAAGTTTGAGCCACGAATTATATCTCAATTATCGCGTTTACTCAATTGCAGCAAATTCGTGGATTTTCTTTACTTTCATCGACGAATTAGCGTTTTCCTCCATTTTTTAGCTTCAAGTGAGCGCTTTATCTTTATTTTAGCCAGGTATTAACGGGTTTTCTCAGGCTCAGAAGGTTTTCCTGAATAGATCCTGAAACGGACGGTTTTCCCTCAATTTTAGCCGCGAATTATTTCCTACTTTCAGCGGGGAATCAGCGGCTTTTTTCAAATTGATCAGCGAATCGCCGTATTTTAATTTTTTTAATTTTAGCTGCGAATTTTGTCAACCTTACCCACAAATTTACGTCTTTTCTGCATTAAATTACCGGGTTTTCTGAAATGTATCAGCGTTTTTTCCCTCAATTTCAGCCGCGAATTAGCGCCTTTCCTCAATTTTCTTTGCGATTTGAGCTCATTTAGCGATTTTTTTCTCATTTGCCGCATGCAAAGTAACGCTTTTTTCACGAAGTTTCCTTGTGAAACCACGAATTGGCGTTTTTTTCAATATTGGCTGTGACTGCTGAGCGATTCATCGCCGCTGTTTTTCAACTTTATAACTGAGAATTAGCGCTTTTGTTTTTTTAGCCGCAAATTAGTGTTTGTTTTTTTCGCTTTTGGCTGCCAATAAATGGATTTTTGGCCCGCTATTTTAGCCACGAATATGAGCGCTACTTTCAAACTTTTTACCACGTACGCAAGCCCTAAACGTTTCTCTTAATTTTAGCCATTAATTAGTTATTGTTTTACAGTTTTAGCCATTTATTTGCATTTTTCAACACTTTATCCGTGAATCAACGTTTTTCTTAAGTTCTTCCGCAAATTAGCGATTAGCGAGTTTGAGCCTCTGATTAGCAATTTTTCTCAATTTTAGCGACAAATTGACTTTTTCCCTAATTTTAGCCGCGAATTAGTGATTTGTCTCAATTCTACTCGTGAATTAGTTTTTTTTTTTTTTTTTTTTTTTTTTTTTTTTTAATTTGTGCCATTGATTAGCGCCAATGGATTTTTTCTACTTTAGGCACAAAGTTGCCTTCAGAAGCCGTGAATTGGTGTTTTTCTCAATTTTAACCGTTAATTAGCGATTGGTTTTCAATTTTAGCCATTTATTTGCGTTTTTACAAGCGATTGTTCTTAATTTATTCTGCAAATATTAGGTCATGTTTTTTTCAATTTTAGCCTCGAATTAATGTTTTTCTCTTTTTAAGTCGTGCATTAGTGATTTATTTGTACACTTTATTCGCGAAATAACAATTTTTACTAATTTAACCGCTAAATTTTAGTGATTTTTCTTAATTTTCGCTACGAACTGTCGTTTTTCTTTGTATCACCCCTCTCTGTACCTCTAGCTAGCTGGCGGATGACAATGCGGTGTGGGGTGATGCCCCCTCCAGCCATTGGGTGTGGGTGGGACCTTTTCAAGAGTTCTGCTATACGCTCCATTGAAACCGTTTCGGCGCCACCGAGTGGCATGGCCACCCCACACGTGCAAATCCGCGAGTTACCCTTACCAATCGTGCAGTGGCTAGCTGGATGGCTCGAGGTGTGTACCCCCCCCCCCTCAATTCCCAGTGTGGTCAAGGATCGAGCGCTCCGTCGAGTTGGATGCGTTGTCGTGGATGGGGAGGGAGTCTTAAAAGGGGGGTATGTTAGGGGGGAGGGACCAAGATTGTTCCAATGCCGGTTATTTAGCCCAAGCCTGTTCTTTATCTTTAGACAATTTCTTACAGTTGCAGTCGGGTTTGACTACCCTCGATCACTCATTATGATGAAACAACGATTCCGTATGAAACTAGAGTCCGACAAAGCGTACAATTCCGGCGGCGGCTACCCTCGAATTTTGATCTTCATGCCAGCCGTTACGTCACTTTCTTTGAATGACTCGGCCAAAAACACCGTTCTCAATGCGATACAATATTTCAACGAATCCCTGCCTGGTGAGCAAACAATGTCAACCCACCCACACCCACCACTCTGTCCCAATTCTAATCGCTCGTTTCTTCCATCAGACGTCAGACTTTTGTACGTTGTCAGAGGAAGTCGAGGCGCCTTCAGCCCGTACGTGAGCAACCCTTATCGAGACATCACTGTCGTATCGACATCATCCGTCATCAATATCGCTCTAAGGCCACTTTTTATTGGAATTTCTCACAGCAAGTCGTCTTTTATTTGTAGTTTTTTTGCTAAGTGTGCACACATTATTTTGTTTTGTAGCTCCAAGGCGAATAATCAATCCAACGTGTGGTCAAAACTGGTCAGGATCGTCGTACAGCGAGGTGAAATTCAGCGGTTATCTGGACCCCAAGGACATCCATTTCTACCGTATCGACCAAAATTATTTCTTCAGAAACGCCAACGCTGTAGTCAAAGTAAAACAGTTCAAATAATCCAAAATTTATACATTTTTAATATATATGTATGAAATTGAAAGATTATCGCCGATTCATCCGCACCAACAATGACCGTGTGCAAGTCTAGAGCTAACCCGCTTCCTATGCAAAATGTGACGTCAGGTGACACGACGTGTCAACAATTAACGGCTGGCAATACCTACCAATTCACGATTGACAGCAACATTTGCTACGACTATTATTACGCGTCACAGTGCAACCCAATTTATTTATCAATTACGGCCGGCTCTAATTCAACTTCCTCGGTGTCGATTTCCGCTACCTGCGACGGTAGTTTCCGCCCCCCCCCCCCAATGGCCTGACACTCTAATTATCGTTTGCGCATTTTTTTCAGACTCTGAGTGTTTGGATCCGGACATGATCAAATACACGATAGCGCACAGCGGTCTCACGTGCTACAGCGGAGCTTCAAAGCTCGCATG
Organism: Corythucha ciliata; assembly: GCA_038030265.1. NCBI lineage: Eukaryota > Metazoa > Arthropoda > Insecta > Hemiptera > Tingidae > Corythucha > Corythucha ciliata. Next base: position 52,149,099 of record CM075943.1, read on the forward strand.
GTCAACCGGTATTGCTGTCCTAACTTTAATGTTTAAATTTCTGATAGTGTGAATACGTTACAATAAGCTTAATTTTATACTTTAATGATGTCGTCGCTTGAGAAAATCGTCGCAGGGCGCACATACAAGTTATCCAAGCAAAAAACACACAATGCCAATTCTGAGATGGTTTGGTGAACCAACTGTGAATAAATAAATAGAAAAAGACTCAATTGAACACCGTGGGTGTTAAAACGAGAAATTGTCTTGGGTAAACATTAGGACACAGTCTGTTATTAGTTACATTTTTTAACAACTTATTTAATAAATTTGTCGAAAAATAAGAGTGGGTTTTCTATTAAATTTCGACCGACCGTACAGTTGTGTAGTGCGGGTCTTTGATATCACGCTTACTGTGTTTTTGAGTGGATTTCGATGGCAAAAAAATAAAGACCGGTAATCCCCCCCTAACCACGGATTAACCCCTCCTTCACACTCATAGTATTTCAGGGAGAGAAATACAAATTCTCTCCGGCAGCTGGCGGACATTTTAGCGCCCCTTTTTAATAATCAGTGTTATACCGCTTTTGAGGGGATTCGAAAGACGAGGAATGCGAGCCGGGAAATTTAAATTCTGCGTTGTACACCCTAAACATTTTACGAAAATGCGCCAAAACTGTGAGTTCTTGACTAAAAAAAACAAAAAAATGATAATTTGCAATTTATCTCGATGCAGCTTACATACCGCAGAGTGTAGAAGGCATTCTACGGGCGAAAATAATATTGAAATAAAGCCTAATATGCTGTTCTTGAGCCAAGTACGCGGTAAAAACTGAGAAAAAGTGCTAACAAGTGGCAAAAATAAAGACAAAAGTCGCTATGTGGCTAAAATGAAAAAAAAAAAAAAAACGCAAAATCGCGGCAAAGAATTGAAAAAAATCTTTCGCAAAAATCGTCATTTTTCATTTATGACAAGATTTATTTCCCAATGACCAGGAGAACAGAAGTTGCTGGGAGTTCTTCAGCAGTGTAATTTCAGCCATTTAAAGGTCAGAACTAGCTGATCATATTCTTCCAATACGCCTGAAAAAAAAAGGCAATATCGTCATTTTTGACAAAGGTTTATTTTCAAATGACCAGGAGAATTGAAGTTGCTGGGAGCTTGTCTGCAATGGAACCAGTGGCGTAGGTAGGAATTTGTCCTGGGGGGGAGGGGGCATCAGATTGAAATCTCGTAATGGTGAGGGGAGGGGGGTAATTTCACATTTCAGTCATCAATCCACCCTGCCAGTACACTCTTGAATCTGGACATCTTGCTGGCCTCATCATAGCCTCAATCTCTCAGTTAGGGGCGATTTTTGGCCTCTACCCGTAAATTAGCGCTTTTTTGGCCGAGTGTATCGTTCTTCTCAATTTCAGCCGCAGAGTAGTGGTTTTGCCTCACCCCCACCCACAGCCATGAATTTGCGCATTTTCTCAAAATAGCAGCAAAGTATCGTTTTTATCCCGTGAGCGATGTTCTTAATTATCCACGAGTTTTGGCGTTTTCCTCAATTTTAGCAGCATATTACCGATTTTTCATTTCTTTTTTACCAACGGATTAGCATTTTTCTCAGTTTTAGCTAGAAATAACGTTTTTCTCAAGTTTTTTCCACAACATTAGCCGCAAAATAGGGGGACTTTTCACGAATTAGGATTTCTTTGGTTCACCATATGCAATGCATGAGCAATTTTTCTCAGTTCACTCGCGAATTAGCGGTTTCTTCGCCTATTGCCGTAAATGGGCGCTTTTTTTCAATTTCAGCCTGAAAAGTTGCCTTCAGAATCCTCAAATTTGCATATATTCAGTTTTTGGCGCAAATTGGAATTTTTCTCAATTTTATCCCCCACGAATTAGCGCTTTCTTAAAATTGTAGCGGCGACGCGTCGTAGCGTTTCAAACCTGTGAATTAGCGAATTTTCTCAATTTCAATCACAAATTGGCTTTTGGCGCAATTTTAACTGTAAATTGGCGATTTTTTCCATTGTTAGCCGTAATTTAGCAATTTTCTCAATTTTTAGGCTCAAAATTAACCTTTCTCTTAATTGTACCAGGCTGATTATTTTATTTTCTACATGTTATCCGCAAATTAGCGGTTTTACACATTTTACCACCGCATTAGCAAAGCTATATAACTTTTATAGGTATAGATTATTGCTTCTTTTTAGTTCTAGCCGTGAATTAGCGTATTTTTTAATATTATACTATAGCCATGCATTAATTTGCCATTTTTCTGAATTTTAGCCACAAAAATGCCTTCAGAAGGTGCGAATTTAAATTATAAATGTATTTTTTTTTTTTTTTTTCAAACCAAAAAATGTACATCTATCCATCCATTTTTGTCAAAAAGCCATCATTTTTAAATCATGAATTTCACGACACTTAATTCGAGAATTAGTGATGTTTCTCAATTTTAGCAGTGAATTTTCGCTTTTCCCAAATTTTAGTAGCGTGGTAGCGTCTCCATCCAGTGCAATACCTACCGAGTTTTGTCAATTTTTGCCAAGAATTGATGTTTGACTCAATTTAAGCAGCAAATTAGCAATTTTTTCCATTTTTAACTCAGAATTAGCACTTTTCCCCAATTTGAACAGAAAATTAACGTTTTTCTTAATTTTAGCTGCGCTAATTGGTGATTTTTTCAATTTTTGCCGCGAATTAATGATTTTCTTCATTTTGTATCCGCGAATTAACGTTTTTCCATAACTTTATATCTGCAAATTGCAAATTAGCGATTTTTCCCAATTTCAGCTGTGAAATAGCGTCTTGTGCTAATTTTGCGGTCATTCAGCAACCTATTCCCTTTTTCATACGCAAATGGGCGATTTTACGCCATTTCAGTTGTGAATTTGCCAATTTTGTCCAATTTTAACCTGAAAGTGTCTTTTATTTGTCAATATTATAGCGTGTTTTCTCAACTTTAACCGCGGGGTTTACCCAGATACAACACTTTCGCGTTGATTTCCACATTTATTCGAGGAATGGCCTCTATGTACCGCGAATCGGCGATTTTTTTCTTAATTTTAGTCTGGAAGTTACATCGCGAGACCACGAATCAGCGCTTTTTAGCAACTTTAGCCACGAATATTACCGATTTTTGTCTGATAGAGGGTCCGGGGCGGAACCCCCCCCCCCCCCGACCTCGGTACACTAATGCGTTGGGTCTGAAGTCCAAGGAAAAAGCTGGACGTACTCGTTCCTTTTTGGGCTGCTTTAAGTCCAGAAAATCAGCTAAACCTGACTTCAACGTGAAACGCTCATTTTTGGAGATTTTATGGGAGGGCTCTTCGTTATGGTACTAATGCTCCTTCGTTCGTATACTTGTAGCTCTGGGGGGGGGGGATCCATCCCCATACCCCCCCCCCTCGGTACCTACGCCCCTGAATGGAACCAGGGGCGTATTGCCAGCCCTTGGCCCTAGGGGTGGGAAGAAGATGTCAGATCAGAGACCCCGAGCAACTAAGTAAGAGAACTGGTAGTTCGTCTAATCAGATTTAGGCGCTTTAAATCGTCAAATTGTTCCCCGCAGAAACTGAATTTTCACAAAAAAGGGTCAGAATCTGCTGGCTATGCATATAGTTTCGCCGCCACAAAAAAAGGTCTCAAAACTAGTAATTTTGCTTAAATCAACAACTATAGACCCTAAAATTACATTTTTGAATGAATTGAGACCCAAAAGACGCATTGTCGCGGATATTCGGTCATAGAACTTCCACTTTCCCGGCTCCGGAGCCGGGCTAGCCTGTTCGAACCGCCGCCACGAAAAAAAGGTCCCAAAACGTGCAATTTCGTTTTGAATTAAGACCCAAATCGCGTGTATTCCACTAGGAAACTTGTCAATTCGCTCAAAGGACCCGGAATTGCTAGCTCACTAATATTAATCTATAAAGTATGCAATGACGCTGCTAGATGTCAGGGTATTGGCGCAGTCGTAATCGGGGGCGGCTAGCTCTCAGGGTCCGCACGTAATACGGAACTTGTAATTTCGCGAATATTTGCTCCCCACCCCACCCCAAATTGTTGAGACTTGAGACTTTGCAGCGTTCGTCGTGGACGGCTCCGTTCGGCGGACCGGATTCTGTGGTCACTAAAAAAAAAAAAAAAAAAATCCCCTAAACTTTCAATTGCCGGAAATTAAAGACCAGGAACTTGCAATATAAATAAAATAAATACCGAAAACTAGCAATTTCAAAGAATATATAGACCCGAAACTTGCTATTTCGCAGTTTTGGGCTCCGAGGGATGTAATTTCATGGCTATATTTGCCAGGATTTGAGTGCAGTCAACGTGCAATATCGTTAATTTCAGGCAGGAAGCTCCCAATTCTGCTGATATTTTCCTCCAAAATGTTATAATTCTGCTGTTTATTTAATATACATATACCTAATATATTTATTTATTTAATATATAAATTTGGTTAAATAATTCAATCAATAATGTATTCAACATATGTATGTATTAGCCTCGAAACTGGCCAATTCCCGGATATTTAGACCTGAAATTTACAATTTCGCATACATTTAGCTCCAAATGGTGTAATTTTGCGAATATTTCTTTCAATTTTAGCTGCGATTGAGCGGCTTTTCCTCAATTTCATCTGTGGATTAGCGTTTTTTCTCAACATAATTCGCGAATTGTGAGTGATTTTCACAATTTTAGCCGCATATTCTGTGATTTTTCACTTCCGAGGACCGTCCAGACAAATAACAGGCTTGAAACTCTTCGTTTATCCGCTAACGACTGTAAGCCAGTGGCACGAAGTCTCTCACCATACGATAAAACTCCTGAAACCCCAAATTTGAAAGATAGATGCCTGGTAGCCCTACGCTGGACCGACTCAAGGAGAGCGACCTCAGATTTCAAAAAAGGATCCCAGGCGATACAGGCATATTCAAGATTGCTCCGAACCAATGACTGATACAGCAATTTCACGGCGAACGGATTCCCGAAATCCGCCATGAACGCCTAAATTCCTCAAGCCTTGTTCTAATTTCAGAAATTTGATTCCGAAAATTACCTTTGCTATTAAATATCACGCTCAAATCATTGATCTCATCACCTCCTCAACATGCTGGCCACTAAGATAGTACGACCATGAGTCAAAGTCCATAGGCCTATTGGACATACTAACTTAATAAGACGCATTGTCGCGGATATTCGGTCATAGAACTTCCACTTTCCCGGCTCCGGAGCCGGGCTAGCCTGTTCGAACCGCCGCCACGAAAAAAAGGTCCCAAAACGTGCAATTTCGTTTTGAATTAAGACCCAAATCGCGTGTATTCCACTAGGAAACTTGTCAATTCGCTCAAAGGACCCGGAATTGCTAGCTCACTAATATTAATCTATAAAGTATGCAATGACGCTGCTAGATGTCAGGGTATTGGCGCAGTCGTAATCGGGGCCGGCTAGCTCTCAGGGTCCGCACGTAATACGGAACTTGTGATTTCGCGAATATTTGCTCCCCCCCCCCACCCCAAAATGTTGAGACTTGAGACTTTGCAGCGTTCGTCGTGGACGGCTCCGTTCGGCGGACCGGATTCTGTGGTCACTAAAAAAAAAAAAAAAAATCCCCTAAACTTTCAATTGCCGGAAATTAAAGACAGGAACTTGCAATATTAATAAAATAAATACCGAAAACTAGCAATTTCAAAGAATATATAGACCCGAAACTTGCTATTTCGCAGTTTTGGGCTCAGAGGGATGTAATTTCGTGGCTATATTTGCCAGGATTTGAGTGCAGTCAACGTGCAATATCGTTAATTTCAGGCAGGAAGCTCCCAATTCTGCTGATATCTTCCTCCAAAATGTTATAATTCTGCTGTTTATTTAATATACATATACCTAATATATTTATTTATTTAATATATAAATTTGGTTAAATAATTCAATCAATAATGTATTCAACATATGTATGTATTAGCCTCGAAACTGGCCAATTCCCGGATATTTAGACCTGAAATTTACAATTTCGCATACATTTAGCTCCAAATGGTGTAATTTTGCGACTATTTCTCTCAATTTTAGCTGCGATTGAGCGGTTTTTCCTCAATTTCATCTGTGGATTAGCGTTTTTTCTCAACATAATCCGCGAATTGTGAGTGATTTTCACAATTTTAGCCGCATACTCTGTGATTTTTCACTTCCGAGGACCTTCCAGACAAATAACAGGCTTGAAACTCTTCGTTTATCCGCTAACGACTGTAAGCCAGTGGCACGAAGTCTCTCACCATACGATAAAACTCCTGAAACTCCAAATTTGAAAGATAGATACCTGGTAGCCCTACGCTGGACCGACTCAAGGAGAGCGACCTCAGATTTCAAAAAAGGATCCCAGGCGATACAGGCATATTCAAGATTGCTCCGAACCAATGACTGATACAGCAATTTCACGGCGAACGGATTCCCGAAATCCGCCGTAAAGCGCTTGATAAGCCTAAATTCCTCAAAGCCTTGTTTCTAATTTCAGAAATTTGATTCCGAAAATTACCTTTGCTATTAAATATCACGCTCAGATCATTGATCTCATTCACCTCCTCAACATGCTGGCCACTAAGATAGTACGACCATGAGTATTAATGCACTTACATTTCGTCAGATTAATGCCTAAATCATTTACGCTACACCAGGACGCGAAGGAATCAAGAAATTGTTGAAGCTGCTTACATTCCTCGACAGACGAAATCGAATAATACAGCTTAAGGTCATCCGCCAGCAACGAGAATGAGGAGTAGCGAAAGACGGTCGAAACGTCATTAAAGAACAACTAAAAAAGGATTGGTCCCAGGTGAGATCCCTGAGGTACCCCCTGCAGTACCATTGAATATCACAGAAAAGGACCTTCCAGTGAGAAAAGTACGGAGCCTTGACAGAAGTGAGCCACCAACCCCATAAGTCTCCAGTTTCTTTGGCAGACCTCGATGACTAACCCGATCAAACGCCTTGGACATGTCGGTGTACCCTATTACTAAAATCATAAATATAAAATCATTGTAGAGGATTAAATTAGTCGAAGTAGATCGTCCTTTGACAAAACGATGCTGCTCCGGGACACCCTATGTATTTGTACCCCCCCCCCCCACCACGATTTCGGGACTTTTTGTATACCTTCAAAAGAAGAACCGTACATTATTATTGTTTTCCTTTTCATTTCAGTACCTACCTACATTATAATTATCATATTCGAGAATTTGCTCTCAATCTTTGTTCAGCAAATTTCGCATACCTCGCTGAACTTTAAGGACCATAATGAATTGTTAGCGCAAGACGGAGGAGCTGAAAGTACGAAAGAAGGGGTAAGCTAAGTAAAGTTTGTCTGTGTGGAATTCTTTACTATGCACGGTTTTAGAATTTCAGAATCCGTGGGTCGGGGGAGGGGGGAATATGACCCCCACCTAGGCCCGTCACTGAATCCTTGTACCCCCCCCCCCCCCAAATTGGAACGTTCCTACGTCACTGCTTGAAACAATCCTATTTCGAGGAGTTGAAACAAAAATTGTAAGTGCGGGGCGAAAATAGTTCATGCACCGCTAATTTGGGGCCAATATATGGAGAAAAATACCTAATTAGCGCGGCTCAAATTAACGAAGTCGGCTTAAGGAGGAGGCCGTATTCTGACTCCACCCGGCTCCCGCCCCTACCATAATACTACACGTCACATAGTTGCTAGACAGACACAGTTCTCAATCTCTGATATGCATATGCCTCCCGCAATATGAAGTGAACTCAGCGCAGTGGTGGAGGGGGAGCTCATATATGTCCCACGGCTAGCACTGCGATTTTAACCCTCAAAATTGGATCTCTTAGTGAGTGAAATCAGACAAATTACTTTTTTATTGAGTGAAACCAGCTAAAAACGGTTCTTAGTGCGAAAAATCAGCGCCATCGGTCACTGAAATAGGTCATCCAGCGAAATTGGTTTACTGACAAACAACTTTCACGAAATCAGTTGTTCATAAAATTGACAGTCTCCTCATGAAATTGACAATTTTCTCCAAAAATTGAAAACTTCCTCATAAAATATAACATTTCCTCATAAAATATGCAATTTCCTGATAAAATGTAAACAATATCCTCATAAATAGACAATTTCCCTATAAAATTGATTATTTCCTCATAAAATTGACAATTTTCTCATAAAATATACAATTTCCTCGTAAAATTGACGATTTCCTAATAAAATATACAATTTCCTCATAAAATATACAATTTCCTCATAAAATATACAATTTCATCATAAAATTGACGATTTCCTTATAAAATATACAATTTCCTCACAAAATTAAGTGTTTCCTCATAAAATTGACAATTTCATCATAAAATATACAATTTTCTCATAAAATATACAATTTCCTCAAAAAATATACAAGTTCCTCGTAAAACTGACAATTTCCTCATAAAAGTGACAATTTCCTCATGAAATTGACGATTTCCTCATAATATATACAATTTTCTTATAAAATTGATTGACGATTTCCTTATAAAATTGTCAAGGTATGGAAAATGTCCTCATAAAATTGATTATTTCGTCGTAATATTGACAATAATTTCTTAATAAAATTGACAATTTCCCTATAAAATTGATAATTTCGTATAACGCGTATAATCTGCTATCCACACAAAAGTTAACAAGTTTAAAGCCGAAATATTCATTCGCAAATTACTGTACTAACAATAATCGCCGGAAAGGGCAATTGCCCATCGAGTCATGGGGCAAAATGAATAAGTTCCTAGGACCAAAAATAAAATTATTCTGGATAAGTTACGATTTCCTCGTGAAATTGACAATTTCAACGTCAAATTGACAATTTCTGCTTCAAATTGACAAATTTTTAATTAAATTGACAGTTTGCTTTTATAAAAATGTCATTTTTCTAATAAAAATGTCAATTTCCTCTTGAAAGTAACAATTTCCAATTTGAAATAACAATTTCCTTGCAAAATTGAAAATTCATTCAAAAAGGGCAATTTTATCATTATTAACAATTTCTCATACACCATGTGTCATTTTCTTCATAAAATTTACTTTTTCCTTATCAAACTGACGATATACTCATCATGAGCATACCATTATGCTCATAAGCGTAAGAAGTCTCATAAAATTGATAGTTTTTTCATGAAACAGACAATTTCGTTATGAAATTGACAATTTTTTGGAAATCGACGAGTTCTTTCATAAAATGGACAATATGTCACCTTTACATTACACTTATTGGGGAAGCATTTCGCGTATTTGTTACCCTTGACGCGGCATTTCACGTAAATTTTGCCTTGAATCTGAATGCGGCGATTGAAGTGAGTGTTTTCCCCGAATGTTGCGTTTTGCCCGCCGCCGTGGGGCATTTTGCGTATTTTTTTTTTTTGTGCCGCGACCTTTCGAAAGAGTTTTTCTCGTTACAATGTGACGTTTCGCTTAATGTTTGCCCTTGGCGTGACCTTTCTCATTTTTTTTTTCTCTTGACGTGGCGGCGTTCAACGTCAATTATGTTCCACTCAGTGAGGCCATTCGCGAGAGTTTTTCCTTTAAAAACAACTTGGCATTTTGCTTCTCCAAGAACCTCTGACCCTCGGTTCTCTGAGAAAATGACCCTAAAATTAGTGGCGATCACCTCTCCTCGATGAGATTTCGGAGGAGGTTTTGATGATTTTTCGCGCAATCACCAATTCGCGGATAAAGTGTAGAGGAAAAACTCTGTAATTCACGGCTAAAATTGAAAAAAAAAAAATCTAGTTTTCGTCTAATTTATAGTTTTGAAATATTCATAAATCAAGTGCGCTTCTTTGGTCATTTTTTCTCGTCCAACCTTCCCTCCCCCTCTTCATTTTGCTAGACGCGCTCCTTAGTACCCGGCTCACCCTCCCTTAAAGCCGGCACTGGGTAAGAATTTCGGGCACTACAAAAACCGCTAGGAAAATTTCGGGAACAATTTTAAAAAGTGATGCTTTACCATGCACGTGGGGGACTCGCGAAAATACTTTTCAAAGTCTCCCCACCCCCCAACCCACCCATGATAGCCCATTTTACCACCTCAGAGGAGAACATTTTTTCTATAGGCGATTTTCGCCCCCCACCCCACCCATCCAACCATCCTTATGTGCATTTTAGCTGGGCTGCATTTGTCAATTGAGCATTGTTCGACGGACCCAAAAAACCGCGTCGGGCTAAAATCGCGAAGCACTTTGAAAAAACAAAAACAAAAAACAAAGCCCCTGCCCCCTTCTTGACGGTTTTGGGAAAAATGGTAGACATTTTAAAGTTGAACGAAACGACGGGAACGAACGGGAAATCGAATGCCCTGGAGTCCAGGGTAGAGAGCCTTGACGCCGATGGAGCACGATAGAAGCGTGGGGAAGAAATATGAATATTTATGGTAATAGTTAGAGTAATGGTGGGTGGGTGGGGGATGTGATCCGGCAAAATGCCCTATTTCATTCTGTGAAGGACATGTAAATTGGAGTTATCTTACTAGTTCGTCTGCTTTTGATAGCTAAAGTCTAGAATAGTCCGCTGCTCTCATTAAAAAACAATTAGTATTTATTGGCCATCACTTAAATAACAACATCCATCTAGATCACTGATCATGATCCTGTGTGAACGTCGACGGCGTTTGAATGATGAGCATTGGTCCGGAGGAGCATGGGGGTACCAGTTTTTAATAGTCTACACAGAAAGGCGCTATAGAATTATACGATAGTACGGGACAGGGTGCACGATAAATGTAACAAATGGAACGTGCACGCTGCACGCTGAGATAAATGCATCGCGTGAAAACGCTTTAATCTGAATATTTTAAACTCGCAAAAATCATGGGTCCAAGGAATCGCTTTCACGCGTCTCAGTCTACATATTTAAATAGTTTCTACGTTTAAAATTTATTTTTATTTTTTCAAATTACTTGACGGACCATGGAGATTAATCGTTAGTTATGTTACGTAATTTGTGTCCCATTATTCATTACCCCTCTCACAACAAGACATTCTGGTCCTGTTTTTTTAAATAGTTGATCGAACCACATAGCAAAAAGAAAAAAACAACAAAAAAAAACTAGAGTCTGGTGAAGAGAATCCTCAGTGTTTGGAGAGGGGCTCCTGTCATTTTCATTCGGTTATTCCATAGCGAGCCTCCCGTCCAACCCGTTTCACGCCTTCTTCCCCTCACACTCATTCAATCCTTCTCTCTCTCTTCTTCAATAACGTGAAGCGTTGTGCCGCCGTCTCTGTTAGTTAGTTGTTTATTAGCCACGATTGTGATTTGTTATAGACAAAAACTTTTTTGGGATTCTCTCTGTACACACCCAACCCTCATCCATCCCACGGCGCGACGCGACGCATCTTCGCTCAACTTTCAAGGTTTGTGTAGACAAGACAGTTGACTCGTGAAAAAACTATATGTAATTGTATGCAACAGCGTCGCAGACACTGAATATTTTTCAGCTCTTAATTCCGGTGTTAATGCCTCCCCCCCCCTTACCGTACGAAATGCTCGTCTCATTAACCACTGTCTATAAGTTTTGGGGCTTACCTAGCTAGGATTTGACTCATTAGCGCCGAACAATTATTAATACCTGAATTTTCGCTAATTTTCCATTATCGAAATTTGTAGGACGCAAACTATTTATTAACAGTTTCAATTATTCAAAAGAATTCTCTGAAGCGCCCTTTGGCCTCACTCTTTCTCTCTCTCTCTTATTTACAATCCGCGTAGTGCATGTTAATAGAAGATCGAATATTTCTTTTTTTTTTAAATACGTACAAGAAGCTTTTGACGACCTTGGACCCTATTTGTTACATTATCGGTTCCTCTATTTCACACAATTTTATTTTATTTTTTACTACACGATGTGCGATCTTCACCCTTTTACCCCCGTCGATGAGTTCTTTATTGCTACAAACTGATTGAAACGAAGAAAGAAGAAGAAAAAAAAAAACGATTATTTCGAACGCTCTGAACGTCATCGTCGAAGGGGAAACTGAACTGGAGAACGTAAACAAAAATAATGAGCCGGGGACTAGGTCACAATCGTCGAATGTACCGCGCAATTAATAAACGGAAACTGACTCGCCTTGGAGCGCTTGAAGAATGAGAGAGAGAGAGTGTATGCGAGGGGGGAAAAAGTACAAAAATTTAAAGGTCGCCGAAACTTGTTTTTTCTAGCTTTTTGACTGATGATGGCGAATTTGAGCGACGAGGTCCAGCCCCTGGGCTACAGGTTTGTGCTGTATTGCCGCCTTGAAAACATTGGTCAGTGCGGTACAGCCAAGTGGTTTTTTTTACACATTTTTTTTTAATTCTCATGCGACATTTGCTAGTTTTGTGGCTAAGAAGTCGCCTGAATTGTTATTTTAGTCAATAATCCAAGTATATGCGAGATCACACTGTTTCTGGCCGATTATTCGGCCATAATGGGACGAAATTGACAAGCGTACAGGTCAATATCAGCGAACTTTAAACGGTCGGTTCAAGTTGTCAACAATTGATGACGCTTTTGAGGCCGCAAACAGGCATTTGGCATTGCCCAACGTTTATTGGTGCCAGGATACGAGAGTTTCACTGGCGGGCCTACACCTATCGGGGCCCGGGGCTGGTAACTCTCTGAGGCCCCTTGGTCTCTATGTATAGGTTATACGATAAACGCGAAATATAATTTTAACGTAAAAGCGTCAAACTAAGGCTTTTTCCTTATTTTAGCCACGAATTGGAGTTATTTCTACACCCTATCCACCAAGTTGGGCTTATTATGTGATCAGTTCAAGACTATTTTAGCCGCGAATGAATGTTTTTTTGGTCAATTCTACCCGCGAATTAGCGCTTTTCTCAATTTCGACCGCTTGCAACGTTTTTCTCAATTTCAGCCGCGAATAAGAGTTAATTTTTTTTTAACCTAATGCCAAGAATTTGCTCTGTTTCTCAATTTTACAGCCCCAAAGTTGATTTAGAATTAAGCCACTATCTTGGACGCAAATTAAAACTCTTCTGTATTTTATAGCCGCGCATCAACGCTTTTCTCAATTTTAGCCGCAAAGTAGCCTTCCCCCCCCTCCAGTGAATATGCGATTTTTCTCCATTTTATCCAGCACGAATTGGCGTTTTTGAGAGAGGTAGAGCGTTTATTACGGCGTTTTAGCCAATGAATTATCACATTTGCTCACAATTTGATCTGAAAATTAGCGTTTTTCATTATTTTTAGCCTCGGTAATTGTTTATTTTCTAAAATTAGCCGCAAAAAAGCCAGGTATTTTACATTTTAGCCCGGCATTAACATTTTTGCCCCCCCCCCCCTATTCACTTCTACCTATCCTCGGTTTTAGCCGCAAATTAGCAGGTTTCGACGCCTATACAGCCATGAATTGGCGCTTTTCCTCAATTTTGCCAGAAATAAATAGCTTTCAGAAGCCACGAATTGGTGTATTTTATAGGCAGCACAAATTGAAATTTGTCCCTCAAACTAGCGATTTTTCTGGAAATTCGCCTCAAATTGGAGTTTTCCTCAATTTTTAGCAGCTAATTAGCAATTTTTCTCAATTTGAGCATTAAAAAACTATAAAAAATTAGCGTTTTCAAACATTTTAGCTGTGCTAATTAGTGGCTTTTCAAAATTTCCCGCAAATTTTTTTTTGTTTTACTTTCTAGCCCTCCACTAACGATTTTTTAAAGCGCTCTTCTTCATTTTTAGCGGCTTTTTTCAACTATTGCCATGAGTTGGCATTTTCGCAATCTTTTTGCCACAAATAAATTGCTGTTAGAAGCCTCGAATTGGCGTGTTTTCAATATTAGACGGAAATTTGCATTTGTTCTATTTTTTTTTAGCCGCGAATTATAGCGATTTTTCCCAATTTTAGCAGAGAATTAGTGCGTTTTCACAAACTTAGCAACTAGCGATATTTTTTTATCCATTTTTAGCAGCGAGTTAGCACCCTTTTCTTAATTTGAACTGAAAATAGCGTTTCTCTTAATTTTAGGCGCACTAATTAGCGATTGCCCAAAATTATCCCCAAATTAGCTGGGGTTTTTAAATTTTAGCCCTACAATAACACTTTTGTTGTCACTTTTAGCTATTGATTGGCGCTTTTTCTCATTTTTAGCAGCAAATAAGTTTCCCTGAGATGCCGAGAATTGGCTTATTTTAAATTTTAAACACCTACTGAGATTTTTTTTGTCAGTTTAACTATTTATAAACCACACAGGAGTCATTTTTGCCAGTCATGGGGCGTAAAATAGTCAGTTGGGCCATTTTTACAGCGCTAACTGTGAATAGTTAGTGTGATATTTTTCAGGGCACGATTCGTTAGTTTTGCCATTTTATGGTCTGAACGAGCAGTTTTTTGAGTTTTTTAGAGCGGGAATCGCCAGTTTGGCCATTTTTAGAGGGGGAATAGCAAATTCAGCCATTTTCTAGGTCAGTTTGGTTATTTTCAGGGGAGCAATATCGTCTGTTTAGGTTGTTTAGATTGTCTAATTTATCTTTTTTCAGAGCACATAGAGTCAGTTTTGCCATTTCTGGCGCGCAAATGGACCATTTTGCCATATTTGGAGCAGGAATTACCTGTTCATGTGCATTTTTAGGGCGTAAATGTTCATTTAATTCATTTTTAAGGTTCTTACAGTCAGTTAGGTCATCTTTAAAGCGGGAATTAACAGTTTGGCTTTTTCAGTGCACAAATATCGTAAACAGTTCAGCTATTTTTATGGCACAATTCGTCAGTTTTGCCATCTTTGTGGTCCGTTTGGCCATTTTTGCTGCGTCAATTGGTCGATTTTGCAATTCGCAGGACAGGAATCATCAGTTTATGACTTCTCCTGGTCGTCATGTTTAGCCGTTTTTAGCCCGTCAAACCAAGACGCGAATTGTTAGTTTGGTCATTTTTGGCACGCGAATGGTTAATTTAGCCATTTTCATGACGGAGCTCGTGATCTTTCCGGAATTTTCAGGGCCGCACGAATCGTCGGGTTATAGTCATTTTTAGGGCGTGTGAAGTCATTTTTGGGCACAAATAGCCAGTTTTGCAATTTTAGGCCGCGATTATAGTTGGCCTAGACTATAATAGAGGTAGGTATAGTCAGGCTAGCAGGTCGTACAGAAATTGCTAGTTTAGCAATTTTAAGGCAGCGAATGCCTGTCAAGCATAAATGGAAAGTTCGATTTTTAAATTTGAACAAATACAGCCGCGTAGTTTTTGACAGTATGCATTTCGGGCCCAATTCCGGTTCCCCTCATCAGCAATCTTATCGCCACTACGGCAAAACTCCGAGTTTTGGGAGAGTTTTACCGTAGTGGCGATAAGATTGCTAATGAGGGGCACCGGGATTGGGCCCGAAATGCATACTGTCAAAAAATACGCGGCTCTATTTGTTCAAATTTAAAAAACGAACTTCCCATTTAAGATTCAGAACAGCTAAATCAACAAAATAAAGATCAACGCCTGTCAAGCAATTTTTAGTACAGCTAAGCACACAATTTCTCAAGCTCCCCCCCCCCCCCCCCCGAGCAAATCCTGAATCAGCGTGGTCAGTGGTATAATACCGCTTCTTAACGGGACTAAATAGCGAACTTTTAGGACCAAACATATCCGGTTTTTGTTATAATTGTTGTTTATTTGTTTTTCTTGTTTTTTTTAAATGTGTATAGTTATTTATTTTATTTTTATGTTTTCATTATTTTTGTTCGTTATTTTCTTAACTATGCTGAGCTGAAGTACTCTTATGGTGAGGGGGCGGGGTGTTCTGACCCCCAAAACCCTCCCCGTGGGCACCCCACTGAAGTATCACGGCCGAATTCTGACACAGCTTGAGTTCTTTGAACAACATCATAAAACCGCGTCCCAGGCTCAAAATCGCGCCGGCATTTTCTAGAAAATAATAGACGGCGCGTGAATAAGCCGTAGGCGTTTTTTGGCACTTTTTCCGAGCGCCCGCGACCACGAAGAAAAGTCACGATGAGAGTCAACGAGTGGTGGTGGTGACCTCTCAATAGAATTTCTCAAATAGAGACAGATTGGAGCGGACGTAACGAAACGGACGTAATTAACGAACTTCACTGTGACAATTAAATACTCGTTATGTGTAATATTGTGTTTATATTCCGGTCATGAAACGCGAGTATTACGCAGGTCCCTCGATCGATAAAACTCATTATACGGACGGGAACACCAAAATCACACGTGTCTCATAGTGTGTTAAAGGAGAGGGGGGGGGGGGTTAGAAGGATTGAAATATACTTAAGACATCCTGATTGAGTTTTTTCCTGATGGAACGCGCGAGCGTGTAACTCACACGCGTGCCCATTTTGTGCGACTCTTCCCGTACAAAACATCGTTAAATTGACCGAAAAATCTGCTAGGTGAGAGAGTGAGGGCGTACCAGAATTTTTCGCGCTCCCCCACCCTCATCTCATACTTGCAATTTGTTTTTTGTCTAAAAAACACTTCAAGGAACAACATGCGATGTTTTATAACGCTCCTTTATCGTCTACTAATCTCGGATTAAATCGTGCTTTTATTTCAGTTATTCCGCCCCCACCCCAGCATACATGCATTTATTTGATTTAATTTTTTTCCTCCTGGAACAGCCGTTAACGGTAAGTTAAGCCCAGCCTTAATGAGGATGGATAGTATTAAGCTTGTTGAAGAGGGCCGGGGCTTTTGAATACATAATTATTCGATTCTTCGTAAAAGAACCTGAAAGATATAAATAGTTCAAGTTAATTTATTTAAGAATTTATAGAACTTGAAAAACAAGGCTCACTATAACCGCCCAATGCTTAAAAAATTAGTGTGACAATGCCTTCAGACGTCTAAAATCGTCGGAATTTTAATCTGTTGAATTAAAAGACTAAAAAATAACTCTGCCGAATGAATATTTCAATTTCATTAAATTAAATAATTTTAAAATATTGTCTTTTTGCAGGTTCATCGTTGTTTTGAAGCTCCGAATTTACTGAGATTTTCACACGCACCCACAAAAAGGAATCATGGTCGTACTGCAGAATGGAGACACTCCCCTCGCCCGGTATGATTCTCCAGTTTATAATTTTAGCGACTTTTTTTATTATTTATTTCTCCACTTTTAATAACGTTGATTGAGTTGTGTCCACGATCTCCCCCCCCCCCTATTTTCCTTGATATAGGCGCTTTTCTCACCTGATTTCCTTCACAATTACGCGGTTGATTGCGCAAATTTACCCAATTCACGACTTTAAAAATCCAACTTTAAAAAGCTCTGTCGCAATTATTATATTTATTTTTTTAAATCACAGCCTTTGGCAGCGTCGATGTTGACATATAAGGTCGAATGTTTCATTTAACGAAAAAAGACGCCCGCTAATGCACTTCGTTATTTTTTATTTAAAAAAACAAAAAATCGTTGATGAAGTTGATGGGGGGGGGGGTGGAGGACAACAATAAATGTATACCCGGGATCAATGCACACTGGATGCCCTTGGCTGAAAATTGATGAATATACATTTATTTTTTTGCGATAAATCAATAAATTCAATTCATCACTATATGTATAGGGCAAAGACGCGAGGAAATAAAAGCGAGTCGTATCGTAAGGCGGGGAGGGGTCCAGATTGGAGGG
Source organism: Corythucha ciliata (assembly GCA_038030265.1). Taxonomy (NCBI): domain Eukaryota; kingdom Metazoa; phylum Arthropoda; class Insecta; order Hemiptera; family Tingidae; genus Corythucha; species Corythucha ciliata. The sequence goes on from CM075943.1 coordinate 52,166,690, forward strand.
GAGGGGTTACTTCTTCCAATAATTTTGTTTTTCGAGCACGTAGTTATTTTTAAGAAAAAACCTTCCCCTTGAACGTTAAAATAAGATAGTAGGAAAAATCGGAGCACGTAAAAAGTCATTGAAAAGATGTCTGTCTCGTGGTGAGTGGAAGGGGGTGGTGGCGTTTATAAGGTATACCTGATGCTCAAAAGTCAAGAAATGCCGGGTGGAATGGCAATAAAGAGATTTCCATTTTGTTTTTTTGTTGTTTATTTACATAAAGTCTGAGTTATTATGAGCATCTACCTATCCCAAAGAACAATAACGGGCCGGGGGGAACGAGTAAAAAACCAAAATGAAAAGCTATTGTCTTGTTTGCTCCAACAAAATAAAACGATAAGCGCGACGAGTCGTCGGCCAGATTACGGAGAACGGGAATTTAAAAATTCATTAAGATCGATGAGGATTTTTTTTAACAAGGTGAGTGCATGAGAGATACGAGACCCCTCGCGCCCCTCCTGTACTAAATAAAAAGGAAAAGGGCTGCTCATCTGGTGTCGTGTTATTAACGCGCGTGCTTTTAGCGAGCAATGAAAAAATCGTGTTTTTAGCGCGCACTACCTGTAGTAATACCCAGTGGTGTCTATTCCCCCCCCCCCCCTGATGGCTGGACGCGAAATCCCCCCTTATGAGCAGTAATCCCCCCTCTCACTGAAAATAAATTTCAGTGCCTAATTTTGACAAATTGGATGAAATCAACACCACTTAACCTTAAATTATGGCTTATTCATAGCTTTACCGTGAATCAGCGCTTTTTCTCAATTTAAAGCAGCGAATTAGCACAAGCTGCTAATTAGTGGGTTTTTCTCTCTCTTATGTTAGTCACGAATTAGCGCTTTTCCATTATTTTAGCCTTAAAGTTGCATTCGCCAGAAGGCCGCAAACTGGCATTCTCTCAATGTTTATAACCGCTAATTAGCGTTTTTCTCCATTATGACCTTGAATTTGCGTATTTTTCTTAATTTTTCCTGGATATTTGAGCTATTTCTCAATTTTAGCCGCAAATAAGCGTTTTCATTTCAAACGCTCGCTCATAGTCATGAATTAGCGTTTTTCTCAATTTTAGCCACGAACTAGCGAATTTTCTCAATTTCACCCGCGAATGTGCGAAGTTTCTTAAATATTTGCCGCGAATTAGCGACTTTTTCCACTCTTGGTCATTAAGTTAGCGCCTTTTCTCAATTTTGGCCAAGAAGATTCCTTCATCAAAGAGTCGCGAATTGTCGTTTACTTAATTTTAGTCGCGAATTAGAGTTCTTCACAATTTAGGCCATGAATCGACTTTTTTTATGAATTTTACCTGCGAATTAGTGCTTTTCTCAATTTTAACCGTGAATTAGCGCTTTTTCTACATTTTATTCACGAATTTTATAGCACTGTTCCTCAATATCATCTGCAAATTATAGTAATTTTCCTACATTTTTAACCGCGAATCATTCTTTTGTCTCAATTTGAGCCATAATTTAGAGTTTTTTTTTCTCATTTTAGTCTGTAATTAGCGATTTTTCCCAATTTCAGCCGTGAATTAGTGTTTTCGCAATCATATTCCGCGAATCAGCTCTTTTACACAAATATTTGCTATGAAGTAAGTTAGAGTGCTATCGCGGAGTATAGAGCTATTTTATAGCTAAAATAAAGTGAAACGCCATGATGTGCTGTTCTCGAACCAAGTTCGCGTCTAGAATTGAGATAAATCGCTAATTCGCAAATATTAGTGAGAAAACGCACTAATTAGCGTAAAATATTGATTAAAAAGGGCTTGATCACGCCTAAAATTGAGAATTTTTAACCGCTAATTACAGCTTTCACTCAATTTCAGCCCCGAATTGATGAATTTTCTAAAGTCCGTGAAGCTGCTGGTTCAAGAACAGAACATTTTGGTGTTTTATTCTAAAATTTAGCTATAAAATGGCTCTATAGTCCGCGATTCTGGGATTTTTTCACAATTTTGGTCAGGAAGTTGCATCGTGAAACAGCGAATGAGCGAATATTTGCGCTCTTTCCAGCCTTCATGGCACGTAATTGCCCTAAGAACAGTATTTCAGTGCGCCTTCGCAATTTCAACCGCCTAAGTGCCTACACGAACTGCAAGGATCAGCGTATTTTGTCTATTTTAGCCACGAAGTTGCCTCCGTAAGGCGCGAATCAGTATACATTTCTCGATTTCAGCTTCCAGAATAGCGCTTGCGTGGGCTTAATCGAATATTCAGCGACAAATTTGGCGAGCATCTTTCAACGCTCTATCCTCCAGGTCAGATGGACTGAAAATCGTCGAAAGGAGCCAAATTCCAGTCCAACCGGATACCAAAGACTCCTTTTCACGTACCTTCATCTCTGAACACAAAACCTAAAAATTCAAGTTTTTCCATCTTCAAGCTATTCGGGGGCGGCGGTCCGCTCAATACTCGCCACTCCCTTGGTACGCTACTGATGGGGCGCAGGGAAGTTTAGTAATTTATGGAGGTAACCACGCGAAATTTATGGTTCCTAAAAGATCCAGATTCACGGAATTTGGGGTTAGGAAGAGCTAAATCTCGCACAATTTTGCACTTGCAAAGTAACCCTAAAACCTCAATTTAGTGGTAATTTTTTTGTCGCCTCCCTCCTTCCAACTGTAATTTTGCAGCAAATTTCTTCAGTAACTTACAATTTCGAGGCTGTTTATCGCTCCGAACTCACAATTTCACTGCCGGTGAATATTCGAACTCGGAAGCTTGAGGCTATTGCTCCCGGGGAAAATGCAATTTCGCGTCTAATTATTCGCCTATTTCATAATTCGGGCAGCGCCGTCGTTGGCCACTTTGGAAATAGCTCATGTGGGCAGTCTTCTACTAGTTTCTAATGGAAATCACCCACAACAACTGTTTCCCTAAATGGCCAACTACAGCGCTGCCTGAATTATGATCAAGGCGAATCCTCCGAAATATTCAATTTTGTGGCTTTTAGGGCTAAGCTTGAAACTTACAATTTCGCGGCTGATTATTCATAGAAACTTCAAAATCGTTGTCTACGAGTATGTATCCCTGAAACTTTAAATTTATTTTCTATTATATGTACGTATGTATGTAACTCAAGAAACTTTTAATTAATGGCTGCGCCCCCCCCCCTCCACAGCGTTGAGTGGTTTTGTCAAGCGTTGAGTGGGAAGGAGCCTTCGAAAACGTCGCCTGATGCATCGCTTCAGCACGCTTTATTTTAATCAAAATTTTCTCAGATCCTGACTCAGCAATAAATCAATTTCTCGAATTTCACTCATTAAAACACCAAATTTGGCATTTTTGTAATGAAAACCAAATTTCGCGGACTTGGCCTCATTCAAAAGCCAGTTTCGTGGATTTAGCACGCTAAAACACCATTTTCATAGCTCTGCCCCACTAAAAAATCAATTTCTCAGGTTTCGATCTCCAAGAAACCAATATTTCTGATTTTTCTTGCCCAAAAATTAGCTCAATGAAAAACAAATTTATGGAATTTCACTCTAAAAAAAAAAAAAAAAAACAATTTTGCGGCATTTTGTTGCTATCAAACAAATTTCCCCGAGGATGCCTGAGTTCAGATACCGTTTTCGTGGTTTTTACGCGCTAAAACTTCATTTTAGTTTGTTTGCATGAATTAAAAACTCATTTCTCGGAACACCAAATTTCCTGATTTTTGTTTCCTCAAACCCTGATTTTTGTTTGCCTCAACCCAGGATCTGGCTCACTGAAAAACGAATTCCTTCGATTTCGCTATCTAAAAACCAAGATTTGGTTCTCTAAAATACAAAATTTCACGAATTTTTCTCGCAGAAGAAAAACATTTTCCCGGATCTGACACTGTGAAAAATAAATTTCTCAGATTTTACTCGCTGAACAACCAATTTCGGGGATTTTTGTTGCCTGCAAACCAATTTTGACGGGTGACCCAAGTAAGGGTCGCGGTCCCTGCATTGGGTCGCCCGGGCGAAATTGGTTTGACGGCATCAAAAGTCCAAGATATATATGTGTACGCGAAAAGCCACCGCCTTAGGCAAAATTACGCGAAAAGTCACGCCAAGGGCAAAATTTACGCAAAACGTCACATAATGTGCGCACGTGGGAGAAAAACTGTTTCGAAACGGACGCAGCACAATCAAGGGAAAAATTTACGTCAATGATGCCCCGCATTGTGGACAAAATCGCACAACATTCGGGAAAATAATCACTTACACCGCTCCTTTCAAGGCAAAATATACGCGAAACGCTTCACCAAGTGCAATTTTATAATGAAATTGTCCATTTCGTTGAAAAAACTTGTCAGTTCCACGCCGAAATAGCCACTGTGAAGTTGATTCTCGCAAAAGAGGAAATTTTCGGTTTAAAAGGCGTCAGTTTAATGAGTAAATCGTCAGTTTTATAAAGAAATTGTCAGTTTTTAAAGAAAGTATTAAAATTATTTGAGGAAACTGCCAATTTTGTGAGAAAATTGTTATTTTTAAGGCTGGTTTCCAATTTCATGAAAAAATTGTCCATTTGAAGCAGAAATGATTACTTTTATGAGGAAATTGTAATCTATCCTCAACAGTTTTATTTTTGGCCCCTCAACCTGTCCAACTTGAGCAGCAATTGTCCTTTCGGTCATTATTGTAAATTACAGTAATTAGCTAACATTTATTTGGGCTTTGAACTTGCAATTTTTAGCGGAAATAGCCGATTTTTTCCATAAATCGTCAATTTGGGGATTTTATTGCCTGCAAACCGATTTTGCTCTACGGGTGGCCCGATTCAGAGAACGGTTACGCTGATATTTCGCACTAATAACCGATTTTAGCTGACGTCTTCAGGCCCCTGCGCAAGAGAGACTTACGGTGGGGGGGGGGGGTGATGCCAGATCCTCCAGTCCTCGTCCCTTTTCTAAGACCAAGAGGATGCTACTCGCTTGTGGTGAGGACACTTGGCAGTTTACAGCTTTACAGGCCTGTGTGAGTTCCTCACGATAAACTATTCGTCTCGACTCTCGACGATGAATGGGCCCAGATTGAGGGACCAAAATCCAAGGTTTAGCTCCAAAAGTACCACTTTATAAGGAAAAAGTTATCAGTTTTTGGACAGAAAAATCTGGAATAGCTGGCAGCAAACGACAGTTTTTCACCTTTAGTTTTCGACGGATAGTGACCGTTTCTGTGGAAATTCAGTATTTGATGACCATAAATTGACGATTTCCAGTTCCCGATCCCCGACTACATCTGTAAATAGGCAATGGTGCATCTGTATAACTTGCAATGCTTTTTGGATAAAAGTTTTTATAAAAAGTCTAAAATGAAGACTCCCACAAAGTTGCCTTCAGAAGCCACGTTAGCCGATTTTTTTTCATTTGTATCTGCGAATTAGCGTTATTTCTAGACTTTATCCGCGAATTAGCGGTTTTTCCCAATTTCATCCATGAGTTATAGCGATTTTTCTCAATTTCAGCTATGAATTAGCGTTTATGTTTAGTTTTGACCTCGAATTAGGATTTTCCCAATTTTAGCCGTTAGTTACCGCTTTTTGTCAATTTCATTAGCGAATTAGCGATTTTTCTCAATTTTAGCAGTTATTTTTAATTAGCGATTTTCCAAATTTTGGCCGTGAATTATAGCGTTTGTCCCAATTTTAGCTGCTAATTAGCCATTCTTCTAAATTTCAGTCGTGAATTAGCGTTTTTTACAAATTCAGCCGTGAATTATTGGCTTTTATATCTTCTGTGTCCGCAAGTAGGCAATTTTTAGCAAGTTCAGTTGCAAATTTGTCATTTTTCTCAATTTGAACCGCAAATTTGCGTTTTTTTTTGTTTTGTTCTTTTTATTTTAGCCGTAACTTTTTTCTTACCTTCTTAGCCTTGAATTTAGAGTTTTTTCTTAGCCATTTCCTTTTTTTCCTATTTTCCCTTGCAAAAAAGCAAAATCCTGGGCACGCGTTTATCAATTTTACCAAAGAACAGCAAATTAGCGCTTTTTTATTCATTTTAGCCATAAAGTGGTGTATCCGTACACCGCAAATCAATAATTTTTTCTTAAAAAAATATGTATTTTTATTTTATTTTTTCTTCTTTTTCTTGGGTCTGGAAGTTTCATCGAGATCCCGTGAATCAACGTTTTTTCACTGTTTTAGCCACGCATATTAACGCTTATTCTCAATTTGTTTGCTGCGTACTCGGTACCTGCCTCCAAGAACAACATATATAATACATATATGCATATCTAATACATACATATATGTATTAGAGCGCCTTCTCATCTTTATCCGCCTAAGGACCTGAAAAAACTGGCGTTCAGCGTATTTTATCCATCTTAGCTTCGAAGTTATCCCCAGAAGGCACGATTTCTTCGAACTTGAGCCCTCGGAATAGCCCATTTGCGAGCGGAATCGAATATTCGCAGCAACACTCCTTGCTGATCAGCCGCAAAGTTTGATTTCGACCTGGGTGTGGTTACACCAAAACTGGTTTTCACGTAACAACGTAGAACCTAAAAATCCTCATTTTTCCGTCTTTAAAAGCTTTTCAGGCCCCATCCCAGACCGCCAGGGCGATCCGCCATCTTGCCTCTATCTAATTCGAAGCTAAAATTTAAGAAAAAGTGCAGATTCTTGGACGAAATTGAGAAAAATCGCTTATTAGCGGCTAAAATCAGGAAAACCATCAATAATATTCACTGCAAACATTCCGAAAAATCGCTGATTCGAGGCTAAAATGATGAAACATCGCTTATTTATGGCTAAATTGGAGACAAAATCGCTGATTCCTGGCTAATTCACCGATAAAATTCAGAAGAAGCGCTGAAGTGAGGAGTAAAAACACTAATTCACAGTTTAATTGGAGAAAACGTCAATTCGCGGTATCTAAAGGTAAGTTCGTGCCTGAAAGTGAAAAAACTGCAAACCGCGGGCCAAATTCAGAAAAAGCGTTAGGTAGGTAGCGTTAGGTAATTAGGAAAAATCTAAAATTAGCGTATAAAAATGGGGGAAAACGCTAATTTATCGCTAATTGGGGGGTTCATTTGAGAACACTTTTGCTAATTCACAGAAATTGAGAAAATGGGTTGGCCGCAGTTTCCGGAGGCATAACTTCGTGGCTAATTAGGAAAAAGCGTTAATTTACGGCAAAAATTGAGAAATATCGCTAACACACGGCTAAAGTGGGACAATCACTAATTCACCGCGGAGAAGAAGCGCTGAAAAAAATGCTGATTCGCGGTTAACACGGACAAAATGCCAAATCGCGGTTTATTCTGAACTTCATGGGGTGATTCGCTGGTGAAAGATTTGCCTGGGGGCGCCAAATGCCTATAAGGCCCGGCCGCGGCACTTGCTGTTTTTGGGTCAAGTCCGCGGTTAAATGGAGAAAAACCGCTGTAATTCAACGTTAAAAGGGACAAAATCGCCGAATCGCAGCTAAAAATTGTGAAATTCGATAATTCGTGGTTAAGATTTGAGAAAAAAGCGCTAATTCACAGTAAAAAATGAGTGAAATAGCCGCAGAATTACATAATTCGGAGTTAAATATCTGTGAAATTGTATGTTTCGGGGTTAAATAACCTGAAAATTGCCAGTTTTTGGTCTCAGCCTTCGTGAAATTACAAGTTTCAAGGCCACAGGAGCAGCCAGCCGCGAAAGCACCCAAAGCCCCACAAATACGTATTTAGGGTCTTAATTTCAGTAAAAATGCTAATTTCGGGGCTCAATTTCTACGAAACCAGAAGTTTTTATTCTTAATTTCAGAGAAATTACAGTCTTAATTTCAGAAAAATTACAGTCTTAATTTCAGAGAAATTACAGTCTTAATTTCAGAGAAATTACAGTCTTAATTTCAGAGAAATCACAGTCTTAATTTCAGAGAAATTACAGTCTTGATTTCAGAGAAATCACAGTCTTAATTTCAGAGAAATTACAGACTTAATTTCAGAGAAATTACAGTCTTAATTTCAGAGAAATTACAGTCTTAATTTCAGAGAAATTACAGTCTTAATTTCAGAGAAATTACAGTCTTAATTTCAGAGAAATTACAGTCTTAATTTCTGAGAAATTACAGTCTTAATTTCAGAGAAATTACAGTCTTAATTTCAGAGAAATTACAGTCTTAATTTCAGAGAAATTACAGTCTTAATTTCAGAGAAATTACAGTCTTAATTTCAGAGAAATTACAGTCTTAATTTCAGAGAAATTGCAGTCTTACTTTCAGAGAAATTGCAGTCTTAATTTCAGAGAAATTTCAGTCTTAATTTCAAAGAAATTACAATCTTAGTTTCAGAGAAATTAGTCTTAATTTCAGAGAAATTACAGTCTTAATTTCAGAGAAATTGCAGTCTTAATTGCAGAGAAATTACTAGTCAATGATCTTAAATTCTTTTTTAAATAGCAATTTGGGCGTCTAGCTCATTCTATATAAACAAAGTCCATGTGTTTGGCTCTTTCAAAAGCCAATTTCACGCCATTGTCCTCGCCCAAAAATTCAAATTTCCATGATTTGGCCATTGAATTCCAAAATTTGTCGCATTTTTCTTTCATTAAACATAATCATTTCGCGGGTTTGATCACATTAGAGAACCAATGTCATGCACTGGCGAAACTACGCCTATCGGTAAGGCTACTATATAACCCTCAACTCGGGCCTTGATAAGTGTTTTCTCTTCCACACGTCTCTTGATTGTCTCTCTTCAGTTCTCGAAACTCATACCATCTGATTTCTTTTTTAAAAAAAAAAAAACAGCTTCATTCTTCTTTTTCATTATTATTATTAAATTGAGTGACTTCACAAGCTATAAAAAGGCGGAGGGACCAAATATGGCGGTTATCGCATGTTTCCGTACCTGGTTTCTAAAGGTTCTCTACTATCGGCGCCCGTGGGTGATAATATCTAGGAGGCCCCCTTAATAGTCTCTAATAAAACTGGAAATACACCTGAGTATAGCGTCGAATCACGTAATATTCTCAATTTTAGGCGCGAAGTCGCCTCCGGAAACCGAAAGTGGGCGTTTTATCAATACCAACTGTGAATCGGCGCTTTGTATAAACTCGAATCCAAAAATTAACACTTTTCTCAATTTTTAGCCTTGAAGTTGCCTCAAGAACCCTCAAATTAAATAGCGTTTGAGTGTTCTTTCTCAATTTCATTCGCAAATTAGCAATCTTTCTAAATTTTAGCTTTTTTTCTTCAATTTCAGTCCCGAAGTTTCCCCAAGAATCCACGAGTCGTTTTCTCAATTTCAGCTGTGAATTACCGTTTTTTTCAACCATTTGTTCGGGCTGATTTCGGCCGAATTTATTCACTCCTCGGCGGGACAGCGATGTCCGTTTCACATTGAGGATTTCCCTTGGTCTCCACAAGGATTTTACGACCACGCAGCCGCTGATGCAGTCCACCGGGAAATTAGTTGAAAACGGGCCAAAGCCGACGCAAAAATTCCACGGGGAGAACGGCAGCTCGGTCACATTTATTTTGGGTTTATTCCCTAAAAGTGGTCAGAGTGACTCGTCGAGTGGTGGTGGAGCGGTGCATGCGCTTTGTGAGTCCCCCGAACCACGGCGCTACTAGCCCCCTTCATTTTTGTTTGCGTCCACATTTGAGTAAATCCACGCTCCGTTGGGTTGTCACCACAACAGATATAAAAGTACACGTAAGCAACACCTTTCCCCGGCCTAGGAACATGAAATGTTTGCGTCATAAACGTATAAATATTGCCTGTTAGTAGCAAGAACTGGTTTTCCTATAGCTCTAATTAAATCCACTAAAAGCAGGGGAATTGGGCACTGAAGTAAGCTAGTGGTTCAGCCTACTGACTAACCCCCCTCCTTCCCCACACCTATGTAAGAAACATAGCAATGTCTAAAGAGCCATTGAATGGGGGGGGGGGATGAGAGGAAGTTGACTGCGTGTGGAATGCGGTCCCTTTCTCCCTTCGTTTTGTTTTTCCCCAAATATAAATACTTTTCAGTCGAGGCTAATTAGTAGGGTAAATAGAAAGAAAAAAAGGTGAAGGGAAGGGGTACATAATATCTATACGACACTATTCTATTAATAAAATCGTTTAAAAACTGTTCTTTACAATAATTTTGAACGTTCAAACGTTCACAGCCCGAGGGAGATAATCATGAAAAATAAAAAGGAGATCGCCGATATCCTGGAGGAGACCATCACAAAAGAGCTGGCCGCCCTCAAACATTCGGACCCTAAAATTTTGGATAAGGTGAGTGCACGTTTTGTTTTGAAATCAATAGACGCGTATGCACATCCAGATCTGTCCAGGTTTTTTGCCGGTCAAGCGGCCGTGGTGGCGTCAAAATGATCCCCCTCCCCGTCACCCCAATCTGGGATTCAGACCAAAACAATGTTTTTTGTTCGTTTATTAAATTCCTCGGAAGATTTCTTTGAAAAAAAGATGTCCTCAAACTCGTTCGCCCACCTCTTTCAAGGACGCGTGTTGAGGTCGCCTTTCGTTTCTCTTGCTCGAAGAAAAGAAATATATTGACCGAGTAATTAAGTTCATCAGAGTCGCAGGATCGTTAAAATTCTTTTACCTTGTGAGGGAGGGTATGCGCGTGGGGGTAGCATTAACAATTGTTTTTTTTTCTGGGTGTTTTAACGAAGTATACATTTTTGTAGCTTGAAGAAATTTTGTCCTGTTTACGACTTACGGGTGAGGACGTTATTCGAGTTGGCGATGTTTTCCTCGATGAAATGAAAAAAGGAATGAGGGACGAGCCCTCGTCCCTTCTGATGGAAAACACGTATCTACCGGAAGTAACTACCGGTGATGGTAAGACTCCTCCCCTTCCCCTCTTCCGCCATCTCTGATGATCCAAAAATAATTTTGTTGTTGTTGGGGTGTGACCAAAATTTGTTAAGGTCACGGCGAATACTTGGGACTGGACTTGGGAGGTACTAATTTCCGCGTTCTTCTCGTTAAAATCAAGAACGGCATGGTCGTCGACGAACTGTTTGAAACGTACGACATTGACCACGAGACTCGACACGGTTGCGGTACGAAACTGTTCGATTTTCTGGCCGAGTGCGTGGCGGATTTTGCACAGAAACAGGGCATCGCTGACAAGGCGATGAATATGGGTAAATTGATTTTTTTGCTGTTGCCTGGAGATTATCGACTGTAATAATTCAATTATTAATATTTAAATCTTACGCAAACAACTTCATTTCTTCAATATCTCAGGTCAAAGTTTAAATATTTAACTCTTCTGATACATCAAAATCAGAGTTTAGATTATGATGAACTCAATATTTCTTAATCAAAAGTGAAATTCACGTTATTTTGTTGATAATCGTGTCTGGTCATTATAAAATTATCAAAACCCAGCCCGTCCGATTTTTCCAACGATAATTTTCCATACGCAGGATTCACCTTCTCCTTTCCAATGCACCAGAGGTCATTAGATAGCGCCAAACTGACGACATGGACCAAAAGTTTTTCCGCGTCCGACGTCGAAGGCCGCGATGTCGTTACAATGCTTCAGGAAGCTTTGAAGCGACAGGGAAAACTACGCGTCAACGTGAACGCCATCCTGAACGACACAACGGGTAAATATGAAGCCCTCCACCACTCCACCCCCTTGTTATTAATTTCACGGTCGTTTTCCACATAGGCACTTTACTTCAGGGATGCGCTCTTGACAGTCGAACACGAATCGGCCTCATCCTTGGTACGGGCTGTAATGCCGCGTACGTTGAAAGGGCGGATAATGTGACGCATTGGGAGTCAGAGCGTCACGATGAGAAGGAGGTAAGCCTCTTGATGGAAGTGTTGGGGGTGGAGGGGGCCTTATAGTAGGGCAGTCCATGTGACTGAGATATCCCCGGAAGCGCCTTTCCAAGAACGTTGACAGTCAATGTGTGCGACTGTGAGAGGATTCCTGGGAGTCAAAATCAATAGTTCGAGAATACTCGAAATTTAGCTTTCTGAAATGGGGTGGAGGGAGGGTCTAAAAAAATCCTCGAACGCCCCGAGAGTAACAGGCAAAAATGTTGTTTCCAGATTGTCATAGACATCGAATGGGGAGCTTTCGGAGACAACGGTGTCATCGATTTCATTAAAACTCATTTCGACCGTCAACTTGACAACAATTCTCTGTTCAGCAATTCATTTTCGTAAGTTTTTAACATTTCTGTTCCTGGCTGCACCTGACAACTCATCGTGCCCGTACAGTTTCGAGAAATACATCGCCGGCCTCTACCTTGGCGAACTCGCTCGAATAGTCATCGTCCATCTTGCCAACAACCGTCTTTTGTTCAACGGTCATCTGAGCAAAGAAATTCAAACGAAAGACTCGTTTCAAACGAGCTACGTCTCAGAAATCGAACAGTGAGTTGCCCTGTGCTTCCCGCTCAAGCTAATCGTCAATTTTGTCAAACTCGTGTCCTAAAATCCGAAAAAATTATAATAATTTTCAGAGACAACGTGGACAACACAACCAAGGCGACTGAAGCGATTCTCGAGGAATTCAACCTCGCCTTCAATAAGGATGATGTAGCCATCGTGAAATACGTGTGCGAACTCGTCTCATTACGGGCGACGCTTTTGATTTCCGCATGTACGTTCAGCGTCCAAAAAAAACTTAGTGGAAGTCACGCCAAGTTTTTACGACTGTCTTTTATTTTTTATGTAAAGGTCTCGCCACTCTTCTCAGAAGAATCGACAAGGAAGATTCAACGATCGCCATCGACGGTTCCGTATACAAATACCACCCACGATTTAAAATCTGGATGGAAAAATTCATAAAAGTTCTCGCACCGTCCCACAAGGTAAGACGGGCGAACGTTTGCAGAGAGAAGTGGTGCGAGGATGGTTGTGGAGCGGGGGGGGGGAGGTGAACTTGATCTCAGCAATTCACAATCTGCCTATCCCTCTGTTCAGTTCCAGCTACTTCTGGCCGAAGATGGCAGTGGTAAAGGCGCCGGTATCGCTTCAGCCATTGCTGAACGGCTGCAACAGTCGTACGCTCACTGACGTCGCGCGTACAAGTCGAGAAAAACGAGGTCGAAAGGAATTAACGGCGTTCTACGTAACATATTTCGCGGTTGCCTTGGAAGTGAGTGAAACAGATCTCTGAATCGAGGGACTGTTGTCCTTGTCCTTTTTTTCTTTTGCTCAGCCGTTAGAAACAAAAAAACATGTTTTGAACGTTACTTTTACATGTTATAATGTTGTAAATGTTATCGAAATCATATTTATCATTACTTAGAATATGGATTAGTAATATTGCATTGTTGTGAGTTTTTTTTTTTTCTTCTTCTTCTTTTTAGAAAGAGCGAATTAAATTCGCCGTTATTGTTGGTCTTTTTATAAGTTGTTAAATAGTTTATGTTTACGATATAATAAGTATATAATATAACAAGAATTTTGAATATGATAGGTAAACGGGTCCATAACCTTTTTAGAATTGTTGCGATGGCATCAAATCAGTTAAAACGATGGAATGAAAGCACTCATCATTTATATTTTCAAATAACTAGTTTACTGGCTAATTAGGTAGAAAAACATCAACTTTAGCGTTTTCATTTGTTTACTTTTGCATAGGGCTGTGGATGCCCGGGGGCAGGGGGGGGGGCACTAGACACTCTTGGAAGCCCTCAGACGTCACCCAGAAACTCTCTCAAAACGAGGACTGAGTAGGCACTCCACGTTCTCAATGCGGCTTTCTTCTTCTTTTGATCACCGGTCGATAAAATACGCCACAAAATATGTTTTTTCGCGATATTTTTGGTGAATTGTAGCATATTTACGTTCCTTCAGCGTATGACGGAGATGAAACACACAGGCACAGGCGAGGTGGACAAGGAACTCAGCCCTCCAATGAGGCTTGTTTCTCCTTACGTCAAGAAGCTTCCGAGCCAAGTCGTTACTTTCCCGAGTTTCAATGTTTATAACTGGGGGTGGTTGGCGCTGTTCTGTGGTTGAAGCTTTGCTGTGGTCGGAGCTTTGCTGTGGTTGGACCTTCACTGCGGTTGCGGTTGGACTAAAATTACATTGCCTACAAGCTTCCAGCACCTTCTATTCTTCTCGTAATTGGGACAAAAATCTGTGTGTCGCAGAGGCGTCTACACAAGAGGGAGGCTGACGCTAGGGAATAAGGGGGAAGCTCAAAACGCCATCAGGGGGCAATAGAATCTATGAATGGAATGAATGAATGAAAACAGTAGTTTACTTAACTAGACGAGGAAGTGAGGAAAATTCACTTTTCTTCGTGTCTGAAGTCGGGAAGTTTGACGGGGATGCTGTCCAAACGTTTTTTGATTAGAGTGTGCACATGGTGGACACCCAGCGAGAGCGAATGAATCCGGGCATAGGGAAGTGGAAGCACAGGCATAGGGGTGGGGATTTTCTCATGGGGAGGGGGGCAAGGTTTATTTGGCCACCCGGTGGGGGGGGGGGATATTTCATTCAGTCCGTTCATCTTTCACATCAATACGTTATTTTCTATCAGATGACGTTTTCAAAGGGCCCTCCCCTTGACTCGCCATCACTTCGTGGTAAGGGGGGGGGGCAGCCAAGAATTTCAAGTTTCGAGAGGTACAGCAGGCAGAGGCATTGAGTTAGGGGGAGCTAGGTGAGCCATCGCCCACCCAATATTCCTAATGGGTGGGAGCCGGCTGAAAATGATCGTTTTCGACCATTTTTCAAAGTGCTTCGGTTTGAGCTTTGAATTGAGAACTGCAGGCGGTTAAGGTCAAATAGCCCATAAGGCAGCCCCCCCCCCCCGTCAAAGTGACCAAAACTGACCGTTTCACGTTGTTCTTGGTTTCGGTCAAATTTCTCTGCTCCACCATGGGCTAGCGAGGTTCGCCTGCAGTGAGACTTTTCCTAGGAATTCCTGGCTGATGATAACGTAGCCACCGTCCGCAGGAAAATTCGTGTGACCCCGGAAAACGGGCTGAAGCGGCTAAAATCGCCGGAATCACGAGAAGAACTACCCTCAACGGGTCGTCCGATGGAAAATCTGTTTCGATTTTCCGATTCCCCGTGATGAGAAACCCTGATATACGAGGTTTCGTCCATTTCTATATTTTGGGCATTTTCGCCAAAATATTTGGCGAAAGTTTTGGACAATTTTCTCAAAGTGTTCCGATCTGCACCATAAGTGATTTATGACTCCCTAGGGCAACGCGAACGTCCCTAAAGACGCGACAGCCCCCCTCCCTCAAAGCGGCGGAAAATGGCCGTTTTTAGGCCATTCTTCAAAAATGGTTCGATTTGAGCTGTACGCTGGTTTTGAGCCCCACCCCAAAACTGGATATTTTACTCCAAAACTGGCAATTTCACACAAAAACTGACGTTTTCCGCAAAACTAAGGAAATTTTCTGTTTTGAGGGAAACCACTAATTTTTTTGTAGGGTGAAATCGGCGGTTTCGTAGTGAAAACTTCAGTTTTCTAGTAATAAATTGTGCTTGGGTAGAAAATTGAATTTTAGGTTAAAAAACTTCTTTTTTTTTTTTGTAAAACCACCAGTTTCGGGGTAAAAGTTTCATATTTAGGAAAAACTGAAAATAGTACAAGGGTAAAAAAATCACCGGTTTTGCAGTGAAATCTTCAGTTGTTTGATGTAACATAACACAGCTTTGGCATGAAATATTTAATATTGGACTAAAATCTTCACTTTTTGAGACGAAATTTGGGTTTAAAGCTAAATATGTGAGCCAGATATGCAAAAATGTATTTTTTTAGGGCGCAAAAATCCTCGAAATTGTGTGTGTGTTTTTTTTAGTGAGGCGAATTCGAGAAATGATTTTCTTAGTATAGTGTCAACGTAAGAAAATGTGGCGAACCTGAAAGATTTGGGTGGGCAGCTGCCCCACTGAAGTCTTCGCCTTCACGTCTAAGGGAGGGCAACTGCCCTTCCCTCCCCCCTCTGGCAACACCCATGTCAGCTGCGTCTCGCGACTGTCACATGGCCAACTGAATCCATGTAAAAAAAGGGTCTGCTGAACAATTTTCGGAATGATTGTCATGTGGGGACAGTGGCACCGAAATGGTTTCAATGAGGTGTAGCAGAACTTTGTAAAGGGACCCGCACACACACACGTACGCCCCCCCCCCCATTCACAATACATTTCAACGCCTTACAATCTGCCAGCTAGGTGATTCATGACTGAAATTGAGAGAGCTCTGTACTTAGTGGCTACAAATATGAAAAAGAACAGAAAAAAGCCATATTTGCGGATAAAATGAATAAAAACCGTAAAATCGCTGCTATAATTGAGAAAACCCTGATTCGCGGCTTCAAGGACAACTTTGTGGCTAAAATTGAGAAAATGCCCTAGTGGCAAAAACTTGAGAAAAAGTTTAATTCGCGGGTAAAATTAAGGTAAACCTCGACTAAAATTGAAGAAAAAACAACAAAACATTAATCCGCGGCTAAAATTGAGCGAAAGTGCGAATTGGCTGCTAAAACAGAAAAGCGCTGATTCGTTAAAATGAGAAAAAATACTAATTACCGGATAAAAAAGCCTAATTCACGAATAAAAGTAGAACGCAAATAAATACGGCTGAAAATGAAAAAAATCACTAATTCACTGTCAAAATTGAGAAAAACGCCAATTGGCAGCTAAAATCCAGAATTAGGCGAATTAGGGCAGAATTAGGGAATTAGGCGCCAATTCGCCACTATACATATGGAAAACACCAATGCGCGGCTTCCGAAAGGCAACTTTGTCGCTAAAATGGTGAAAAAACGCTAATTATAACATTACCGTTATTATTACCTTATCCGCAAATTGGCCCTCATGTCTCAATTGAAGTCAAGCATTAGCGATTTTCATCAATTTAATTCGCTAATTAACGATTTTTCTCAATTTGAGCCACGAATTAGAGTTTTTCTCGTTTTTTTTGTTTTTTTTTTTTTGCCGTCGATTTGAGCTTTCTCTCAATTTTAGCAGCGAATGATTTTTTTCTCATGCATAAATTAGTTAATAAAATTAAGAGAAAGTGCTAAGCGTTAATTCACTGCTAATATTGAGAATAAGCGCTTATTTGCCGCTAAAATTAAGAAAAATACACTAATTCCTACAGCAACCTAGCAAATAGCATGCGCTAATATTAATAGTAGGTTAAAATCGAGAAGGCGCGCAAATGTGCTAATCTTGGGGCAACAACCATGGCAAAAAGTTTTGAAAAAACGCTAATATTCACAGTTGAAACAGTGGAATAGCGCCAATTCGTAGCAGAAAGCGAAAAAAAAAAAATAAATAAATAAATCACTAATTCGCGGCTAAAAATTGAGAAAAACGAGAGTTCGCAGCCATAATTTAGAAAAAGCACTAATTCACAGTGAAAAAAAAGCAGCGATAAATCGCACAGGAGACTTAGTTGGTATTGAAAAAATAAAAAAAATACAAATTAAAAATTGTGGTTTCTAGTGACTAAAATTGAGAAAAAGCCCTAACTTGCATGCGAAAGAAGCACTAACTTGCATGCGATATAAGAGAAAAAAAGCGCTACTTTGCGGTAGAAATTGAGAAGACGATAATTCACGGATACGTTTATGTTAACCCGCTAATTCTCGGTTAAAATGAAGAGATTGTGAAAATTAGCAGCCAAGGTTGACAAATAGCGCTCATTTGCAGCCAATTTTTTTTTATTAGAAAAAACAATTCGCCGGGGCTAAAATTGATTAAGGGCGGCACACATCACGGCTAAAACCAGGAAATAATTCGCGGCTAAAATTGAAAAAAAAAACGCTAATTCGCGGATCTATTTGGAAAAAAACCTGCAAATACGTGGTTGAAACGGAGAAGACCCGCTAATTTCCGGTTACATATAAGATAAAGCGCTCATTCGCTACTGAAATAGAAGTAAAACGGTAATTCGCGGATAAAGCTGAGAAAATCAGCGAATTAGCGGGCAGAATTAACTAAAAGCTTGAGCAGTAAAAATTGAGCAATAATTCGCGGCTAAGATTTGAAAACAACGCTCATTTTCACGGCTAAGAAATGAAAGAAAGCGCTGATTCGCGGCTAAAATTGAGAAAAGGCGGTAAAACGCTGCTGAAGTTGGCAAAATGCACTCATTTGCTGCTTAAAATGGAGAAAAACGCCAATGCGCGGATCAACATGAAAAAAGAGTAAAAGCGGTAATTCGCGGCTAGAATTGAAAAAATCATTCGCAAATTAGTCGAATTTAAGACATCATTCGCGGCTAAAATTAAGAAGAGCTCATGACGAAAATTGAGGAACATCTGAGGCCCTCTCAACGTGTTCCGAGTTTAGTAGTGTGTAAGCCGGTTAACAACGTAATTCACTAGTGCGTAACAGCTTTATTATTTTTCGTTATTAACCTTCTCGGTATCTTATTCCTCCTTTTAATTTTATTCCATGATATTTATCACCTCCTCCATTACGGTCCACTCACCCGCTAGAGAGATGTAGTAGACACCTTGGATATAGTGTCGGCGCTACTGTGTGGGGATGAAATAATATTGACGGTGATGGGGGGGGGTTGGCTGGGAGGTGAAGTTCCCAGTTTTTGGGCATTTTTTAGACTGAATGGTTAGGTTATTAGTCAAAATTTACGGATTCACGACCATCCAGAGTTTGGAGGGCCCTCATAACGCATTTTTAAGTCTTGGGAGGAACCCTCACTCCAAACTACTAGAATGAAACCCAAGAATTAAAGAAAATAACATTTTGTCATATGTTTATTGTATTTGTTAATTCTAAAATTTGGTTTCATTCTTCCTGGCAAAAAAATGTCGTTGGTCGAAGACGTTAAAAAAAACGAAAAGGCGACGAAAGAACCGTTTCCCCACCTTGCCAAAGTACTAGTCGTCTCCGAGTGCGTCCTGTCATACGTCGTCACGTGCCAGTTTTTCATCCTCGAAAACATTGTCTACATCACGCTCAAATTTTTCAAAGAAGACATTATAGCCGATCTGAACATGAAACGCGCCCTGGGCGCACTGCTCTCCATAGTACCCGCTTGGCTGGCTGACAGCTACGCCGGCAAGTACTGGGTGTTCAGTTTCGCGTATATGCTCGCGTGTTTTTGGCCGGTGTGTCTCATAATTCTACTGTACGACGGGCCAACTGGGCCGATGAAATATTACACTTTTGAAGTCGCCGCCTATTTCAGCCTTTTGTATTATTGCATCGAGCCAGTTCGTTTTGTCATACTGTCGGAGCAATTGGAATTACCCAAGCAACAGGACAATTTACCGTTGTACTTCAGCCTGTTGTTTCTCGCTCGATGCATCGCCAATACAGTGGCGTCAACTTTGCTCGCCATCGAAGGTCAAGACTCGCATTTCATTTTCGGTCATACCGCCGTTCTCATCGTCTTGTTCATCGGTTACATTTTTTTCTTCATGTTCGCTAAAAAATCTCTCAAAGGCGAAGGCCCGTCTCGATGTATATACTCAGGAGGGATCGTTTGCATGATGACCGCGCTGTTGACACGGATAGATTCTTGCGGTAAGAAGGGAGACAAAAGAAAACACTTTATGGACTACGCGGAACATAAGTGTGACGTTTTCTTCATTTATAACTGTAAAATGTTCCTCAAAATGGCGTGTTACTGTTTCATTACGATATTCGTTGGATTGACTGAGTTTTTCCTCACCAAAGTTACCCACGATCAAATGAGACACCTCGTACCTATCAGTTTTTTGCCCCCGAGATACAATATGGTAGACTTGATGCACCCCGTTGGAATCTTATGGTTAATTCTTTGGAATTTGTGTGTTCTCCCACTCCTTCATCATTTCAAAATCAAGTGCTCGGACCTTAAATTTTTCGGCGCGGGCTACTTGCTCACCGGTGTGGCTCTAATCTCGGCGTTTATCGTCGAATTTTCAATCACTAGAACGTCGACGATGCTTCCGGGCCAAGGCTTTGGTCAAATTCGTATATTTAACGCTCACCCCACGGTCGTTGCCATAAGGTCTCCGGCAATTTGGAACGAGTCGAACACTTGGATTCACATTCCACCGCGAGGATTGTGGACAGTGGCTCGATTAAACGTCCATAAGAGAAAAGAGGACACCATCACGTTCAAATACGCCGACACTAACGGTAAAATGAAAACGCAAACAAGTCGGGTGTCCATTTTGGAAGAGGAGTCAGTTAGCTACATCGTCATTGAAGGCGATTTGGTTCGAGTCGAAGGGTTTGACCCAGTAGTTAGAGGTCCTCCAGGGATGAACTCTCCTCGATTTCCTCGCGTGTACGTCCTTTGCGGTCTACCATTTTGTTTCGGTGAGTTGATCTTCCACAATAACGGCTTTACAAGAACGGAAAACGTCCCTGACGCGAACAACCATTACTCTTTGTTCGTACTTCCCCTAGGGACTTATAACGTCACTTCAGTTTACGGTGAGTCTTCCAATTACATATTGAGGGAAATTCATATTAGAGTCGGCGGAGTCTACGCGATTCTCATTTACCCGCTGAATCATGCAGTGCGCGGAGCGGCCTTCTTTACCATCGTTAAACCCAACAAACTCTCCATGGCTAACGTCGTCCCACAGATAATTTTCTACAGCTTCGGCTACTACCTCTGTCGAATCTACGGCTTCATTTTCGTCTACACTCAGTCACCGCCCAAACTTCGTTGCACCATCTGGGCCATGGGTCCGTACGCCTTTGCCATTGCCAATCTCATTCTAACGTTCGACCGGACATACTGGCACCACAGTACCGACGTCTATCAAATCACTGTCATCCTTTTAATTCATTTCATCGCCTTCTGCTGTTTTATTTACTACTCGTACCGGTATGAACCGCAGACCTGGGGTCCTGAAGGCGCAGTTTTCCAGGGCTACCCTCCGTTGGCCACCAGGTATCAGTTTAACGTACGGAAAAAGATCTCATTCTTGAGGAAGACGAGCAGCGGGAGTCGGTCGTCGAAGGAGCATAGTACGTCTCGAGAGGAAAGCGAGCACGGTAATTGAAACGACACTGGATGGATCCCCCTCCCACCCACTGTTAATATTTTTCTAAGAAATATTTCCTCTGGAACACATGTTTTTATCAACTGTAAATAAAACATTTTATCATTTGAGAGTCTAGCGCTTTCGTGAAGCTTAAGCACAAACATTCTGTGAAAGAAGACGAAAAGTCATAAAAAACGACGATTTGAAGCCTCAATTTGGGCTCTGCGCGTCCAAAAATGGTCACTCTGCAAGCTCCCATGTTGAATTTCCCAGAAGCCTAAAAACCGCCGTTTTGAAAAGACCCAAAGAGCTCCCGAGAAGGCTTTATTTATAAATTTATTCAACAACTTGTTATTAAATTTAAAAAAATCGAATTTGACAAGATATGGTCCCCCAATGACCAAGAGGATAGAAAATGCTGGGAGCTCGTCGACGAAACAATTGTTGACAGAAGTCGAGCTCCTCGCACGTTATATTCTCCTAATACAAAAGATAGAAAATCGCCGCATTCCACTTGAAATAAAAGGGCAATTTCGGCGTTTTTGACAAAATCTGATCCCCTAATGACCGGGAAAATAGAATATGCTGGGAGCTTGTCGACAAAAGGATTATCGCCAACATGTGACAAGGCGTGGTTTAACCGATTTCGAGCGTTTGCTAGCTTGCTAGCTAATTAGTTTGAGAGATGGGCATTTCAAGGAGTTCCCTTGAGGAGGATATTTGTACCAAACCACGCGGAAAAATGTTTTCCGGTGCCGACCTCCTAGCAAAATTGCCCCAATAACAACAATGGAAAATCGCCGCATTACACTTGAAAAAAGGGGCCAATTTGTTGTTTTTTACAAGATTTGGTCGGGGTATTGACCAGGAGAATAGAATGCGCATGAAGCTCGTCGACGAAATAATTTTTGACTGAAGCCGAGCTCTTATCACAATATAATCTACTAATACGAAAGATAAAAAAAATCGCCGCTCAGCGCGGAATTTTCCCGTCGACGGAGGAATTTTCGCAGCTCCCTACCCATCCTGATACAAAAACAAGAAGAAGGGGGGGGGGAATTAATCGTTTTTGGCAAGTTTTTGTGCTCAATGAGACTAGGAGAATAGAATGTGCTGGGAGCTCGTCAACGGAAAAATTTTTGCAGCTCCCAGCGTATCATGTTTGTTCAAAATACTGATTAATTTCCCCATAAGGAAAAAATTATTATTGGTTGTCAGAAAAAAAAGGCTTTTGAACAATAGAGCAAATAATCGTTCTCATCGTTTTAATTTTCTTGCCTTTCTCTTCATAGTCGTTCTTAACTGAACCATCGTCAATCATTCTGGTCCTCCGGGTGGTGAGATACGGCTATAAGAGTATTGGCTTTGAATTCGTCAATTTTCGTTTCGTCGAAGTAGCTTCATCGCAGTTTTGCAGCGACCAGTCGCTGTCATCTCATCAATTTTTCGAGCGAATCGTCGCTGTCAATTAATCACTTTCCTTTTGTTTTCGCAGCTATTTCGTTGCAATTTGTCGAGCGTCCCATCGCTGTTAACATCACATTTCGTTTCGTCGTCGCAATCTTTGCATCAATTTTTGAGCGATCCGTCGCTGTCAATTCTTTAGTTTTCGTCGTCATTGTCGCATCAGTGTTCTTAGCGCGGACTTTCATACGTTCTACTTTTCACTCGGTCATCGGAAAAAGTAGTAATCGTTCCATCGTACTATTTTCATTTTGTACACTGTTTCATTCATCATTGTTTTTGAAATGGAGTCTCTAATTAAAAAACGGAGCACAATCAAAGGCCGTCTTACAAGATTCAAAACATATATCGCCAATTTCAAGGAAGGAGACGATTTAACTAATCTCGAGCGCCGTTTAGACAATATTCACCCTATCCTTAACGAATTTGAAGAAATTCAAAACGAGATTGAGCTTATTGAAAGTAACGAAAGTGACGAAGATGAACGCGTAAGTTTCGAAAATGACTATTACGAATTCACTTCTGTAGCTGAAAATATCATTAAGAGTCAATCCAAAAGCAAATTTAATTCGTCGGTTAGTAATTCATCTCGTAATTCAGTTAACAATTCAGTATCGTGTCAATCAGTCGTTCGTCAAAAGACTAACGCTGTAACTGTGGAACCGGATACCCTGTATCAGGGAGACTCACTCAAAAACGTTAAACTCCCCACAATCAATCTCCCCACTTTCAATGGTTCATTCGACGATTGGTTCTCATTTTCCGATTCGTTCATTTCGTTGATACATTCAAATATCCAGTTGAATGATATTCAAAAATTTCATTACCTTCGGTCATGTTTAGTAGGAGAAGCATCCGAAATCATTCAATCGCTAGAAATGACAACTTTCAATTATGCAGTCGCTTGGAATCTCTTACGCGAACGTTATCATAACGAGTCATTTATCGTCCAAAAACACATCAAAGCGCTTTTTGAATTAGACAAAATTGAAACAGAGTCGTCCCAAGCTTTACGAGTCTTACTAAATGACTTCTCAAAACACCTGAGATCATTAACAGCCCTCAAACAACCCACTGATTCTTGGGATAGTCTCCTAGTCTATCTAGTCACATCAAAATTTGATTCAATCACACTTCGGGAGTGGAAATCAAGAATCCTTACCAATTTCATCCAACAGAGGATTCAAATCCTTGAAGGTCTTAGTTCTTCATCGTTACCACGTCCTTCATCGTCGTCATCAGTAAAACCATTTCATTCCCATTTTCGAAACAAATTCAAGAATCAAAGTAGTTTCGTGTCGTCTCAGTCATCGTCGTCGTCGTCGTCTACTAGTTGTACTTGTTGCGGAGGTTCTCATCCGATTTACAAATGTCAGGGTTTTCTCAAACTACCAATTTCGGATAGAATTCAAAAAGTCAAAGCAATGAATCTTTGTTTTTCGTGTCTTAAATCAGGACATTCACTCAAAAGTTGTCGCGGAGGTACGTGCAAAAATTGCAGCCGTCCTCACAATACATTGTTGTGCTTAAAATCCACAAGCGGAGTTCAGCATCACTCGGCGGGGAGTAGTACTTCCGAAGTCCCCCCTAATAAAAGTTCAGAATCTGTCGTTGCCCTTAATCAATCTTGTTCATCGAACATTCAGTCGTACTCATTGCTATCTACTGCATTAGTAGATGTTACCGTTTCGAACGGCTTCACATTAATTGCTCGAGTACTTTTAGACTGTGGTTCCCAATCGAATTTCATGTCGAAATCGTTGGCCGAGCGGTTAAATTTAAAAATCGGCAAGGCTTCGCTGTCAGTCAAAGGGATAAATGCGTCGCCCACACAAGTTCATGGTGTCGCAAACGCAACTATTAAGTCACGTTGCTCAGATTTCGAACAAAATATTTCATTTTTTGTAATGTCCAAAATCACAAGTCCATATCAAAACATCAAGATAGATCCTAATTTTTTGCAAATTCCATCAGGCTTCCAGTTAGCCGATCCGTCGTTCAATCATCCATCCAGGATTGATATACTGTTAGGTGTTGATATTTTTTGGCAGTTGATTAGATTCAGTCAATTACGGCTCAGCGAGAATCAACCATTTCTTCGCGATACCAAGTTAGGATGGATTGTCGCAGGGAACATATCTCTCCCGTCGGAAATAACGTCTAGCGGAAGTGTCTTGAGTCACGTTGTGTCCATTGATAGTCTAAACAATAGCATTCAGAAGTTTTGGGAGATGGAAAATTTTGGTCAGGAAACTTCACTAACAGGTGAAGATCACCTGTGTGAGAAACATTTCAAGGATACCGTAACTAGAAATCCAGATGGTCGTTATGTCGTACAAATGCCATTCAGACAAAATTTGCATTTATTAGGGGAATCTAAATCTCTCGCAGTTCGAAGATTCCTATCGCTGGAAAGAAAGTTTTCAACTCAATCGGAAATTTGGGATCAATATGTTCGATTTATGAGAGAGTATGGAGCTCTAGGACATATGAGAAGGGCCGATCCTAAATCAGGTAACAAAGATGTCAAGGAGTATTTTTTGCCCCACCATGCTGTTATTCGTGAGTCCTCATCCACCACCAAACTTCGCGTGGTATTTGATGCCTCAGCTGAAACATCAAGTGGTCTATCTTTAAACGACGTTTCTTTGTCTGGGCCGAAAATCCAACAAGACTTGTTTCAAATTATTATCAGGTTTCGAAAACACATTTATTGTTTGCACGGCAGACATTGAAAAAATGTATAGACAAATATTAATCGGAAGTAACCAACACAATCTACAACAAATAATATGGCGTGAAAATTGCAATGACGAGTTAAAAACTTACCAACTCACTACAGTGACATACGGAACAACAAGTGCCCCTTTTCTAGCGACTCGGACATTGCAACAATTAGCTCTAGATGAATCAGACAACTTTCCGTTAGCTCGGAATGCCACTCTCACTGATTTCTACATGGACGACATTTTATCTGGTGCAAGCTCACTCGACAATGCCCTTGAACTTCAAAACCAATTAATTAGAATGATAAAAAGGGGAGGATTTCATCTCCGAAAATGGTCAGCTAACCACCCATCTCTATTGGAGTCGGTGCCTCCCGAGGACATTGAGAATAGCGCAATTTTCGCCTTACAAGACGACAATTTCCAACAAAAGGACGAACACGTCAAAACTTTAGGTCTTCTCTGGAATCCCTGTAATGATTCGTTCAAGTACCACTTTTCTTTTCCAGAGATAAATGAAAACACAGTGCATACAAAACGATCTGTGCTTTCGTTCATTTCGAAAATTTTCGATCCAATCGGCCTGTTGGGTCCTTTGATACTCGCAGGAAAATTAATAATTCAAAAAATTTGGAAATCAAAAAGTAATTGGGATAGCAAAATTCTTCGACCTATCGAGAAAGAGTGGTCTAATTTCGTTTCGACAGTCAAGTACATAGAAAAAATTAATATACAAAGATGCATTTTCCCTAAACAAAATCATAAATTTGTCGAAATTCATGGCTTTTCCGATGCATCGGAAAAAGCTTTCGGAGCTTGTGTTTATTTCAAGGTTGTAAGTGAAGATGGGTCCGTATCGACTAGCTTAATTGCCTCAAAATCAAGAGTGGCCCCATTAAAGACCATCTCACTACCACGGCTCGAGTTGTGCGGGGCTCTTTTACTCGCGCAACTGACGTACGCAGTAATGAATTCCCTCGAACTTCAAATAGAAAATATATTCTACTATTCGGATTCTACCATAGTCTTATCCTGGTTAAATTCACCGTCATCAAATTATAATACTTTCGTAGCGAATAGAGTAGCTAAAATACAGGAATTGACAAAAATAACTTCGTGGAGTCATGTCATCTCATCGGAGAACCCAGCGGATCTCGTCTCTCGCGGACTCGACGCAAAGCAACTGGCTTCAAGTGAATTTTGGTTTCACGGCCCTTTATGGCTTCGAGGTCAATCAGAGAAAACAACAATCAAACCATACGCTCCATCAAAAGAAGATCTTCCGGAAAAAAGAAAATCTGTGTCCCTTACCCTCTTTACAGTACAAGAATCGTTTCCATTGTTCAAATCAGTTTCGTCTTTCAAAAAATTACTTCATGTTTTTGCATTTGTCCTGAGATTTATTCATAACACGCGTCTTATTCACAACAGGTATCAAGGTCCTTTGTCAGCAAACGAACTGAGTACAGCAGAAAAACACCTTTGGAAATTGACTCAAAAAGAAAATTTTGAAGAGGAATATCAGTCGCTCAAACGTGGTCAGACCGTACAAAAGAAAAGTAAACTCATTTCTTTGAACCCTTTTATTGACTCTGCCGGCCTGATTAGAGTGGGCGGTAGACTACAAAACGCTCCACTGACACCTGACCACAAACATCCCATCGTTATAAGTCCTAACCATTCCTTTTCAAAGCTCATAGTTTTACAAGAACATGAAAGGCTGTGCCATGCAGGTCCTCAGTCATTATTGGCCGCTCTACGGCAAAAAGTTTGGTTGGTAAATGGAAGAAAACTAACAAAACAGATTGTCAGGCAATGCATGAAGTGTTTCCGAAGCGCACCGAGATCTGCCAACCAACTTATGGGATCTCTCCCAAAATTCAGGACAGAGCCTGTGCGACCATTCACTCATACCGGTGTAGACTACTGTGGTCCATTTTTCGTCAAATTTTCAAGGTTGAGGAAAAGTAATCCTATTAAAATGTACATAGCCCTTTTCATTTGTACATCTACTAAAGCAATTCACCTGGAATTAGTAGAAGACTTAACGACTAATTCATTTTTAGCAGCATTCACTCGTTTTTGTTCCAGACGAGGCATACCATCGTCGGTTTATTCCGACAATGGAACTAATTTCATAGGGGCTAACTCACAGTTGAAAGATCTTTACCAACTTCTTCAATCAAAAAGCCATCAAGATACGGTAGCCAGAGCACTAGGTCAAAAGAATATTGTTTGGCACTTCATTCCACCGCGTTCCCCCACTTCGGAGGCTTATGGGAAGCTGGAGTGAAATCCGTCAAAACCCACATGAAGAGAACAGTTGGTTGTGATAATCTGACTCTCACTGAAATGCACACCCTTCTAGCTGAGATAGAGGCGTGTCTAAACTCCAGGCCTCTAACTCCACTTTCGTCGGATCCTTCGGACCTCCTCCCTTTAACTCCAAGTCATTTTATAATTGGAGATTCCCTTACGGCTTTACCCGAAGCAGATTTATTGTCCCTAAATATTAATCGTTTGTCCAGGTGGCAATATCTCCAGCAGTTGAAACAGCACTTTTGGAAGAGGAGGTCACAAGAGTATCTAAATGAACTTCAGCAAAGGAGAAAATGGAAGCAGTCATCAAAAAAGACGAGAACATTGCCCCCTTGAAATGGAAGCTGGGAAGAATAATCCAAGTTCACCGTGGACAAGATAATTTAATTCGAGTCGTCACCCTCAAGACGCAAGACGGAGTTTTGAAGAGGGCCATTACGAAGATCTGTCCGTTTCCTGAAGAACATGAAAACCCAACATCCGGAATTGATCACCCAACTTCGGGGCGGCAGCATGTTCAAAATACTGATTAATTTCCCCCATATGGAAAAAATTATTATTGGTTGTCAGAAAAAAAAGGCTTTTGAACAATAGAGCAAATAATCGTTCTCATCGTTTTAATTTTCTTGCCTTTCTCTTCATAGTCGTTCTTAACTGAACCATCGTCAATCAATGTTATTATCCTGTTACAAAACGTCGAAAACCGCTTCAAAACACGAGGAAAAAATAGGTCATTGTCACTAGGCGGATTCTATGGAGGCAATTCGGCTTAATTCAAGAGAAAACGCTAATCCATGGCTAAAGGTAAAAAAAAAACACTGTTAATTCACGGCTAAAATGTAAAAAGGCAACGCGCCGAAATAAGAAAGAGCGACTGCAATTGAGAAAAGAGCTAACTCACGGTTTTGTGGAGGGCTTTTTGCGGCTAAAATTTAGAAAAAAGCAGTAATGTGCTGCTGTTGGGCCAAGTCCACTATTGAGAAGGACATTTTTAAAGCGTGAGGATCACTACTGTCCACCCGGAGCTAGCCCTACCCAAGTTTGTTGTTCAAAGTATTTGAGGGGCTAAACAAACGAACATTTCGGCCAAACAAACGATACTACAACTAGAATTGGAGCTAAACAAACGATTCCGTTCATTGGTAAGGTTACGTGAAGTTGGCTAGGCCCATCAATTTTTTTTTTTTTTTTTTTTTTTACGGGCGGGAGTACAGGGACCAATTCGGCAGAAGTGGCAAAATGGGTCTCACAGTGCGTGCGCCGTCTAGTGTGGGTGGCGCTGGGTGGAGGGTATGGGGGTGGGAATGATATCACCACATCAAGATCCCAACTCAAAACTCAAGCTCAAGGCTCAACTGCCACTTGCCAGCCAAAAAAACGTATTCACGCTAAACTCCAGGTCCGTGAACCTAACGATTTATTTTAAAATTATGAAATGCTAAACAAAACAAAATAAGTGCTTGAAGGGCTAAACAAACGTAGACAAACGACATTGATACTATAAGTGGCGCTAAACAAACGATTCCGTTCATGGATCGGGTTACGTGAAGTTTGCTAAACCCATCAATTTTTTTTAAAACAACGATGCTTCGAGGAAATGCTAAACCAAGTAAATATGTGACTAAACAAACGTAAACACACTATTTTACGTCCAACGAAATATTTGACTAAACAAAACGATTTTACGTCCAAATGTGCCGCTAAACGAACGATTTCTGTCATGGGTCGGGAAGCGTGAAGCTAGCCGCACCTAAGTTTGTTTATTGTTTAACGTGCTTGAGGGGCTAAACAAACGAAAATTTTGGCTAAACAAACGAATAGGGCCGTTTTCGCGGTTTTATGGAGAGACGGGTCAGGCTTACATGCATACGGCGGACCACGTTTTAAACTGACGGTACCCTCAACCAAATTACAACATTTTGGTGGCACATTTAAGCGAAATTAAGTGTAGGATTATAAACACCGTTATATACTATACAAGGCGTGCAACAATAAAAATTAGATAAGTAGCCGTAGTTGCCTAAGTTGTCAGTCATACCTTGTTGAGGAGTGTACAAGAAAAACCGGTTTCGCCTGTTCGGCATCTTCAGTGTTTGAACCTCAACAATGTATGACTGACAACGTAGGCAACTACGGCTACTTATCCAATTTGCGAAATTAAGTGCAATTTCCGCGAAATAGCAAGTTTCAGGTCTTAATTTCAGTGAAATCGCGTCTCAAGGTTGATTGTTGCAGAGGTCGTGGGACCCTGGGCTAGCCGGTACCCTCAAAAGTTTCGTGTCTTTCGAGTGTTAAATTTATACAGGCAAAAATTGCAAATTTCAGGGCTTTTAGAGTTAACTCTGTAAAACGTATCAATACCTTAAGAAAACCATTGGCGCGCTGTAGGGGGGACCTGGGTGGGCCGGGCCCACCCCAGAAAAATCGGGCAAAATAACTGTCGTGCACCTTCGATTGCAATGAATAATGAGTGAGCGTAGTAGGATTGTGAATCCGTATTAGAATAAATTAAAGGAAAACAACAATGTTTTTCTCGAATGAAATACACTAAGCAGGTATTCTAATCGTCATTCTACTAACATCTCCCTTCACCATGGGCGTAGCCAGAGGGGGGCAGGGGGTAGTCAGCCACCCACCCCTAGACTCGAAAGTTCAGATTTAGTCGGGCAGCTGCCCACTCCTAATGCATTCTGAAAGTATAAATCATGCAGGATAACCACATATGTATTATTGTTTCGTTGGCGCTCACTAAAATAATACGAATTTTCTCGAATTTCGCTGTTTAAAAAAAATCAATTTCAAGGATTTTTGTTGCTCACAAGACAAATTTAGCAAGGATGACATAATTCAAAAACCAATTTCACAGTTTTTGCACCCAATCCCCAATCGCCCAATCCTGGATTTTAAGGTCTCATTTTAATCTCCAGATAATTCCGCACGCCCGTTAAATCTTAATTTTTCATATTTCACCCTGAAACAACTATAAAACCCACTTAAAACTTTTACTCTGAAAATTCGAGTTCCTCCGACGTCTCATTTGGGATAGCAAGACTTAACGTGTGTGCAGGATTATCTGGAGATTAAAATGAGACCTTAAAATCCAGGATTGGTGCAGAACTACGGCGATAATTTACGTAGCGCCGAGCAGGCTAGGTATGGTTGGAGGGGGGGGGGTCGATGAAACACTTTATGTACAACTCCCCCCTTTAAACCCGCCAGTTTTAGAGTGAAATCATCAGTTTTGGGATAAAGCCATTAGTCGAGGCAAAATACACGAAAAAAAGTCATAAAAAGGAAAATTTCGTGTCCTGGACGGATCGGAATGCGGTTTTTTGCATTCGCTTCCAAAAATTATTTGTAAAAAATTTACCTAATTTTCCTTAGGGAGAAACCGGAAATTGCATTGATGCAGCCATAAGTGCATTCAAAAAATGCATTATCTGAGAGATCTTTTGGAAGATTGGTAAATAAGTGTCAGAACTGGCCCAGATCGGGTACTCGGGGGTTTTCGAGGTCGCTGAAGACGAATATGATGTTCAAATTGACCCCCGACCACCTAAGCACCAGAACCTGACCGTGAACGTCATCTCCGTGGCTTTTCATGACACAATCCTAAATGGCCAACTGAAAATCATTATGGGGGATTTTTGGGGCGCTCAATTCAAATATGGCTTCGGCGAACACCCCGCGGACACCTAGTGCGCCACAACCTGGACGTGGCCGACCTCTCCGAGAATTTTTCCAACAAGAGTGTCAAAAACAACACAAAAATCATTGTGGGGGCGTTTTATGAGGCGCTAAAGTAGAATTTCACGTGACGATCCCCCCAGCACCTGGTGCACCCTGGGCCTGAACGTCTTCTCCGAGGGGTTTCCAGGCAAACTCGAAAAAGACGAACCGAAAATCGTTAAGGGGGTAAAAAACTCGGACTTCGGGATGAATTTATTCCAAGTTGGGCGGTGGGAGGGGGGTTTAGCTCGGCAAAATACGATTTCCCGTTTAAATTTCCTGCCCCCTCACACATATCAGCCTATACTTCACCTAACGCTTATTTTCATTCCATTCACACGAGTTTCCTAGTACTCACCCGCCCCACGCGCTTGATATCTGAGGTAACCGCCTTCATCGAATCATCCCAGGCCTAAAGGAAGTATAAATTGTGATACGAGGGGGGGGGGGTTCACCCAGCGCAGGTTGATGATAGTGGCGCTGGTTGCGAGGGGGGAAGGTGTCGATTTTAGTAGTGGCAGTGACGTTAAAAGAGCTAAAACTAGTTTAATTATACAAAAATATATTTACGAGCTGTAGAGCGCCGAATTCAATCAAGAGACAATTTGTTTAAAGCCTTCTGGATTTTCACCGCAGCCTCTTTCGGTCCATAGTTTCTCTACGCAAAAATGTAATAAATTAATTAAAATAATTAAACAAATTAATAATCATTTAACCAACCGCCATGTAATTTTTTATAAAGGAGAAAGGTTTCTTGGAGCGAACGGCCGGTGCAAAGTGTATCTTCAAGTCCTTGGCTAATTTCGAACACACCTTTCTCATGTCGGCGGCACGTCCCATTTCTAAATCTTCAATCGTGAGTGGGGGAGTGGAGAGCTTTTGGAGAAGTTTCAAAATCTGTCGCCCCCCCCCCCCAAACACAACAATGAATATTTCCAAAGGAGAGAGACTTAGAATGTGTCCAACTTACAGTTTTATCGGAAGTAAAATCGTTCAGACATGGACCTTTTAAAACTTGGGGCTCATTGGTGGCACCGCGGTTGGCAACGTCCAAGTCACTTGTGTAATCGACGTCGCCACCCGAACTTCTTGTTCCATTCAATTTCGGTTTAATGTTGACCTGCGCAATTTGGGACAATATACCACAGATTTAGGATAATTGTCGTAATTTCTGGGAATCGTTAACCAACTTTGGACTTGGTAAGAAGAAGCACGATGATATCGGCGTATTCTAAACGGACGGCGTAGTGAAGTGGTGTCAAGTTGAAACCATTTAGAACGTTCCAATTAAATTTCATCTGAAAAAAAAAGAACGGAATATATCAAACGAAGCGCCCCCGTACTAACGGGCGCTGTAGTAACGAACTTCCAAAAGAAATTCCGTGATGTCACGACGACGATTTTTAACGGCAATATGAAACGGACTGTCTTTGCCTGTGAGCGATTTTTTGTCGATGTAATCTGGAAATGTGCGAAGTATAGCTTTTACTTCTTCGGTGTAGCCATTCTTTATTGCGGCCTCAAGAACAGTTTCCCCGGCTACAACGAAAACATTGAAGAATGGTAAACGATAAAATAGATAAATTTTAAAGTCTTACCTTCATTATACGCGTCCAATACTTCTCGGGTGGTACTTGAAGTAACATTAAGAACGCGTCTATGCAATTTTCTGTGAGCTTCTTGTTTCCAATTCTTTTGTGTAGTACAATATGTACAAGATGCGCAATGGTTTTCGTCAATTGGCAGAGATTCAACCTTATAACCTTAAATCGACACACAATAATAAATCTCCAATCCAACCCGCTCTGAAATTGAACTTACAGATTTGGGGCGCCGCGCTTTCTGCCACATACATAGGCCGACTGTGCATTAGTGATGGCACGTCGCCGAAATCAGCTTGAGCTGTACAGGAATTGTCGATGCAATAAATCAAAACTAAGAAATTTAAGAGTATATTACCCCTGGGGAGACAGTCCATTTCTACCAGTCGATGGCGTACACCCCATTCGCCGCTGGATTCTTCATCTCCAATTAAAATAAAAATAAATAAAATTAATTACAACGGTCGAGAGTTAACAAAATGGGCACACTAACCTTCAAGATTCTCGTTCATGAGCCTCGGGAAACCCCAGGCATTCAACTCGTCCATCCGTCGTTTTTTCCCGATGGAAAATCTCAAAGGCGACGGCACGTAAAGGAATTTTCGTTCGTCACTCTCGTCTCCAGTGGAGCGTCGCACGATTTTAAAATACACTTCAGTCGTCTCTGATATTTGTTTGTCACGATATGGCGGCGATCTATACTCACACACACACACATACCACACATAATATAAAGTTCAACAAATTGTAATTAGGCGTCTATATTAATTAAAAGGTTGGGGGTTGCCACGGGGGCGTAGCCAGCCCTCGGTCTAGGGGGGTGGGTAGAACACGTCAGACGCACCACAGACCCCAGCAAGAGAATTGGTAGTTCGTCTACTCAGATATACATATAGGCACTTTAAATCGTAAACTGAATTTTCACAAAAAAAGGCATCCTCCGTCAAAAACTAACATTTCCGACTGTAAATAGTATATTATACAACAAGTGGGTAAAATCCACTTTTCTACGAGGTGCGTACGCTATTTTTTGCGCGACGCCAGACGACTTCAACAGAAATTTACGAACTCGTCTGTTGGGACAGTGAGAAAAAAGTGAAGGACGAATTCCTCCTTCATCGCGAACACCTTTCATGCGTCGAAATCTCACTCACAGAGAACCCGCGTTGAAACAGTCTCATGACCTCAGTTTCGCTTAATTTCAAAACAGTGGTTAAAATGCAACTTTAGACAGATGTTTTATCTCCAAAACAGTGGCTAAAATGACATTTTAGCCACAGTAGCGCGAAAATATAGTTTTAGCCTTCTATTTAGGATTTTATGTCCAAAAATTGGCTATGTTTTCCATTTAAATATAGATACCTACTTGTAGGAAGGGCTTAGCCCTCCAATACTGCAGGATGCCAAAATTTTCAACTTCTTGCCTGAGAGACGTTAAAAACTGACATTTTAAGCCCAAAACTAAATATTTTAATCTGAAATTGGATATTTTACTCCAAAACTGGCGACTCTGTCTAGAAAACTCTGACGATTTTACCACGATACTGACGATTTGTTCCCCTATAAGACCAAACCAGACGATTTCACGCTAAAGCTGAACCCCAAAAGTAGAGACGTCACTACAAAATTGGCGATTTTACCCCAAAACATTTGACGGTTTTACCTAAAAAACGAATATTTTACACCGAAACTGTTCTTTTTATCACTAAACACTCTATTTTTAACCATAAGATTAGTGATTTTACTCTACAACTGACGATTTTACTCCAAACCTGTAGTGCTCTTCCAAAGGTTTCACTACAAAAACTGGCCATATTACAAAAAACCGTCGGTTTTAACCCAAAAACTAACGGTTTCATCCAAAAAACTCATGTTATGCCCCTTAACTGAGAATTTCACCCTAAAACTGACGGCACCACCCCAAAACAGGACATTTTACTCCAAAATTGACAATTTCACAACCAAAACGGATGATTTTACGCCGAAACTATTATTATAACTATGACGCTGCCTTGATAAATCCAACGATTTTTAACACAAAACTAAAAATTTCACCACAATACTGACGATTTGTTGCCAAATAAAACGATTTACACCAAAACAGACTATTTCGCGCCAAAGCTGACGTGTTACCAAAAAAGATGTCACTACAAAACTGGCGATTTTGCCCAAACCTTTTACGGTTTCACCTCAAAATTCAATACGCCGAAAATGTTCATTTTATCATGAAAATAACTTATTTTCAACCGAAAAAGGAAGATTTTACTCTAAAACTGGGAGGGGGGGGGGATCCTGTAATTTTTCCGTGACATCGGAAAGTCGTGTGATTTCATTAGTTTTCTATAAAAATCAATGAAATCAGATGACTTCGATAGTTATAGAATAGCCCCCGTGATGAGTTGACTCCCCACCTGAAGTGTTTGTCCGATTATTTCACTACAAAAACCGACAATTTTTTCCGAAAAATGACGGTTTCAACTTTCAAAATCTTACGTTTTCATCTGCAAAACTCACGTTACGAACATAAACTGACGATTTTACCCTATAACTGGTGATGGCCACCTAAGCGATTATTTTATCCCAAAACTGGATATTTTACATCAAAACTGAAGTTTTCTCCAAAAATATGAACAGGCGAACCGTCCCCGTCATCGAGAGAGAGAGAGCGAGTGATAGGTAGAGGGTGAGGAGAGAGAGGTGTGTGTGCAGTGCCGGCCTTGGAAATTGGGTGCCACAGGGCGAATCTGGGGGGCGGAGCCCCCACGAAGTCACCGATCAGAATAAGCCGCGATTTCGCGTTTTCTCCATTTTAATCGCGAATTAGCGTTTTTCAAACACTTCAGCGCTTCTTCTGAATTTCATCATCAGTGAATTAGCTATTTTCCTTCATTTTAGCCGCTAATAAGCGACTTTTGTCCAATTAATCCGTGAGTTAGCGATTTTTCTAAATTTTTGCCGTAAATTACAGCTTTTTCTAATTTGGCAACAAAGTTACCCCTCCGGAAACCGCGGCCTGCGATTTTCTCAGTTTTCTATAAATTGGCAATTTGTTTTCAAATTAGACCCTCAATTAGGTTTGTATTTTTCTTGATTATAGTCACAAATTAGCGTTTTTCCTCATTTTAGATGCTAATTACACATTTTACTACATTTCAGCCACGAATTAAGAGTTTTCGCCGCGAATTACCCAACACTTTTTCTGAATTTGGCCGTGGATTTACAATTTTTTTGCTTTCTAGGACGAACAGAAGCCGCCAATTGAAGTTTCCTCCGTTTAAACGCGAATTAACGTTTTTTCTCAATCTTATATTGGCGAATTAGCAATTGTTCCACATTTTAGCCATAGATTTGCAATTTTTCACCATTTTAGCACCGAGAATTAGGCATTTATCTCCATTTTAGCCGTGAATTAGAGGTCTGTCTGAATTTTTGTAGTGAATAATTTGTGTTTTGCTTATCTTAGCCACAAATGTGTGATTTTTCTTAATTTCATCCATGAATTAGCACTATTACTTAATTTTGTAGCTTAAAATTAGCGATTTCTTTCTCTTTTAGCTGTTAATTAGCGCTTTTTACAGTTTTAGCCGTGAACTGTACTTCGGAAGCGGAAAATGGTCGTTTCCTTACTTCTGGCCCCTAATTACCGCCATTTCTGAACTTTATCCGCGGAGGCTTTAAGGAAATTTTAGCGCTTCTTCTCATGTCCGTCCGTGGTTCAGCAGTGTAGTCGTGGTTAGTGGCGAGAGAGGCGGATCGCCCGGGGCACCCTAACAGAGAGGGCGCCCGAAAAGCTTGAGAACGGAAAACTTAGGATTTTTAGGTTCATATGTACATGGATATGTAGCTGTTGCTTTCTTGCTAGCGCGAAAAGGCGTGTAAAACGCTAGTTCAAGGCTATGAAACGGAGAAGAAAATTGTGGCTAAAATTGAGAAAAATGAACAAAAGAAAACGCTAATTCAGGGCTAAAATTGATAAAACCTGCAAATTCGCAACAGAAATTGGCAAAAAATCGCCCATTCGTGGAAACAAAAGAGAAAAGCCGCTAATTCGCAGCTAAATTTGCCAAAAACACTAATTCACGTCTGAATAGCTAATTCGCAGCTAAAACTGGGACAAACACTAATCCACGGGGAAAAATTGATAAAATCGCTAATTTGATAACGGCTAAAATTGATCAAAACCGCTTATTCACTAATGAAATTCATAAAAAGCGCTAATTAGCGGCTAAAACTAGGGAAATCCGAATTCGCAGGCAAAACTGTTAAAAATTGATGATTGATTCGCGGTTAAAATTGGACAAAATTATGATCTCAGCTTGTTTACAATTTTGTTTATATGAACATCCCACCTAAGATTTTCATCCAGCCATACTTTTAAGTTTTTTACACTAGATTTCCTATTAATTATGTTGCATCCCTCACATAGTCCTGCTCCCATCTGATTAGCACAATTTTTGGAATGTGTGGCTAGGCGGAAGAAATCCATACTCTTTTGGACATAATAAATGTGGAATCTAATGTAGTTTGTTTTATCTGGATTTAATCGCAGAAATCTACTATCCAAGAATAACTTCATTTGGTTCAAGCAAATATTCGCATTTCAACAATTCCTGGTCCGATTCCCCCTCGACTAGAACAGCAGTGTCATCCGCAAACCCAATGATATTGCCCGGAACTTTTAATTTGAAAAGATCATTGATGTATACTAAAAACAAAATTGGGCCAAGAACTGTGCCCTGAGGGACACTCCGTAAGCAACTTTCAGAGCGTCGCTCAAAGCCGGTCCTATTCTTACGTTTTGGGTGCGTTCGGTTAAATAACTTTTTAGAAGAGCGAGTGCATTCCCTCTAACCCCACTATTCTCGAGAATGGTCAACAATAGATTTATTTTTTTAATTTTTTCGAATACTTTAGCAAAAGAATACGTAAGCGCAATAGGTCTATAATTTGAACAACAGTCTTTACGCCCCTCTTTAAAAATTGGAACTATCGCCGATTTTTTAAACATTGTAGGAAATTGCCCTAATTCAAAGTTCTTATTATATATTATCGATAAAACACCACTTATTGACTGTCTCACCAATTTCAGAGTGAAATTGTATTGCAAGGATATAAAGTGGTTTTACTTTTAATATTTGATATAAATTTTTCAACTTCGACTCGACTTACAGGGGTGAAAAATATGGAAGATTTTTGACTTAAACTTGCCTCAGCGGTTTGGCGTTGATTTCTTAGGTCCGAAGTACCCTCAACAAAAAACTTTGGAACACCCACCCTCCGCCAATACAAAGTCCCTTA
Source organism: Corythucha ciliata (assembly GCA_038030265.1). Lineage (NCBI taxonomy): Eukaryota > Metazoa > Arthropoda > Insecta > Hemiptera > Tingidae > Corythucha > Corythucha ciliata. The sequence goes on from CM075943.1 coordinate 52,204,734, forward strand.
AAGTTTACGCCCCGCCCACACGAAGAGCGCCACATTCGTCATCAGGCACAACGAATCAAACTAGTGCCATTCGAATCTTCATCCAAAGTACCCTCAAGGGTGTGCGCGACAGTGAATGGGGGGGGGGGTGTCAATCAGTATGAGCAAGTTTTGGCTGATGAACATCCAGTTCGACGCGCAGGCGCAGCAAAAGGCGGCACCACTGACCAAGCAGGAAAGCAGTGCAGTCGCGAAGGGCCAAGAATGGTCGCCTGCTTTTCGTGGTGTTGAATAAGGGGGGGGGGTGCTCATGAGGGGACCGAGCGTTGGTTATGAGGCTCTGTGTAGGAACGTTGGATTGTCACATTTCAACGGGAATAAGGCGGCTGTCTGGCAGTTATTCAACGATAAGTTATGGCAATTTGTTCGTTTACCCCAAACGGTGAGGAGGAGGAAGAGAAGTCGGAGGAGTAGGAGACCACCTGCAGGCCCGCGTGGAGCAATCGCCTCCACCTCCTTCTTCCCTCATCACCCGACTATCAAACCTCGGGGTAGCGTTTGGAAGACTTCAGGGACCTTCTCGCGGGCCTGAATGGCTCCTGCGAGAGCACGCTGTAAGCTGAAGCCGTACGTATCATGCAGGGGAGGAAATACCGGTAAATCTCCAGTTTCTAGCTGGGTCGGACTACCCGCCAAAGAGAAAGGTAGAGTGTGTGATGGGAGGGGATGTGCAGTGCAAGTTTAGGGAGGCAGGGAGAGAAACAATTTGAACTAACCTGAAAACAATGGCGACTTGTTTATAAATATCGTCAGGATTAACCTCTTCCCTCCATATTTCCACGCCTTCTTCGTCTAGTTCGTAAAATCGAATTACCACGTCTGCAAATTGGCAAGAAATTTGTTAAACTTCAACATTGTTAGGCGAACAAAACTTTTTAAAAAACAAACCTTTCACGATTTTTTCGACCAATAGAACCATGTCTTCGTTGCCCATGCACGATCCTTGTGATGGAAAATGTTTGTAAATGCTTAAAACATTCGATTTGGGGCTTTCTGCAAAATAAAACGATGTTCAACAAGCGGTTTGAACACAATTTTAACCCTAAAAAAAACCCTTACTCGTGTTTTTTATTTTCCGAGATATTACCGGCTCGCAAACCCGTTTAAGTTGCCCATCGATCAGAGCGAACGCTTCGAAATAAAGGGAAGCGAAGTTTTTGTCGGCTCCCTTAATTTCTTTTCGAATTACATCTCTATCGAGCGGCTACAAGGTGGCGACGAACACAGAGGTGAGAAAAAGTGCACTAGTCTAGTTTGGACGAAGAGGGGGGAGGGGCACACACTTACAGTTTGAATACTTTCAACCGTGGCGCTAAAATCAAGGTCGATCAAATTCTTGCGCCTCCAATAGTCAAACTGATCGTCAGGGGAATCAGTAACGGCGTGAATTATATTCAAATGATCGAAACTTTTTTTTTTTAAAAAAAAAAGGACACAAAAGTGAAAAATCTTTGAAGTTACGGGTGGGGTGTGTGTGTGTGTGTACCTTGCGGTATAGTTATTTGAGGCGTCTACAGCGACGTCGTGAGGCCCGCGAGTCTCGTTGCTCACTTTTTTACCAGTGACTACAAGCTGGTGGACGTGAGCTTTTGGAGTGCCCGATTGCGTCAACCAGCAACGAATGACGGCATCTTCGAAGAAATTATGGAGCTGCGGGTTGAGAGATGGAGACGAAATATACTTAAAATGACAATTACGGCAAAATTGGCCAGTTATAGGGGTAAAAGGGGCGAATGGTTGTGTGCGAGAGCGCGGGGAGCTTGCCTTGACTTTGGGACCAAAGTTGGTTTTTTTCTTAGACGTCCCTTGCTTTGAAGACTTACAGCCTCTGATAGGGCCGTGTGGTACTGGTGCTTCCCTTGCATATCGAAATTTAAAAAGTTCTTCTGGCTCTTCGATTATCTCCAGGAAGGGCTTGCTCGACGACGTCACTTTTTTACGACAAGACGAAGATAAAAGGGAGAGATAACAGAAGGAAAACAATATCAATCAAAAACTATTTTATACCATGCGGTGAGGCAGCGGGCGAAATTGATGAAAGGGAGAATCCTGACTCAGGCGACGCTTCTGCCAATTGAACATCGTTGGACAACAATCCTCCAACACTCTCATCATCCATCCAATCCTTAATCCAATCCTCGTCCACTGAATTAAAAATAAAAAAAGGGGGAAAATTTAAAGCACAAGATAGGAAGCATTGACGCATTCAAGTTCAAGTGCTAAATTCTTATTATAAAAGGTTAGGGTCAAACATTTTAATGACAGGGCAAGCAGGCTGTAGGTCGGAGAGCGTACAAGTCGTTACGATGGTAAAGAGCGGTATAAGGGGTACGCCATGAAAAAGGACCCTCTCTCTATTTTCCTTTATCAGCCGGCTAAGGTTCTTAGTGATTAATTTCACAGAGGGGAGGATGGGTACTCATCGCTGAAAAGGTTACCAAAAAATTAGAAAGTTACAAACACCACGGAATCCTTATTTTGCCGTTCCCACAACGCATAGGCCCAACTGCGAGCTGAAGGTTGGGCAGTGGAAGGCACAATCGATGAGTGTGCTGATGATCACGAGGCCAATATTGAGCTGGCGAACGGAGTCAATTTTGCTGATGTTCAAGAGGAAGAGTAGGGGTGCAGCCGCCTATATCGACGAATTTAGCCGGGCATTAACAGGGTGGACTAGGCCTGGGACGCTGTGAATGCAATCAAGCCGATGACTGGGGCCAATACGTACTCCCTCCTACGTTCTAAATGGGTAATTAGGGAAGCTCCCTGTGGGAGTAAAAAACTGCACGAATCACTAAATAGACACGGTTTGAAGACTAAAAAAAACAGGACTTCGGATGGCCACCTGGTGGTGTCATTATTAAGCTGCGCGGGGGGGGGTTATTTGGAAGGCCCAATTTTCGTGGATTTGCCACTTACAGAACAAAATTTTGCGGTCTCGGCTAATTCAATAACTGATTTCACCTTTAGCTCCTTTTAAAAAACAAAATTCCACCGGTATGGATCTATCGCGAACCCAGTAGTTGCAGTACGTCATAAAAACCAATTTTGTGGGGTTGGCACCCTAAAATGTCAGGTTCACGGATTTCACACTTTTAAAATCGAAATTTCCAGGTATTTGGCTGTTTTAAAAAGCTACTTTGCGTGTCTCACTCCTTCGAAAAACAAATTTTCGCGGGTTGGCACTTTCAGAATCCAATTTGGCGGGGTGGGTCCAAAAGCCAATTTTGGATGGATTGAATACCTAAAACGCCAAATAATTCAATTTCACAGGCCAAACAGGTTTGGCTAGTTCAAGAACTGATTCCGCCATTGGCTCCTTAAAAAACAAACCCATTGGTTAGCTCTTTGAAAAATTAAATTTCGCAGATCTCGCACATCAAAAATTAATTTCTCAGGACAGGGTCGTTGGTTCAGGGGAGGTTGATATGGGTAGGGTGGCCAGAGGTCCTACTTTCCCCAGAAAACGGACATATCCTACTTTTTAGAGCTGACAGGGACGTCCGGGCTTATTTTTCAGGTGTCCGGGGTGAGGTCAAAATTGTCCTCTTTTTGTGCCCTACCTTTCGCCCTCCACTAATTGTAACGTCTGGTATTTCTGTTCCCAATATCTTCCACATTCATGTTTAAACAAATCAGCGGCACTTAGCCGCAACGTCTCCAGTCGCCGTTTCACCCTCACGGTATTCACGGTTCCTGGACACGGCTCCATTTCACTCAAAAACCTGAAATTCACCCCACCATCCATAACATTAGACCGACAAACTCGAAAATTTGGCTCACAGTTAAATTCAAAACCAATCATGCGCGTTTGGTACTTTTGAAAAAAAAAATCCGTCATTTTGACTCTTACAAACGCCAATTTCGCTGATTTTCGCTCTTTCAAAACCAAATTAGGCGGATTCGTCTCGTTCACATCCCAATTTCTGAGAGTTTTCCCTTTCAACAAACCAAATTTTTGTTTGCTTTTTCAAAAACAAATTTTACGGAACCCCCCCCCCCCCACCAGCACCCACAGTCTAACCAATTTCGTGGACTTAGCTCCTTTAAAACCAAATTTCGTGGCTTTACCTCTTTATGAAACACGTTTCGCAGGTTTCGTTTGATTCAAAAATCTAAATTTGCAAAAAACGAGCGACGAAAAACCAATTTCGTGATTATTGATTTTTCAAATCACAATTTTGCTGAAGATTTTCCGTAACCAAATGTTTCAAATTTAGCACCTTCAAAACTAAATTTCACGGATTGTTGTTATTTTTGCTGATTTTGACGCTTAAAACCCCAAATTTCGTGGTTTTAGCTCTTACAGAAAACAGTTTGGCTATTTCGTAGAATTAATTAAGCTCTTTCAAAATCTAAATTCCCGGATTTGGATTACTTGAAACCCAAATTTCTTCATTTTCGGACTTGAAAATCCAAATTTTTGCGGATTTTCACTCTTAAAAAACCTAATTTCGTGGATTCAGCAGTTTAAAGGGCTTGGCTCTTTCTGGAATCCAGAAGTTGTACAGTTGCTCTAATGAGCACTCACATGCACAATATCGCGGATTTAGCTCCTTCAAAACACAATTTTACGAATTTTTATATTTCAAACCCCAATTTCGCGTATTTTCGTTCTTTCAAAAACAAAATTCCGTGGGCTTAACTCCGTCTAGAATAAGTTTCACTACATTCACATTTAGGGGCTTACTCCCCTCCTCACCGCACCACCGTAGTCACTACTGTGAATTCGAGGGAGTGGGGAGGCTGAAAATAGAGAAATTAATCTTTAAATTAAATACTTACTTCTTTACTTGTTTTGAGTTCCGAGAAAAATTGCTCTCCAGGTGGGATTCGAACCCACGACCTCCTAGTTTGGCGCCAGGCGCTCTAACCAACTGAGCTATCCCGGGGGTCCTATCGCGCCAAACTCCAGCTAGAGCACCTGGCGCCAAACTAGGAGGTCGTGGATTCGAATCCCACCTGGGGAGCAATTTTTTCTCGGAACTCAAAACAAGTAAAGAAGTAAGTATTTAGTTTAAAAATTAATTTATTTATTTTAAACCTCCCCACTTCCTCGAGTTCACAGTTGTGACTAGTGTGGTGCGGTGTGGAGGGGAGTAATCCCCAAAATGCCCGTAGATAGGGTCATCTAAGCTCAATTATACAATTAATTGTCGGACACATAAGAAAAAAATGAATTTTTCCTCTCTCAAACTCAAGTTTCGCGGACTTTCACGTTTACAACACAAAATTCGAGGATTTGGCTCATTCCAAAATCATTTAATTCATTGCGAGACGCAGGCGCAGGACCCATGCCCCGCCCCGTGCCAGTGGAGTTAATGTCGCTTCGTCAAGCAAACATCGTCGAAATCACCTCCAAAATCCGATTGTAAGTTGGTTACCTTAAGTATGTTGTCCAAAAATGACTGTTTCACGTTGTCCATGAATTCAGTCGATTTTCACCATTCCAGAGGCGCTAATTCGAACGGTCTAAAGAGGCTGTCACAGCGCCTGTTAAAATGTCCAATAATGAGCGTTTTCGCGTTGTAGTTAGGTTTAGCAGATTTTCGCGACTCCAAGTGGTCGGGCGATCCACATGCGTCGAGCCGCTTCCTTGCGGACTTCAGGCTTATGGATTACGTGGTCACCACGGGGAAAGTGGCCTGAATCGGCGACATCACTGTGAGAATCTCTTCCACGGCTCCTCTGATTGAAAATACGTCTGAATTTTCGGATTCCCCATGTTGAGAAACCTCACGATACATGGTTTAGTCCATTTTGTTCCTTTCCTCCAAATCAGCCCTGAGTGGTTTTTAGGGTAATTTTCTCCGAGTATTTCGATTTGAGGCGAACGTACGAGTCCCGTGGAGAACCCTCAATTAAACAATGTGGCCGGTTTTCCCTTCAACATCACTGGCTGGCCGCCAGATTCCATAAATTGATTAAAAGTGAGCGTTTTATCATCCCCGTTCCCGTTATATCATCGATTTTGTCGATTTGCATATGAGAGTACTTCTTGAGACTAGCGGACTAGGCTCTGCTCTTTTCACAATGCGGAAGGATTTTCACAAAGAAAAACTTTAGAATGTCTGGATGAATTAGGGATTGGAAGCTAAAATGTGAAATTAACCCCCACTCCCTTCCCCTACAGATATTTTTGTCGGACCCCCCCCCCCCCAGGATAAATTCCTACCTAAGCCCCTGTCTCGGGGGTCAGCTTTCTCAAGAAACCAACGGATTTCACACCTTTAAAATCAAAATAAGCAGTATTGGTTGGTTGGTGAGTCTGGATTCTTCAAAAATTAAATTTCGCTACCAGAGGGGCGATGAAATTTCGCGAGACTGGATCATTGAAGAAAACAAGTCCACGGGTTTCGCTGCATCAAATACAAAATTCCAAGCGGTTGATCCATTCAAAAAGCTATTCTGCGGGGTCGGCCTGAATCTCATTGGAAAAAAAAAAAAAAAAAAATCGCGGGGAATTGGCTTATTTGAGACCAATGCCTGCTACTGTCCAAGAGAGACTGAGGGAGAGGACAGTTGTTTCAAGAAAGCGCTGCAACTGGTTGCTGGCTCGAGAGGTCGAGTCACTTCTCGGACTTGCTGGGACGTCTTGCAGAAACCCCTGGTTTACTGTCGATGCTAGACCAGCTCGAGTGACTGTGGGCGATAGTGTCGGACTTCCAACAGACTGCTCTGCACAGCCTAACCCAAGCTTGTGTCACAGATCGCCGAGGGATGTCAGGAGGACACAAATAAAGAAATGACCGTTTTTTTTTTTCTTGTAGAGCTTCTGCAGGGCTTATGAGCCAGTAGCTCATTTCTGACGATACCACACCCATACTGCATAGGAGCCGACATGGACACATAGCAGGCTCGCCACAAGGCACAGACAAGCCACTTAGAGCTGAGGTCATTCAAGGCCTCTAGCAAATAAAGCTATCTCCTGTGAATCCCAGTGTAAATTAATCCTCCAACGCACTCCAAGGCGAAGCCTCATTTTCCTGTACTACATAAACAGCTTGTCACTCATTTATCCATCTTTCCGGCGCCTCTCCTCTCTCCATGGTTGCTATCGGACACATTGTCAAGAATTGTTCGAGTCTTCTTATGCACCTCCCTACAGGTCCTTTCCTTATTTCAATAACTTCAGGATCAAACCTCGGAGTAAACCGTAAATTCAACAAATTGAAAAGAAAGATACAAGACACCTTCAAAATTAGACAGATTCTTTTGACTTACGAGGGAGAGCAAGAAATTCCGGCAAAACACCAAAGTCATCATTATCGTCAATCATCGTAAAAACTCCGGTTTTAACGCACTTTAAACAAAATTTCGGAAGTTAACAAGAATACCCGGGGGAAGGGTGACGCTTGGCTTACAGAGCAATGCGTTCCTCTTCGACGGTAGAGGCAAATTGATTGAAAGATAAACACGGAAAAAAACGACAGCTGTCAGCAAATAATAACGCGGGGGAAACTCATTTTATGCTCACATTTTCAATAAACACTCGAAAAATATCAAAGATGGCATTTGATTACAACGATAGTGCAAGTGCAACAGATAAACATCTTGAGGGGGGGGGGGGTGGCATGAAGCTCATAGTGCTGCCTGCTTCCCTTCGGCTAACGGCTAACACGCCCGTATTGCGCTCTTAATACAACACCAACGTGAATATATCTGTTTTTTGTATACATTTTACGCACTGACTGTGGCAGTAAATGTTCAGAATCGTTGGTCCTCGGAAGCCCCAACAGTAAGCCAGAGCCAGAGAAGAACCGTCCAACCACCGGGAAAACGTATAATTATGCATGGCGTCCCATTGAATTTCATCAACGATTTACACGTTCGAGGAAAAAGAAGAATCCACGTTTCTTACATTTTCACGTTTGTTAGCTAAAGTGACAAGATGTAATAACGGTTTCCAAGGACACCCGACACGGTAAAGTAGGACGCTTGTCGCAGTAGCGATGTAGCGAACCGAGGCGATGGCGAGGGGGCGCGGACCATGCACCCCTGACCCGTATATTAGACAAGGCCCCCGAAAAGATTGAATACGGTAAAATGAGGATTTAAAAGTTCTAAATTATTATATTCAGTGGCATAGGTAGTAATTTGCCCTGGGGGGGGGGGATCAGATTGAAATCTAGTAAGGGCGAGGGGAGGGGGGTTATTTCACATTTTAGTCATCATTCCATCCAGCCAGCACACTCTTGAATCTGGACATCTTGCTGGCCTCATCACAGCCTCAATCTCTCAGTTAAGGGCGATTTTTGGACTCTACCCGCAAATTAGCGCTTTTCTCAATTTTGGCCGAGTGTATCGTTCTTTCTCAATTTCAGCCGCAGATTAGCGGTTTTGCCTCACCCCCTCCCATAGCCATGAATTTGCTCATTTTCTCATCTTTAGCAGCAAAGTACAGTTTTTAACCCGTGAGCGATGTTTCTTAATTATCCACGAGTTTTGGCGTTTTCCTCACTTTTAGCAGCATTTTACCGATTTTTTAACTTTTTTTACCAGAGGATTAGCACTTTTCTCAGTTCACTTTTTTCAGTTTCAGCTGGAAATTAACGTTTTTCTTAAGTGTTTTCCTCAATATTAGCCGCAAAATAGGGGGACTTTTCACGAATTAGGATTTTTTTGGTTCACCATACGCAATGCATGAACGATTTTTCTCAGTTTACTCGCGAATTAGCGGTTTCTTCACAAACTGGCGTTTTTTTTCAATTTCAGCCTGAAAAGTTGCCTTCAGAATCCGCAAATTGGCGTATATTCAGTTTTTAGTGCAAATAAGAATTATTCTCAATTTCAACCGCGAATCAGCGCTTTTTTAAAATTGTAGCGACGATGCGTCGTAGCGTTTCGAACCTGTGAATTAACGAATTTTCTCAATTTCAATCCCAAATTGGCGTCCAGATTTCCCCATCTTGGCCATTTTTGTCCAATTTTAACCTGATAGTGTCTTTAATTTGTTTTATTTGTCAACATTATATCATGTTTACTCAACTTTAACCGCGGGGTTTGCCCGAATACAACTCTTTTGCGTTGATTTCCACAATTTATTCGTAGAATGGCCTCCACGTACCAAGAATCAGCGATTTTTTTCTTAATTTTAGTCTGGAAGTTGCATCGCGGGGCCACGAATCAGCGCTTTTTAGCAGCTATAGCCACGAATATTACCGATTTTTGTCTGATAGAGGGTCTGGGGCAAACCCCCCGTACCTCGTTACACTACTGCGTTGGGTCTGAAGTCCAAGGAAAAAGCATGGACGTACTCGGACCTTTTCGGGCCGCTTCATGTTCAGAAAATCTGCTAAACCTAACTTCAACGTGAAATGCTCAAATTTTGGAGATTTTATGGGGCTCTTCGTTATGGTACTATTGCTCCTTCGTTCGTATATTTGTGGTTCTGGGAGGGTATCAATCCCCCCCCCCCGTACGTACGCCCCTGAGTAGATATATAACAGTAATATTCATGCATCATGCAGGATGTAGGTCATCTGGTCGTGACAAAAGGTTGGACGGTTGGACAGCGATTTGGCTCCTTATTTCTGCGAATTTCAGTCTCTCCCAACAAGATATCACCATACAAAGGATCTGGGCTGAATATTTAATTGAGCCCCCGATAGCGCTTCTGGTGGCTGAAATTTTAATGAATTCGCGCCCTCTTGAGAAAAATTCGCGGCTAAAATAAGAAAATACACCGTCCCCTGTTTCGTTAGGTCCTTAACCGCACTGCTGATGTGCTGGTCGTCAATGTATAGCTTGCAAAAACTGGCAATAACTTTGGAAAAAGCGCTAATATTTGTGGCTATAACTGCGAGAAAGCGCTGATTCGTCGTGGTCTCAAGATCCAACTTCCAGGCCAAAATTGTGAAAAAATCTCTGATTCGTGGTGTATATGTAGGCCATTCTACGGCTAAAATGTAGAAATCGACGTAAAAGTGTTTTTTTTAGGCCCAGCCCGCGGCTATAAAATCGAGAAAACACGCTACTAATTCAAGGCTGTACATGTGAAAAAAATGGCAAGTAAACAACTGAAATTGCATATAAAAGTTCGGATATATCCCCCGGCCCGGATCTTGCTTTTTGCCGCCCCGGGTCTAATTTAATTTTGCTGGCCCATGCGGCTATCCCCCTTCCCTGCCGTTTCCTCTATTACTTGTCGTGCCAAGCACGTTACAGGAGAATGGATTCTTCAAGTATTAGAAGGAAACTATACATTTCTTCAACCTGGCAGAAAAACTTCAAGATGAACAGGAACCCCAGAAAGACGAATCTGTAAATTTGCAAACTGTAAACTTGCAATCCAACGGCTCCTCCGCGGCAGGTACGCGTGCATCATGTTTTTTTGGGGGGGTGCCGTCCCGGCCAAGCCGAGTCCGGCGACGCCAAGGCCACCAATTGGGCCCCTAGCTACGTCATACCCAACGGGTCCCGGACTCGGAGGGGCTAGCACGGCTCCTCAAATCTCCTCACCCTCCCCAGAAACTCCAGTACTCGAACCCCCTGAGCCCTGGTAAATTCTAGGTCGGTCAACCTGTCCCTCCCAAATACAGCAAACCTTGCTGCCGCAAACCCCTCACACTCTCTCACTAAGTGACCCGTTGTCTCCTCCTCCACTCCACACCTCTCACATGTAGGGTCCCCTATTAGCCCCATCATGTGCAAGTGTCTCTGAACTGCAAAGTGCCCTGTAAATATTCCTACTATCTTTCTAGTTTGCTTTTCGTCCTAACCCTACCAGCCACTTTGTCGTGTTGGCATCATACCTTTTAATGCCCTCTTTCGCTTGTCTTCAGTGATCTTCTGCTTCCCATCGTGCCTGGGCTTCCGTTTTCGCCCAACCCCGAATTTCACTGAGTCCTACTTCCCTTGCTATCCCCACCACCGGTTCTGGGCCGACATATTCTGTCATGGCCCCCGTCTTAGCCAGCTCGCCTGCTCTCTCATTCCCCGGGATGCCAGCATGACCTGGTACCCACCCTAATGTAACCGTGTTACCCTCCGTCAGCAGTGCCGATATACTAGCCTACAGCCCCCGACTTGACCACCGGCCTGGAAATGGCCCCGAGGGCGGCACGGCTGTCCGAGTATATCGTTATTCGCTTATTTGTCACACCTTTCCGTCTCAGTTCAATTGCACAAGCCTCTATGGCCGCAACCTCCGCCTGGAACACCGTCGCATAATATCCCCAACGTCAGGCTCTCTGCCACCCCCATTCCGGGGATGTATATACCTGACCCCGCCTTCCCTTTCCCGGTTCCAATTTTTGAACCGTCCGTAAAACACACCGTATCCCTCCATTCCTCCCCCCTTGCCCGGTCTCCCGGGATAGTTTGACCACGATCGTCTTTACAAAGTCCCCTTGTTTTACCATTTGATCCGATCTCATGCCCGTGGACGGTGCTATACTCTGCGCATGTGTTCTCGTATACCCCGTCGTTTCCTATCTTCCCTGACATGCAGTCCAATCTGTATGCCGCTTCCATAGCCCGTGCCTGCAGTTCAAAGCTTAACCCTCCATATGTAAGGTGGGGTCTAGCGGGACCCCACTCGTTTTCTTTTACTCGCGTATCGGTGATTAATTGTTGCAAATTAACCAGCTCTTGGGTAGCCTCTCCTTCAGTTGTCTTCTTGCAGCAGCCGTAACGTCGAAATCGTATCAGGCAAATAGTGTCCCGTGTTGAACTTCAAAGATCACAACTTGCCGTTGGGGTTTCGTGAGACCCCACCTTACCAAATCCGTAACATTTTTTATCGAATTTCTTGATCATTTTATAGCCATGTATTTGTAATTTTAGGCGCCCATGCATGTTTATCTCGCTCTTTTTTATGGTTTCATATAGTAATGGCCGCTAGTCCGAGGTTTAGTACTTCAGAAGCCATTAGAATGGAGCTTGAGAGAAGAGACGAAGAAAGAGAAGAAGACGAAAATATTCTGGATGAAGATTCATTCTCGCATTTCTACTTCTTTTTGTAGGTACCGACCACATTAGCGACCCATTTCGCCGGATTCAGCATACGTCCATAGTCACCTAGTAAAATTATCAGCCAAATCGACTCGTAGACGTGTGCCACACGGAAACGGTCGGATTCAGCCATTCTTGCATTTTTGGCTCTCTTATGTTGGGACCGGCCACTTTAGAGACCCATATCAATGGACTCAGCATACTCTCAGCGACCTCTGGTCAAATTTTCTAGCAAATCGCTGACAAAAAATCAGACCAACAGGTCAAAAAACAATGGGGTATTGCATGACCCCACCTTACCATACGCGTCCCAAAAGTTCACCTTACCTATGGAGGGTTAAGGGTTTTAGTTCCAGCATTACCTCCATCGGTCTTGTTGGTGTCGTTCTGAACGCCCCTAGGGTCGCCAGACAGGCCAGCCTTTGCACTCTGTCTATAGTTTAGCTGCGTTTCCCTTTTTGTTCGCCGCCTTCCACCAGACCGCGGCCCCGTAGAGGATCCTTGGTCGGATAATTCCCGTGTACAACCATAGGGTCATTTTGGGGTTCAGGCCCCATGTTTTCCCCACTACCTTCTAACCTGACAAAAGGTGCCCATCGCCTTTTGATAAGTTTCCCTTATATGCTTCTCCCAACTCAGTCGATGATCTAGCCACACCCCTAAATAAGTAACTTCCGTTGTTAACTCCACCTCCTTGCCCCTAATCTGTAGGGTCCCAAGCCCCTGCCTGTTCCTTTTGTGGGTGAACAGACACAGCTTCACCTTGCTCGGGTTAATGGTTACCCCTCTTGGTTCGCACCATTCCCCCACTAAACTAATCGCCTGCCTCATAAGTTCAAAAAGTGTCGACAATACCTTACCTCTAACCACGATGGCTCCATCATCTGCAAAAAATTGCATATAGAAGCCATTTTCCTCCATTAATCTAATTAGTTCATCTACCTCTATTATCCATAAGAGGGGTGAGAGGCTCGACCCCTGCTGGGTTCCTCTCTTTGCCCTCCTTTCTACCGTTTCGCCCCCTAACTCTGCCCTAATCCACCTATGCCTCAGAGCATGACTAATCCATCTAACCACCATTGGGTTCACCCGAAAGATTTTCAAAGCCTCCACTATACACTGAAAAGTGACCTGGTTGAATGCTCCCTCTGTGTCCAGGAACAAAACCAATGCATATTCTTTTTGGGCTATGGTATCCTCCAGCTTCCCTACCAGCTGCCTCGGGTGATATGGTATACTTTTACCTATGCCCTCCCGAATATACCCGTCTAACGTCTTCTCCATCAACCTCATCATTACCGAACCTTAAATTATGGGCCTAAAGTTTCCGGCCCTATCATGCTTCCCTCCACCTTTAGGTATGAACGATACTCTCACCCTTTTCCATGGCGTCGGTACTTGCCTTGTCGCCAGGGATGTGACGAAGAGTCTCCTTATCCTTTCCTGCGCTCGTCCTCCGGCCCTCCACAGCATGCATGGGTATACCCCGTCGATTCCCGGTGCTTTATATTGGCCCATCGATTTTAGGGCCCATCTGAAGCGCTCTCTGTTAATAATAGCGTCGTTCTCTTTCATCGCTCCTTCATGCTCCGCTCTATGATGGCTGGGCACAACCTCCTCCTTCTCACAACCTGGAAAATGCGCGCTTAATAACGACTCCAAAATTTTCCTACTTTCTACCACTGCGCTTCACCTGACGGCTCAATAATTGTACCTAGAAGATGCCCGGCTATCTTCCTTTACTATGCGGTTAAGTCTCGCCGCCTCCTGCGAGCTCTCCACCTCTTCGCAAAAACTCCTCCACGACTTTCTCTTCTCTCTCCGAATCGTACTTTTGTACTCCTTCCGCGCCCGGTGATACGCCTCCCATTAGCCGCGCTCAACGACGAGTTCATCTTCCGCTTCTTTTCTTTGAGGTGGGCATTCCACCACACCACTCCTCTTTCTTTGACTCTTCTCTCGGGACAAGCCGCCTGAAAAGCCAAAGTTATAATTTCTCTAATCTCTTTCTCCTTTTCATTTAAAGTGTTTTTGGATACTTCTCCCGTTGCTTCTCCTACCGTCCTCTCGAATTTCTCCCAGTCCGTTCGTCTGTGTCTGTTTCTCGCGCGCGCCACTAACTGTACTCTGTTCTGTTGCCTTAAAAACGTCGAACTGTTCGGACGCCCTTTTTTTCTGGTTCGCGTACAAGTGGCGAGTCCAAATCATAGTTCTGCATCTGAGGCCGGAATTCTTCTCTGGCTGCGATCCTGTACCGGCTGAACCGTGATTTATCGAATTTGACCGGCTGATCCTAAGCCGTAACGACTGTGAGTACTCGAACTTTTATTCACCTGCTCTCACCAATTTATATTTCCAAATTCTTTTTGTGATCCTACATAAGGGTCTGGTCCTCCAAATTTAATTAATAACTGGGGCCCAGTAAGTTACCGTTTCTGAGCTGAATATCTTGAACCCCCCACTGACTGAAAACTGACCACCTTTTTACCCAGCAGTACGGCTACATCAGCTGCCGCCATTTTACTATGCTGGGTATTCGCCTGTAGGAACCTCACTTACCCCCCCCCCTTTTTTTGGAGGACCGGAGCAAAAATCTTCCTCCACCTCCTCCAAAGTTCCGGGCTGTTGCAGCTGTCGTGGCGACCGACCCTCTCCCCCCCCGGCTGCTGTCTCTGAACCGTTATCTCCTCCTCTATCTCCATCGCGGTTTCCTCCTCGTCGGTCTCATCCAGGGCCGTTTTTACGGGGTAGGCAGGGTAGGCGACCGCCTAGGGGCCCCGACTCATGGGGGGCCCTCGATTGGGAATAAAAATAACTACAAAATAATCGTTCAGGAGTTACACTCGGCTAAATTTTTACAATTTTGAGGCACTTCTGTTGAAACGATTAAAAATCGTGTTCTAAAATGTCCAAGCCCAGAAAATAATTAGTTTCACAGAGCTAAAAATCCGAATAATTTGGTTTTTGAAGAATTCAGCTCCACGAGATTTGGTTTTCCAACCATGAAAATCTGCGAAATTGGCTTTGAAGGCGCCTTATCCACAAAAAGGGGTCTTGAAAGATCCGCACATGTGAAAGTGAAATTGGCGTATTTGAGCCAAACACCCGAAATGTCCATTTTAAATAGCCAAATCCAAGAAATTTGGTTGCTTAAGTGGACCAAACCATGGGTTTTAAAAGAAGAGATTGATGCTAGTAGGGGCCCGAGGCGTGTATGAGGGATAGGGATACCGAGATACCGAGACACCGGCCCGCCCCCGGCCCCGCCCACCGCCCCCTGGCCTCCTCCGGCCCTCGGCCATTTTGTACCCATCGTCCATGTTGTACCCGCCCCCATCCCCTCCGGCTACCAAATCGTCCATTTTGTACCCGCCCCCATCCCCTCCGGCTACCAAATCGTCCATTTTGTACCCGCCCCCATCCCCTCCGGCTACCAAATCGTCATTTTGTACCCGCCCCCGATCGTACCCTTCCCAATCAGTTTTCCTCTCGCAGGGGCCGTTCCCGCCCCTCGGCCAATCACAGCCTTTCCACCTCGTGCCCCCTCCCCGTCCACGGCTTCAAAAAATTTACCCATCGCCAGGGTTCGAACCTACTCGCTTCAGGATAGTCCATACGAGACAGGTGCCTTAACCACTGGACCACCTCGGTGAGTTGTAAGTACATGAGAGTGGAAAGTATAGAAACCGTCCACTCATGTAACCCCCCGTACCCATCCACCATTGGGGGGATTGGCTCGCCCCCGGCCGCTCCTCTCCGGGCCATTCCCGCCCCTCGGCCGCACGCCCCACGGCTAGCTGCCTCCCGCCCCTGGCCAACTATGCTTGATCAGCCCCCCCCCCCATCACCAGATCAGCCAATAGGGACCAGCCCCGCCACTCGGTCAAGCTACCCCACCCCACGACCATCACACGCTACCAAGCACCCCCGGCCAACCTTCCCTCCCAACCACCATTTCATGCCCCTTGGCCACCCCCCCCCCCGGAAAGTATAGAAACCGTCAACTCATGTAACTTCCTCCCCCCCCCATTCAACCGGGCTACCAAGCCCCCACCATTCGACAATCCAACACCCCCCCCCCCCAGATACCGATCAGTCTCCACGGGCCCTCTGCGAAAATTAAATGTTGAAAGTCGCGAAAACTAACCATTGTGACAAGTTACATACTAAAAGTTACATTTGTCGCACATATTTTCAGCCCCCCCCCCTCCCTAAATTTTAGATTTTGGCGAAATCTAATTTGAAATATCTCGGGAACGGCTCGGCCGATTTTGTCGAGTAAAGGATCATAATTCCCCATTTTTCGTTGCCTTTATTTGATATCCCACTTGGGTCCGGTACACTCACGGTTCGGTCAAGCCATTCCACTATGACCGGAAATTGACCGATCGGGATAGATGATGGTTCGGCAGTACATGAGAGTGGAAAGTATAGAAACCGCCTACTCATGTAACCCTCCCCCCATTCAACCGGGCTACCAAGCCCCCCCCCCCATTTGACCATCCTACCAACCCCCCCCCCCCACATACCGATCAGTCCCCACGGGCCCCCTACGAAAAATTAAATGTTGGAAGTCGCGAAAACTGACCATTGTGACAAGTTACATACTAAAAGTTGCATTTGTCGCACATATTTGCATCCCCCCCTCCCTGAATTTTAGATTTTGTCGAAATCTAATTTGAAATATCTCGGGAACGGCTCGGCCGATTTTGTCGAGTGAGGGATCATAATTCCCCATTTTTCGTCGCCTTTCTTTTGATATCCCACTTGGGTCCGGTATGGTCACGGTTCGGTCAAGTCATTCCCCTATGACCGGAAGTTGACCGATCGGGACAGTTGATGGTTCGGCTGATGCGTCTCCCATACGCGCCCAATATATCAACTAACCAGACAAATCGTTCGAGCCGGTCTCGGTCTAGGTCCCCAAAAACTCTCCAAAATTGACCTTTTTGCAAATCCTTCTTATAGACGAACCACTCGTACGATTGGGCCCATCTCTTCAACACCGTCCTATTTGGGATCCTCTGTCGCATATCAGCGATTCAGTCCTGTAGGCCCTTCCGTTTGCCACCCCACTTATGAGGCCTTTGACACTTTGTTCCCATCCCAGAACGAATATCACACTCATCCCTGTCCCACCCATCGTCAAACATGAAAGGAGAAACCGAATCGATCGAAGCGGTGCGGCCAGCCCTACCGCCTGCCCCTCCTACTCTTCCTATGCCACTGAAGTATTGCGTTTTGAACCTAATCACTGCTTGGGAGGGTCCTCGAAATGTAAATCGTCCAATCAAGTACGGGTTTACTGCTGGGAACGAGACTCAGGGGCAACATGTGGCGGTGGCCAGCACAACCGGACGTGTTGAAGATATCGACAAGGTTGGGCATGGTTAAGGTATAATCCTGAAAGCACAAGCCATGGTCATATCGAGCAGTGAGGGGGGGGGGGCAGTAAAAATACCTAACTAGGATCATGGCGAAGTGTCGTGCAAGAATAATTTGAAATCGCACAGCGCCAGTTTCACTTATAAACGATCTCCCACCAGCGATACCAAAATACCCCTCCACCGGGAGATACCGTGAGCAGGTAACTAAGGGAGGTATAAAAAGAAATGATCATCCGACGATGATTCAAACTCGGTTTAAATAAAATGAACGCCACCACGGTTCACAACGTCTCCGAATCGAATAACGGAAAACCTATGAGCGTGAGTACCTACTCATTCATTCAATCAAGTTTCAAATTGGGCGAAGTATTGACCATATCTTGTCTTTTGTTGTCGTTCGTTATTTGGCGTAAATCTCCAATCGCAGAGAGAAGAAGTGGAAGCATCATTTGTAGACGTAGGAGTGTACCTACATGAGTACTATTTATATCCGTCGTTTGCAACGTGCGAAGCATGCACAATCGACTACGAGGCTCAATACATTTGCAAAGTGGAGAGTATGTGAGTGAGCCGCCAACCGTTTACCCAACGTGCAGGGACTGCGAGCGGCCACTGTATTGGAGGTTATGGAGAAGGCGATTTTGTATAGATTAATTGGTTTTTTTAGTAGTGAACTAAGCAATAATAATAAGAAAAATATCTTAACACGACAATTATTTAGTAATTCAACAGTAAGACTACATGTATATACCTAGGTACTGTTAGTAGTTAGGCTTTAGTCGTTTTCGTTTAGTTGTGTAAAAGAAAAAAATAAAGTGTTTCAAACTTGGATGCGCGTAAAATTGATGTACAAAAGCCTAATAGACACCAGCCTATGTGCTTTGTTGAAGAGGACCAAAAAATAAATAAATAAATAACAATGAAAGTCCCAAGGACGACCAGAGTAATCAAAGCTACATGCTTAAACCCGCTGATTTTCTCATGGCTGTGGACCCCCCCCCCCCCATTAACATCGTTGAACAACAAGACACCTGTCGGCTGTGGTTTCACCCCTCGAATTTCACCCAACAAGATACCGCGTACAGGACCTTCAAAAAATAACCCCCACCTCCACCAACGTTGAACAACCAGTCCCCCCCGCCGCCCATGGTATCGCCCCTCGACTCACATCCAAGGACATCAAGATATCGCAGGACGGCCTGACTAATCAAAGCTACATGCTTAAACCTGCTGATTTTCTCATGGCTGTGGACAAATAACCCCCCCCCCCCCTCCACCAACGTTGAACAATCAGTCCCCCCCCGCCGCCCATGGTATCGCCCCTCGACTCACATCCAAGGACATCAAGATATCGCATAAGACCTCCAGACATGTCATGCACACATGTAATGCAGATTCTCAGACCCAGTGCCGTATCGGGAGTAATAGCAACAAAAGTAATAAATTAATCAGAGACAATCGCATCCCATGAAAAAACGTGTTCGAGCTGGGAGCGATCAGTAGTGGGGGGCAGTGATCTAAACGAAATCCCGCCGGTGGTGATGTCTTGGTGACCATGATCATGGCTCCGGCGAGAAAGGGACACTTGGGAGACCACGCTGGAAATGCCTTCCCATACGCAGTATCCGGCTGAATGTTTAGAGGACGATGGGCGTTGAGTGGAATGTCTGAGCGGCAACGGCGGCTGTCCCTACAGACGGGGAGGTATGTCGATGACTTAATACGGTTGACGCCACACCATAGCACCATAAGAGACAGCCTGTGACTCCGATGCTATTCCAGGAATTGACAGGTTAGCCTTGGACCGGCGGGAAAATGGCAGTCTTCTCCTTGCAGGCACTCAGTGAGGTCAGACTGAGCCACATCTAGAAGACATGTCACATGACGAAATCTTTGAGTCGCCCAAATTCACAAAGTATCTGGCGGAGGTGGACAACGTTGAACACTACAAATGCTACGTTCAACTACACGACGCGGCATCCAAGACTCAAATGTGCGCCAAGAAAATGAAGGGACTAATCGATGAGAACACCGGACATACTGCTGCCTGCATGGAAGAGTCAAAATCTCCGAATTACGTATTCAACGGACCGTGCTGGTGCTGGTACTTTATCGTAAATAAAAAGACGCTGATAGAGTTATTGAATAGTGTGTACAAATAGCTGTTCAACATGATGTGTGAATAAACAAGTTCGACGCGTTAAATGTATCTGTGCCCGCTGATTCTCTCTCGGTCAGGACGTTTTTTACCCACTCCCCTTCACCCGACGATGAACAAAAAGATACCCGTCGGCCTTGATACCAACCCTCGAGCCTCTCCCAAGGATGACAAGTTACCACATAGGCGGCCTCTAGACATGTGATGCAGACGTGTATATAATACCTCCAAAGGCCTATTCTCAGACCTAAAGTGCGGGATCACAGCGAGGTGAAAAGGTCTAAGTCCACCGCCTACCATGGAATCATCCGTTTCTTCATCGCAGACTCGCTCTGCTGTTGTCGAGATCAACGCCTTCTACGGGCTCAGTCTATGCGTATGCGGATATTGCCGGGGACCATCGGAAGGTGGTTTCGTGGTTAAGGAAGTGGCAATTGTTGCTTTGGAGAGAGGAGCTTCGAGTCACTGGCTGTTTAAACCACCATCCCCGGCACGTCAATCGTCGCTCCAGGTCGATATAGAACAGAACGAGTACCTCACATCCAGACATCACGGTCAGGAGTGGGACGGGGGTCTCGTTCCATATAACGCTCTGGATGAAATCCTGCGGTCCAACCTGGCTCAATTCGACCGCCTGTACGTAAAGGGAATAGAAAAGGTCCGGTTTCTCCAGCGACGACTCGGGCAACCCCACCGTGAAATCATCAATCTGGACGACCTGGGATGTCCATCAATAGCACGACAGGTGCCAATACCGTCTTATTCATACCAGCTCTGCACCAGCTCACCTAACGAAGATACCCACTACTGGGCCTGGGATCATGCGGTTAAATATGCCGATTGGTGTAATAAGTCTATTGTATAATGCAATAGGGGAATAAATGAGATGTCAAATTACTTGTACCTATATAGAGTGATATCCACTCCCATTGATTCCCTTTAATAGTCGCCATATACTTTAATAGTTGCCATATACTTTGAGTAGCATCGGCCTCGATCGACTGTACTGCGAACGTCTAGAGCATTGTCGCGCGCGAATCCTCATGGACATATTGGTCAGAGTCCAGCCCCTCAACAGCCTGTTCGCCAGTCCTTCGGTGTCAAGGAGCCCCCCTCCCCTTGCCATCAGTCATCCTGACTCCCCATCACCAGCACTGAGCATGATTGGCTCGCAGGGATAAGGAAATAAATAATAAAAAAAGGCAATTTACCGTGGATTATAAAATTTATTTCGCATCGTTACAAAAGCGCCCGTGGTTTAGCGACTGTCGCTTTAATTTCTCGTCAAGTGCTGTGTACGTTAGAAAGCCTGTATCGATGAGCTCTGAAGCTTCTCGCAAGAAGTCCAACGTTGCGAAATCAAATGGGACCGAATAGGTGCCCAGAGAATTTTCGAGCCGAAGTACCCGCGATGGATGAGTCCAGTATTTTGCGCTGAATGCCACACTGCCGAGGCCAATATGGTAGTACACATCACCGAAGCGCAGAGCCTTCTCAATCAGATTGAAATTGGATTTTATCAGTTCCCAAACATCACGGTCTATTTTAACTCCCACGTTGTCCTGTAACGGTGGAGTGTAGAAGATCAGACATGGGTAAGATAAATCCCATCGCATGTGAACTCGCTGCTCCATGACGGACGGACGAAGTGTACGCTGAGACTACCAAACTACCCAAAGTTGTAGAGCGGCTCTTCAACATTATGTAGTAAAGCCCCCCCCCCCTACCACACCACTCGGTGGACGCCTTCCAATGCCTCGCTGACAATTGTCTAAAAAAGAGTCCCCACTCACAACACATCTGGTTGGTTGGCGGCATCCCCCCTGCTTCAATATCAAAAACTCGATGACCTTCATTGTGACTACATACGTCTGGTTAAAGGTTATATTGGCATCAAATAGCAGGATATTAAAGAAAACATTTTCGCAACGTCTAGGGAGGATTTGATGTCTAAAATATACAGCTTTGGAACGCATCTCCCCACTTCCCTTATGCACCATGTCAGGAGATGGCTTGTGGATGCCCAGGGACGGGTACTCTGGCACGAATCTCATGTCCAAGAGAGAGTGGGGGTGGCGGAGTTTCTGGGTATTGACAATGAACTATCCCACCATCACCGATCATGCCGCCTCGCCATACCCCTCCCACCGCCAAATTTTTATCGCTAAGGTCTGTTCAACGCCTGTCTTATGCCCACCGATCACCTGTCCTTAGCCCGGCATAGGCCCACAGAGCGCCTGACCTCGGTGGGAGGGGGTATTGTCCTAGGGGGGGGGGAGATTAACCAGGCACTGGTCTTACATTATGGGTCGTGCACAGGCGCAAGCCCGTAAGAGTTGTATTCGTTGGTTGAATAGCACTGGCGATTGTCTCACGGTCAACTGTTTAGGAATATGGAAAATCATCGCACCCCTATACTTCGAATATATATTTTTTTAACTACTTCCCCAAGGTCATCCTCCCTTACCACATCCTCTCATGCCAGAGTTATTGACACCAGACAGATGAGGATGCAACATGCTCAAATGAGGATGGAGGGGCTGGAGGAATCTTTGACCCTGTAAACCAGGATGATGTAACATTGCGAAATATTCGTATTTGAACGGTTGGCAGGACAAATTTTTTCATGTTGATATTAGACCAATGGTTGTGCACTAATTGGGTTATGCAGCTTGAATTTTCAGGTTTTTTGGCCGAAATGGGGATAGAAAATCTTACTTTACCAGTGAAATTAGGCGTTTACGACCTCAGATCCTCGGTTTTGAGTTTAATTTGACAAGTTTTAACCCCTACCCCCTACCGCAATTTCATGACACCGTACGTAATGCCCGAACTGCCCCCCCCCCTCCCGAACACCCTACATTGGACCACCGCTCATGTGACCTTGGACGGCCGAACGCCTGACCTTGGTCCGCCGAACGCCTGACCTTGGGTGGGCCTGACCTTGGGTGTGCCTGACCTTGGTCCACCGAACGCCTGACCTTGGGCACGCCTGACCTTGGGTGCGCCTGACCTCGAGCGCGCCTGACCTTGAGCGCGCCTGACCTTTGGCAGCTGTGACCACATGGCATAGCATATATGCATAGCAACACCTGGATTAGGACTGGAGATCTTGCCTATAACGGGAAGGTATCATGTTATGCATAGCGACATCTGGATTATGACAAGGAAACTGGACTAGCGGGTGGCATATGCATAGCGACATCAGGATTACGACTAGCGAACTGGCATAGCGGGGAGCATAGTATAGCGACACCTGGATTATGACTAGGGAACTGAACTAGAGGGGCCAGTGCGTAGCGACGCCTGGATTATGACTAGGGATCTAGGGGGGGGGGCGTGCATAGCGACACCTGGATTGTGACTAGGGAACTGCAACCTGGTGGGAGCATGTGCGCAGCGACATCTGGATTACGACTAGCGAACTGGCATAGCGGGGAGCACGCGTGCCAAGGTCAGGCGCGCTCGAGGTCAGGCGCACCCAAGGTCAGGCGTGCGGTGGACCAAGGTCAGGCACACCCAAGGTCAGGCCCACCCAAGGTCAGGCGTTCGGCGGACCAAGGTCAGGCGTTCGGCCGTCCAGGGTCACATGAGCGGTGGTCCAATGTAGGGTGTTCGGGAGGGGGGGGGGGCAGTTCGGGCATTACGTACGGTGTCATGAAATTGCGGTAGGGGGTAGGGGTTAAAACTTGTCAAATTAAACTCAAAACCGAGGATCTGAGGTCGTAAACGCCTAATTTCACTGGTAAAGTAAGATTTTCTATCCCCATTTCGGTCAAAAAACCTGAAAATTCAAGCTGCATAACCCAATTAGTGCACAACCATTGGTCTAATATCAACATGAAAAAATTTGTCCTGCCAACCGTTCAAATACGAATATTTCGCAATGTTACATCATCCTGGTTTACAGGGTCAAAGATTCCTCCAGCCCCTCCATCCTCATTTGAGCATGTTGCATCCTCATCTGTCTGGTGTCAATAACTCTGGCATGAGAGGATGTGGTAAGGGAGGATGACCTTGGGGAAGTAGTTAAAAAATATATATTCGAAGTATAGGGGTGCGATGATTTTCCATATTCCTAAACAGTTGACCGTGAGACAATCGCCAGTGCTATTCAACCAACGAATACAACTCTTACGGGCTTGCGCCTGTGCACGTCCCATAATGTAAGACCAGTGCCTGGTTAATCTCCCCCCCCCCCTAGGACAATACCCCCTCCCACCGAGGTCAGGCGCTCTGTGGGCCTATGCCGGGCTAAGGACAGGTGATCGGTGGGCATAAGACAGGCGTTGAACAGACCTTAGCGATAAAAATTTGGCGGTGGGAGGGGTATGGCGAGGCGGCATGATCGGTGATGGTGGGATAGTTCATTGTCAATACCCAGAAACTCCGCCACCCCCACTCTCTCTTGGACATGAGATTCGTGCCAGAGTACCCGTCCCTGGGCATCCACAAGCCATCTCCTGGCATGGTGCATAAGGGAAGTGGGGAGATGCGTTCCAAAGCTGTATATTTTAGACATCAAATCCTCCCTAGACGTTGCGAAAATGTTTTCTTTAATATCCTGCTATTTGATGCCAATATAACCTTTAACCAGACGTATGTAGTCACAATGAAGGTCATCGAGTTTTTGATATTGAAGCAGGGGGGATGCCGCCAACCAACCAGATGTGTTGTGAGTGGGGACTCTTTTTTAGACAATTGTCAGCGAGCATTGGAAGGCGTCCACCGAGTGGTGTGGTAGGGGGGGGGGGCTTCACTACATAATGTTGAAGAGCCGCTCTACAACTTTGGGTAGTTTGGTAGTCTCAGCGTACACTTCGTCCGTCCGTCATGGAGCAGCGAGTTCACATGCGATGGGATTTATCTTACCCATGTCTGATCTTCTACACTCCACCGTTACAGGACAACGTGGGAGTTAAAATAGACCGTGATGTTTGGGAACTGATAAAATCCAATTTCAATCTGATTGAGAAGGCTCTGCGCTTCGGTGATGTGTACTACCATATTGGCCTCGGCAGTGTGGCATTCAGCGCAAAATACTGGACTCATCCATCGCGGGTACTTCGGCTCGAAAATTCTCTGGGCACCTATTCGGTCCCATTTGATTTCGCAACGTTGGACTTCTTGCGAGAAGCTTCAGAGCTCATCGATACAGGCTTTCTAACGTACACAGCACTTGACGAGAAATTAAAGCGACAGTCGCTAAACCACGGGCGCTTTTGTAACGATGCGAAATAAATTTTATAATCCACGCTAAATTGCCTTTTTTTATTATGTATTTCCTTATCCCTGCGAGCCAATCATGCTCAGTGCTGGTGATGGGGGAGTCAGGATGACTGATGGCAAGGGGAGGGGGGCTCCTTGACACCGAAGGACTGGCGAACAGGCTGTTGAGGGGCTGGACTCTGACCAATATGTCCATGAGGATTCGCGCGCGACAATGCTCTAGACGTTCGCAGTACAGTCGATCGAGGCCGATGCTACTCAAAGTATATGGCAACCGACTATTAAAGGGAATCAATGGGAGTGGATATCACTCTATATAGGTACAAGTAATTTGACATCTCATTTATTCCCCTATTGCATTATACAATAGACTTATTACACCAATCGGCATATTTAACCGCATGATCCCAGGCCCAGTAGTGGGTATCTTCGTTAGGTGAGCTGGTGCAGAGCTGGTATGAATAAGACGGTATTGGCACCTGTCGTGCTATTGATGGACATCCCAGGTCGTCCAGATTGATGATTTCACGGTGGGGTTGCCCGAGTCGTCGCTGGAGAAACCGGACCTTTTCTATTCCCTTTACGTACAGGCGGTCGAACTGAGCCAGGTTGGACCGCAGGATTTCATCCAGAGCGTTATATGGAACGAGACCCCCGTCCCACTCCTGACCGTGATGTCTGGATGTGAGGTACTCGTTCTGTTCTATATCGACCTGGAGCGACGATTCACGTGCCGGGGATGGTGGTTTAAACAGCCAGTGACTCGAAGCTCCTCTCTCCAAAGCAACAATTGCCACTTCCTTAACCACGAAACCACATTCCGATGGTCCCCGGCAATATCCGCATACGCATAGACTGAGCCCGTAGAAGGCGTTGATCTCGACAACAGCAGAGCGAGTCTGCGATGAAGAAACGGATGATTCCATGGTAGGCGGTGGACTTAGACCTTTTCACCTCGCTGTGATCCCGCACTTTAGGTCTGAGAATAGGCCTTTGGAGGTATTATATACACGTCTGCATCACATGTCTAGAGGCCGTCTATGTGGTAACTTGTCATCCTTGGGAGAGGCTCGAGGGTTGGTATCAAGGCCGACGGGTATCTTTTTGTTCATCGTCGGGTGAAGGGGAGTGGGTAAAAAACGTCCTGACCGAGAGAGAATCAGCGGGCACAGATACATTTAACGCGTCGAACTTGTTTATTCACACATCATGTTGAACAGCTATTTGTACACACTATTCAATAACTCTATCAGCGTCTTTTTATTTACGATAAAGTACCAGCACCAGCACGGTCCGTTGAATACGTAATTCGGAGATTTTGACTCTTCCATGCAGGCAGCAGTATGTCCGGTGTTCTCATCGATTAGTCCCTTCATTTTCTTGGCGCACATTTGAGTCTTGGATGCCGCGTCGTGTAGTTGAACGTAGCATTTGTAGTGTTCAACGTTGTCCACCTCCGCCAGATACTTTGTGAATTTGGGCGACTCAAAGATTTCGTCATGTGACATGTCTTCTAGATGTGGCTCAGTCTGACCTCACTGAGTGCCTGCAAGGAGAAGACTGCCATTTTCCCGCCGGTCCAAGGCTAACCTGTCAA
This sequence comes from Corythucha ciliata, assembly GCA_038030265.1. NCBI lineage: Eukaryota > Metazoa > Arthropoda > Insecta > Hemiptera > Tingidae > Corythucha > Corythucha ciliata. The sequence continues at coordinate 52,231,099 of CM075943.1, forward strand.
TTCCTGGAATAGCATCGGAGTCACAGGCTGTCTCTTATGGTGCTATGGTGTGGCGTCAACCGTATTAAGTCATCGACATACCTCCCCGTCTGTAGGGACAGCCGCCGTTGCCGCTCAGACATTCCACTCAACGCCCATCGTCCTCTAAACATTCAGCCGGATACTGCGTATGGGAAGGCATTTCCAGCGTGGTCTCCCAAGTGTCCCTTTCTCGCCGGAGCCATGATCATGGTCACCAAGACATCACCACCGGCGGGATTTCGTTTAGATCACTGCCCCCCACTACTGATCGCTCCCAGCTCGAACACGTTTTTTCATGGGATGCGATTGTCTCTGATTAATTTATTACTTTTGTTGCTATTACTCCCGATACGGCACTGGGTCTGAGAATCTGCATTACATGTGTGCATGACATGTCTGGAGGTCTTATGCGATATCTTGATGTCCTTGGATGTGAGTCGAGGGGCGATACCATGGGCGGCGGGGGGGGACTGATTGTTCAACGTTGGTGGAGGGGGGGGAGGGTTATTTGTCCACAGCCATGAGAAAATCAGCAGGTTTAAGCATGTAGCTTTGATTAGTCAGGCCGTCCTGCGATATCTTGATGTCCTTGGATGTGAGTCGAGGGGCGATACCATGGGCGGCGGGGGGACTGGTTGTTCAACGTTGGTGGAGGTGGGGGTTATTTTTTGAAGGTCCTGTACGAGGTATCTTGTTGGGTGAAATTCGAGGGGTGAAACCACAGCCGACAGGTGTCTTGTTGTTCAACGATGTTAATGGGGGGGGGGGGGGGTCCACAGCCATGAGAAAATCAGCGGGTTTAAGCATGTAGCTTTGATTACTCTGGTCGTCCTTGGGACTTTCATTGTTATTTATTTATTTATTTTTTGGTCCTCTGCAACAAAGCACATAGGCTGGTGTCTATTAGGCTTTTGTACATCAATTTTACGCGCATCCAAGTTTGAAACACTTATATTTTTTTCTTTTACACAACTAAACGAAAACGACTAAAGCCTAACTACTAACAGTACCTAGGTATATACATGTAGTCTTACTGTTGAATTACTAAATAATTGTCGTGTTAAGATATTTTTCTTATTATTATTGCTTAGTTCACTACTAAAAAAACCAATTAATCTATACAAAATCGCCTTCTCCATAACCTCCAATACAGTGGCCGCTCGCAGTCCCTGCACGTTGGGTAAACGGTTGGCGGCTCACTCACATACTCTTCCACTTTGCAAATGTATTGAGCCTCGTAGTCGATTGTGCATGCTTCGCACGTTGCAAACGACGGATATAAATAGTACTCATGTAGGTACACTCCTACGTCTACAAATGATGCTTCCACTTCTTCTCTCTGCGATTGGAGATTTACGCCAAATAACGAACGACAACAAAAGACAAGATATGGTCAATACTTCGCCCAATTTGAAACTTGATTGAATGAATGAGTAGGTACTCACGCTCATAGGTTTTCCGTTATTCGATTCGGAGACGTTGTGAACCGTGGTGGCGTTCATTTTATTTAAACCGAGTTTGAATCATCGTCGGATGATCATTTCTTTTTATACCTCCCTTAGTTACCTGCTCACGGTATCTCCCGGTGGAGGGGTATTTTGGTATCGCTGGTGGGAGATCGTTTATAAGTGAAACTGGCGCTGTGCGATTTCAAATTATTCTTGCACGACACTTCGCCATGATCCTAGTTAGGTATGTTTACTGCCCCCCCCCCTCACTGCTCGATATGACCATGGCTTGTGCTTTCAGGATTATACCTTAACCATGCCCAACCTTGTCGATATCTTCAACACGTCCGGTTGTGCTGGCCACCGCCACATGTTGCCCCTGAGTCTCGTTCCCAGCAGTAAACCCGTACTTGATTGGACGATTTACATTTCGAGGACCCTCCCAAGCAGTGATTAGGTTCAAAACGCAATACTTCAGTGGCATAGGAAGAGTAGGAGGGGCAGGCGGTAGGGCTGGCCGCACCGCTTCGATCGATTCGGTTTCTCCTTTCATGTTTGACGATGGGTGGGACAGGGATGAGTGTGATATTCGTTCTGGGATGGGAACAAAGTGTCAAAGGCCTCATAAGTGGGGTGGCAAACGGAAGGGCCTACAGGACTGAATCGCTGATATGCGACAGAGGATCCCAAACAAGGACGGTGTTGAAGAGATGGGCCCAATCGTACGAGTGGTTCGTCTATAAGAAGGATTTGCAAAAAGGTCAATTTTGGAGAGTTTTTGGGGACCTAGACCGAGACCGGCTCGAACGATTTGTCTGGTTAGTTGATATATTGGGCGCGTATGGGAGACGCATCAGCCGAACCATCAACTGTCCCGATCGGTCAACTTCCGGTCATAGGGGAATGACTTGACCGAACCGTGACCATACCGGACCCAAGTGGGATATCAAAAGAAAGGCGACGAAAAATGGGGAATTATGATCCCTCACTCGACAAAATCGGCCGAGCCGTTCCCGAGATATTTCAAATTAGATTTCGACAAAATCTAAAATTCAGGGAGGGGGGGATGCAAATATGTGCGACAAATGCAACTTTTAGTATGTAACTTGTCACAATGGTCAGTTTTCGCGACTTCCAACATTTAATTTTTCGTAGGGGGCCCGTGGGGACTGATCGGTATGTGGGGGGGGGGGGTTGGTAGGATGGTCAAATGGGGGGGGGGGCTTGGTAGCCCGGTTGAATGGGGGGAGGGTTACATGAGTAGGCGGTTTCTATACTTTCCACTCTCATGTACTGCCGAACCATCATCTATCCCGATCGGTCAATTTCCGGTCATAGTGGAATGGCTTGACCGAACCGTGAGTGTACCGGACCCAAGTGGGATATCAAATAAAGGCAACGAAAAATGGGGAATTATGATCCTTTACTCGACAAAATCGGCCGAGCCGTTCCCGAGATATTTCAAATTAGATTTCGCCAAAATCTAAAATTTAGGGAGGGGGGAGGGGGCTGAAAGTATGTGCGACAAATGTAACTTTTAGTATGTAACTTGTCACAATGGTTAGTTTTCGCGACTTTCAACATTTAATTTTCGCAGAGGGCCCGTGGAGACTGATCGGACTGATCGGTATCTGGGGGGGGGGGGGTGTTGGATTGTCGAATGGTGGGGGCTTGGTAGCCCGGTTGAATGGGGGGGGGAGGAAGTTACATGAGTTGACGGTTTCTATACTTTCCGGGGGGGGGGGAGGCCAAGGGGCATGAAATGGTGGTTGGGCGGGAAGGTTGGCCGGGGGTGTTTGGTAGCGTGTGATGGTCGTGGGGTGGGGTATCTTGACCGAGGGGCGGGGCTGGTCCCTATTGGCTGATCGGGTGATGGGGGGCGGGGGGCTGATCAAGCATAGTTGGCCAGGGGCGGGCGGCAGCTAGTCGTGGGGCGTGCGGCCGAGGGGCGGGAATGGCCCGGAGAAGAGTGGCCGGGGGCGAGCCAATCCCCCCAATGGTGGATGGGTACGGGGGGTTACATGAGTGGACGGTTTCTATACTTTCCACTCTCATGTACTTACAACTCACCGAGGTGGTCCAGTGGTTAAGGCACCTGTCTCGTATGGACTATCCTGAAGCGAGCAGGTTCGAACCCTGGCGATGGGTAAATTTTTTGAAGCCGTGGACGGGGAGGGGGCACGAGGTGGAGAGGCTGTGATTGGCCGAGGGGCGGGAACGGCCCCTGCGAGAGGAAAACTGATTGGGAAGGGTACGATCGGGGGCGGGTACAAAATGAACGATTTGGTAGCCGGAGGGGATGGGGGCGGGTACAAAATGGACGATTTGGTAGCCGGAGGGGATGGGGGCGGGTACAAAATGGACGATTTGGTAGCCGGAGGGGATGGGGGCGGGTACAACATGGACGATGGGTACAAAATGGCCGAGGGCCGGAGGAGGCCAGGGGGCGGTGGGCGGGGCCGGGGGCGGGCCGGTGTCTCGGTATCTCGGTATCCCTATCCCTCATACACGCCTCGGGCCCCTACTGATGCTTTATAGGGGCAAATCCTGAAAGATCCCGCGAAATTGCTTTTTCGAATGAGGGAAACCTCGCGCGAAATTGTCTTTTGAAGAAGACATAATTACGAAATTGGCTTGTGGGTTAAGCCAAATTCTCGAAATTGATATTTGAAAGAGCCGAGCCAATTGGAACTTGTTTATTCAATTGAGACGGACCCCCCCCCCCCATTGCTATTTTAAAGAGCTAAGTCCAATAAATTCGGATCTTGAAGGATCACTCGGTACGAAACTTGAACGTGTTTCAACTTCGACCCCAGGAACAACTTGTCTCAATGGAGGACACTCTTACTGCGCTTGCAGACTGCCTCTGCTGTTCGACAATTTTCCACTTTCGATTAAACTGATCGTGTCCCGGCCAAGGTTGTGAACATTCCCCGTCCAAGACCTTCGTTTCAGCCTTTTTGGCTGGGCCAGGGGCACTTTTGACGGCTACAGAGCCGAACAGACAGGTAATTTCATTGGCCGGACTAGCAAAATATCCTTTCCATAAAAATGCAAAATAGGTACTGTTCGGTTTAATCTGCTATTAATCGCAAAAAAAATCCCGCAGTTTCATGGCTGAATCGCCATTTTTGAACATCATTAATTTTATTGACAAATAGTCTGTAACAGGACGCAAAATACTGTTAATTATTTTAAATATATGTAAATAATTGTAAAACCTAAATGGTGTACGTTAAGACTAAACTTTATACCCGATAGAATCCCCATTCGTTAATAGGTACAAATTTGGCACGAGCGATGGCAGCACCTACTGGGACAAAATAAATGTGTAGTAGTTGGGAAGTCTGGCGTTGGGAACACTAGTAAAATTGGGGAGGGACAATCGCGTCACAAACCATTGGAGGGCGGGGAGAGTATAAAAGGCCTAAAAGGAAGGACGTTAAGAAGAGTAGTCGGACGGAAATTGTACAGTGACGAACAAGTCTGAGGTTCGTGGTTTTTTGTGTGTGTCCGAAGTGAAGAGACGTGTAGCCAGTGCGTCACCCTGGCAGGGATTACGGAGTGCACCATCGAGAAGAATAAGGATTACGGTTGTGGTTTTTGTGAGCTTTGTTGATTTTTTTTGTGCGTCACCAGTTGCGACACCAAGTTCAGTGCGTCAACAGTCGTTTGTTCAGTCGGAAGCTTGTTTAAGTGAAAAGTCGTGCGTCGCCCTTTGCGACACAAGTTCAGTGCGCCCTAGTTGTGTGTTCCGTGTACCCCAAGCTTGATTAAAACTGCATCGCCCGTCGTCTCGTCCCAGCCTCCTTCGTTGCGACGCCACTGCGTCACCTGTCGTCTCGTCCCAGTATCCTTCGTTGCGACGCCACTGCGTCACCTGTCGTCTCGTCCCCGCATCCTTCGTTGCGACGCCACTGCGTCACCAGCTGTCTTCGTGTTAAGTATCCTTCGTTGCGACGCCACTGCGTCACCAGCTGTCTTTGTGTTAAGAATTCTTCGTTGCGACACCACCTGCGTCACCACCCTAGTAACAAAGGGCTGTCTTCTCGTCGGAGTGATTTCTTCGTTGCGTCACCACTGCGTCACCAGCTGTCTTCGTGTTAAGTATTCTTCGTTGCGACACCACCTGCGTCACCACCCTAGTAACAAAGGGCAGTCTTCTCGTCGGAGTGATTTCTTCATTGCGTCACCATCTGCGTCACCAGTCATATCATCGGAGTGTCATCTGCGTCACCTTTTGCGCCGCCCATACGTTTTCGCCCCCTCCATCATCGTACGTCACGCCGCTAACTCTACCTGACGTTGCCGCTCAGTACACTCAGTGGCTCACGTCGTCGCCGCCGTTTGCTCGCCTTCGCCCCTCGCAAAAGGTAGACCAGAAAAATATAAATATTTCAAAGTGGTGTGTTCGCTCTTGCCAAATTTTAAAACTTCACGGTCTCTCACGCTTTTATTGTACCCTTTTATTATTATTTTTATTATTTCGTTCTAAAATTCAATAAAACCATAAATAGTGGTCTCCATGAAGATCGGACTTATTATTTCTTTCACATCCTAGCCCCTGCTCGCCCGTAATAAAACGAACCCCACTTAGGGGGGGGGGGGATTACAAGTCTGTTCTGGGGGGCTTTTTGTACGTTGTAACTGTCTTGGGATTGTAGAATTTTCATAATGAAAAATCTTCTCCCACTTGTTTTATTTGAAGTATCGTGACCGCGGTTTCGGCAAGGCCATTATTTTCAAACGAGTCAACGAATAAAACACAACCGGTGTTGATACTTTTAGGGCACGAATCTATTTTTAGGGCGTATAGAGTCAATTTTTTGGGGCGAAGTAAAGGCGGGAGTGCTCAGTTTTGGATTCTTGGCGCTCTTTTGCCATTTTCATGGCGGGAGTCATCTGTATAGGAATTTTTAGGGTGCGAATCGTCAGTTTTTAGCGATTTTTAGAGTGCATGGAGCCAATTTAGCTGTTTTCGGACGCCAAGTATCCAGAAAGCCAAGGCCACTTCTGCGCGAATTTCTCGTGCTCGAATGGTCGATTTAGCCATTTTTAGGGCGCGAATCATGTACTTTTCAGGTACATTCATGGCTCCCTAATCGTACATCTAGCAAATTTATGGGAAGCCGACATCGGGGCTAAAGTGGTTATATTTAGATGGACTGTTATCTACCCAGCCCTCCCATGCAATCCTATGCAAATCGTGATAAGGTAACCCTTGTGTAACCTATACCTACATAAAAAAAAGTTAGCCCCGATGTCCGGAACTCCTTTGTAGAGCAAA